>JAKSZT010054524.1:24001290-24071777 GCA_026826555.1 Tolypeutes matacus
TATCTATCTATCTATCTATCTATCTATCTATCTATCTATCTATCTATCTATCTATCTATCTATATCTACCTACCTACCTACCTACCTACCTACCTAACCCATCATCTGTATCTACCTACCTGCCTACTTACCTACTTACCTACCTACATATCATGTATCCATTCTAATTATCAATCTACCTATCTATCAAATATCTATCATTCTTCTTGTATCTATTTATCTGTCTATCACCTATCCATTTACATAACAGTCCAAGGGAGTGTATAGTTAGAAAGCAAATGAGTAACACTGATAAATGTTTTACAGAGTTGGGAAAAGTCAGCTGTGGCTGGTATGGTCAGTGCAATTTTTAGGAGAAAATGGGGCTTGAGCTTGTTATTGAAAAACAGGGTTTGAAAACCACATACTCTTAAGTTTTTCAGTACAGTATTGGGCCAGAGAAACATTATTATCACAAATTGGTTGGATCTTATACCCCTATATTCTAGGAGACTTTTTGAAATAATACAGACCACTCTGGGAGATTGTTTTTATTTTTTTAATATATTGTGGGCAAGCGAGACCTATTGAGTCTTTTCAAAGCCTATGCTTGATCTGAAAAATAGGTTTGCTCCCAAATAATCCTGGTTGTTATAATTAATCCTTGGAGTCACACTGGCCTCACAGGTCCTGCTTTGGGGATCTATTAGTCAACCCCTGTTATAGTCCCAAACCAAGTTTTTCTCCCATGTTCCCTCCTAGATGGAGCTATCTTGGTGATAAACTAGATTCCATGGCATGATCACATCAGTTCAAAGAATTAGTGTGGATCCGAAGGAGGCTTGGAAGTGCCAAACACCATTTACACTGATCTCCAGGCATCACCCAGTGCTACTGAAAAGCAACAATCACGTAGTTTTACGACAATGTACCCTGGTGTGGTGCCTCATTAGAGAATTTGCCTAGAGAAAAATTTCAACTGCCTAGAGAATAAAATCCCACCTCCCAACATGCTATTTAAGGCTGTTCCCCATTGTCCTTTCTGCCCCCATCTGTTGCCATGTTCTACCCCATTGGCTCCACATAAAACCTGCATTCCAACCATATGGATGTCTTCCAAGACTCTGTACATGTTCATATGTCATGATATTGTTCAGCTACATCCTCTACCTGGAATTGTCTTTCCCTCCCATGGGTTCTTAGACATCCTGTCCATTGTCAGAATTTAAGCCTCATGAGGGCAGGGTTAGGTATCTTTTTTGTCCACTGATATATCACAACCACCAAGGACCATGCCTGGACATAGCAAGTTCAGAATTAATTTAAGCCCAGTTCAGTTGTCACTTCCTCTCTGAAGCTGTTCACAATTCCTGCAGTCAGAATGTGTAGCTTTTTCCTCTGGGTTTTAATAGTATTTTATTTATATCTTATTGTAGCCCACATTTGCAGTCCTGTATTACATGTAGTTGTGTCTACACCCTGCAGGTTATGCCTTCTTTTGGGCAGGGAAGCCACCATTTACCTCTATTACTTGCCTCTCCTGTTGTAACGGAGAGTGCTACAGACATAGACTATACCCAGTACAGGTTAATACTGTTGAATTTCTTAGTAAGATCTTCTACAAAGACTTACATCTAATGCTGTAACTTTAGAAGATGCCAAAAGGACATAGTTTAATCAGAAATATTTGTGAAACAACATGAGCCCTTCTCTGTTATACCTTCTAATGTCAGAGACAGTTGTGGCTTTATTTGTAACTCTCTATGACAGACCTATTTTGCTTCAATCTTAGTTGCCTGTAACTTTGGATTCCTTGCAAGTAGCAAGATGTCTGTGACTGTGGGAAAATCTCATCACCTGGTGTCTTTGGAGTCTTTTTCTGCAACATGAAGATGTTGAACAGAACAAATTCTTTAAAAAGGTCCACAAATCTACTCCTTCTATGTGGTTTGGAAATGTGACAAATTCCTAGCATGTGCTTATACAAGTATCTGCTGCCTAGATCTAGAGCCCAACAGAGTCTTACACAACCCACATGGCTTTTTTTTTTTTTTTTTCAATTAATTTTTAAATTTTATTTTTATTTAAAAAGTTTTAGATTACATAAATGTTACGTTAAAAAAAAAAGAGCCACCTTGGTTCTTTTTGAAAACTGAGACTGAATTTTTGTAAGTTAAATCAGAAAAATGGTCAATTTAAGGAGGACTTTCCACTCCCCAAATGAATCAGTCAGAATGTAATGCTTAGAATTCCTTATAATATGGAATAAGCTCTCCCCTTTTGCTTCTGTACTGCCCCTACTTTCTTCAACTCCAAGATACTTGCTGAACTCATTTCTTGAGGGACAGAGCTCTCCCTTATCTGTCAAACAAATAAACTAAGTTTTCCTTTTTAAAAAGCTCTGGGAGTCTTTTCTTCCTATCAGGTCTTATGGTTTGCATCCCAAGTTCCCAAGTACTCATCTACCAATAGTTTCTTAACCAACCCTCAGAGCATGAAGGAATGTAAAGCAATATCGTGATATTTTGGCAGACTCACTGAGTAAGCCCTTCAGTTTTGTTTTTTCTACCATCACATTTAAGCAACACTGTTTCAACCCAAATGCTTTCCAGCATTTATTTCCTCAGCACGAGGCTTCTGGGGCTTAAAGTTCACTCAGCCTCTCAAGAACCTTCAGTAAAGTGAAGAAAAGAGTCAAATAAATCCTGTGACATTTTAAGAAATCACCTCGAAACTATAAAATATTTAATTAGAATATGGTTACTTGACTTAATGATGTTTTAAAACAATATTCACAAGTTGTTGGTGAGAAAAAAATTGCTTGGTGCCATACTTCAAATATGTTGCTTTCAAAATTGCTTTAAGCAGTAAGCAACATACATTAGTCTGCCTATTGTAGAACAATTGAGTTGGAATGGCAAAAGTCAATTGTTTTGATATCAGCGCAGTTCAATTGAATCATGTTGATTAGATATGTTCTCATTTAGATCAGCACAGTTTCATTCTCTCTCCCTGAGTATGGAGCAAAATTTACAATCAGTCATCATTGAGTAAAATCTTTTAAAATAAGAGAAACCAATTTTAAAAGTTGGCTTTCCAGATCTCTAATTAGCAAACAATTTTGAAGCTGTATTAATGAAAGTAACACCTCCAATTTAATTTTTCATAATGTTATCACCCCATGCATTAAAAACATATAAAACAGGGAAGCGAATGTGGCTCAAGCAGTTGGGTGCCTGCCTACCATATGGGAGGTCCCAGGTTCGGTTCCCAGTGCCTTCTAAAGAAGACGAGCAAGACAGCGAGCTGGTGCGGTGAGCTGATGCAACAAGGAGACACAACAAGGAGACACAATGATGAAACACAATGAGAGACACAACAAGCAGGGAGCAGCGGCGGGTCAAGCAATAAGGTGCCTCCCTCCCACATGGGAGGTCCCATATTTGGCTCCTGGTGCCTCCTAAAAAGAAGAGCATGCAATGAACAGACACAGAGAGAAGACAGCAAGCGCAAACAATGGTGGGAGGGGGGAAAGAGAAATAAATAAATCTTTAAAAAAAAAAAATATATATATATATATATAACTGGGAACGGGTGTAGCTCAGCTGGTTGAGCACCTGCTTCCCATGTATGAGGTCTTGGGTTCAATTCCCAGTACCTCCTAAACAAACAAATAAAAAAACCCACATAAAACAAACACCTTCCTGAGAAGGGTTCACACCCTCATAGGAGCTATAGAACTGTCTCTGCTGCTTAGCACCGAGAACACAGCAGGTGAACTTGGCCCTTTTACAGTGTTATGCCTCATCCTTCAATTCTGTGGTTGCTGAAGGTCATTGTCTTTGCCTTGTCTGACATTTGAGACACCAATATCAGTGCCCTTTAAGTTCTTGCCACAGACTGTACCCCTAGGCAAGTTTGAGAAATTGGTCCTGAATCTGAATGATTTTGAAAGCAGCATGGAACAGAGGCCTGGAGAGTGCCATCAGATTCGAATATTTCCCCCTGAACCCTTAATGCCCTTCAGGGCAAAGTGCATATAGAGGAAAGGTTGGAGCTGAAATTACCTTGTCCGGTGTTTCAGAATTTGTAGCAAAGTATTTGTTTTAGAATATGTTTATTCAAAGTCTGTTTATTCTTTATTGCTCCATGCTCATTTGCATTCACACTTCTTTTTCATTTTACGATGGTGTTTGGCTGGATTCCACATAGATTCACCAGCCTCTCATTTTATCACATGTATCCTGCCTAGAATGCTTGGGGTCATCCAGTATCCCAGGGCCATCATGCTAATCTATAACTGTCCTTCAGATTTCATCTGTGAGAATGCTTTGAGAAACTTCTCCTAAACCTCCAAGACTGAGTTAGATAGGTATCCTGCCAAATGGTTCCCATAACATCCTGTAATTTTCCCTCCCAAAGTACAAATTACTCTGTATTGGATCGATTGTTTATTTTCTGTCTCACTTATTTGATTAATTGAGGGCAGGTTCTCAATTCTATTAAGAATTGTCCTTATTGAGCCACTTGCTGCATTTGTCAATTAAATGTGCTAAACAGAAATTTCTTCAATGGAGGCAGTGTGGTATCAAACAGGTCAGGATTCAAATCCTTCCTTCACTCCTTTACCAGTGGGGCAAGCTGATCAAATGAACTGAAGTCCATTTTCTTCATCTACCAAATGAGAATACAAAAATCTACCTTGCAAGAATATTTTCAGTCTCAGCACCATTAGCCATGAGGGAAGTGCAAATCAAAACCACAATGAGTTACCACTTCACACTCATTAGAATGGATATTATTAGAAAAATAGAAAATTACAAGTGTTGAAGATGATACAGAGAAATAGGGATACTCACTCATTGCTGGTGATGATGGCCTAGGTGCTGTTGAAGATAATTTGGCAGTTCCCCAGAAAAATAGAATTACCATATGACCTGGCAATCCTACTACTAGGTATATATCCAAAAGAATTGAAAGCAGGGACTCAAACAAATATTTGTACACCAACGTTCAATGGTGACATTATTAATAATTTCCAGAAGATGGAAGAAACCCAAGTGTTTATCAACAGATGAATGGATAAACCAATATACAATGAAGTATTATTCAGCCGTAAAAGAGAATGAGGTGCTGATAAAAATATAGATAAACCTTGAAGACATCCTGTTGAATGAAATAAGCCATTTCGTACAAATATTGTATGATTGCACCAATATGAAACAATTAGAATAAGAAAACTCATAGAGTCAGAATCTAGAATATAGGTTACCAAGGGATGGGATGAGACTAGGGAATGGGAAGTTAAGGCTGAAAATGAACAACGTTCCTATTTGGAACAATGGAAATTTTTGGTAATGGATGGTGGTGATGGTAACACTTCATTTTTAATGCAATCAACAGCAGGGAAATATATATCTAATTATGGTTAGAAGGGGAAATGTTAGATTGTATATATGATAAGAGAATACAATTTTTAAAAAAATTCAGTGAACCCTAAGTTAAACCATGGAATATAGTTAATAGTACAATTATAAAAATGTGCTTTCAGCAATGGTAACAAATGTACCAAACCAATGAAAGGTGTCAATAATAAGATGATATATGGGAATTCTGTATTTTATGTATGATTCTTCTGTAAACCCATAACTTTCTAATAATAATAAAAAAAAGAATGATGTGGATGAGAACTAAAATATTCTTCAGATCTGAGCATCAAAGATGGCCATGTTTCTTTTACATCCTTAGAGATTAGCACTAAGTGCAGGAATCGGATTCAATCTCTATCCTCAGAGATGCTCCGCCATTATAAAGTAAAGCTGCTTATAAAGACATGGAGATATGGAGCTAGTGTAAAGCAGATGATTTCAAGAAAAAAAGTGATTTGCCAATTTATTTAGGTATGCCCACCTACATACATGCTAACTTGGATGTTGATAGAGATTCCAGTAATATTTCATAGGCCAGCAAGTAAAAGCAAGCGCCAGCTATGTGGTTTTTAGGTGTTGAGTATTAACTGGGATGCAGCAGGTATTTCTGTTCCAAGTGGACTTTTTCTTGCAGCAAATTACTAGGTGATTTCATGCAAGGTTTAAAGCAGTTTTAATGTGATCGGGGGCATCACATGTGAAAGTGTTACAAGGCAAGAAAAAAGCAAATTGAAACCCAATCAATCAAATTGTCGAAAAAAATGGCTTGTTTTCATCTTGGCCTTTCTGTAAACGTCCTTCAAAGAGAGGACATGCTCCACCCTTGTTTTTCTGCAGGGATCGTCACCTATTTTCATTCTTTTGGGGATAGTCTGGCCTTTTCTCAACTTAAATGTCACTTGCGCTTTACTTTTGAGGCTCATATGCCAGCAGTATGCCTTAGATCCGAAAAAAAGCTGTGAAACAGGAACCTCGCAGCATGTTCTGTCTGAGGCCAGAAGCTGGCAATGTTCTGGGGAAAGACACAGATGCTGAGATATCCCCAAGATGTGTTGCACCTCATTCTGTAGTCTAAGAATGTTATTTAGAAGATGTATCAGTTATTTAATACACACATACAAAAATTTTTTCGTTGCTCTAACAAATCATTATTAATGATTAGTATTCTTTCTTGGTACCACATGAATGGAATCTAACTAATTTAGCCAACACCTTGCCTTCCTGAATTTGGAAAGGCTTCAAATTCAGAGAGAGGACAAAATTCTAGTCTTCCGGTGGCCAGAAACAGAAAGTAACATCAATAAATTTTAAAAAATCACATCTGAATCAAGATCAAGTCTTGCTCAAGCAACTGCTGAGGAAATTCAGGATTGAAATACAGAATATGGTAAGAATTTTCAGTTTCTTCTTAAGTATAATCAAATGTAGCACCGGATAGAAATCCTGTCATGTAATTAGGAACTTTATATAAAAACAACTTTTCAAAGATTGAGCATGGGGTAGGGGAGGCAGGCAGATTCTAAAACCTATCAGTGTTATTTTATTCTCAAGTCAAAATATGGAGGAGGCAAATTATGTATCTACATAAACCAAAACTAAAGGGCCAAATTTGCTAATGGAGTAGGTAACTGGGGTGGTTTGGAGCTGTATGTACCTCAGAAAAAAATGTTCTTAAATCTAATCCATTCCTGTGGTTGTGAACCCATCGTAAATAGAACCTTTTGATGAGGTTACTTCAGTTAGGATGTGGCCTACCTCTGTCAGGAGGGGTCTTAATCCTATTATTGGAGTCCTTTATAAGCAGAATGAAATTCAGACAGAGAAAGAGAAAAACCAAAAGAAAGAAGCCAGAAGCTGAACATTAATGGAAGCTGGAAGAGAATGGAGAGGCCAGAAGAGGCTGCCATGTGCATTGCCATGTGACAGAGGAGCCCAGGACCAAGAATAACCAGAAGCCAGCCTCAAAATGCCAGTCTTTGAGAAGAAAGCATTGTCTTGATGACACCTTGATTTGGACTTTCTCTTAGCCTCAGAATTGTAAGCTAATATATAAATAAATTCCCATTGTTTAAAACAACCCATTGCATGGTATTTGCTTGAGTAGCGGGGAAACCAAAGCAGTAAACTTCTTGCTATAAATTCCAGGTAGACTGACCAACTATCCTTGATTTACCCAGGACTATTTGAGTTTTGAAACTGGAAGTCTTGCATCCTGATATTCCCTTAGTACCAGACAAAGTGGAACAGTGGTCATTCTAATTCCAGGACAACTCTTGAATGATCCCTTTTCTCAGTAGGTAGCCTCAAAGTATCAAAGTGTCCAGATTTTTTAATCAGTCAAATATCGAGTCCCATAATATAGCTGCAAAAACCATGCTGTGTACTTCAAGTGTACTTTGAAGAATATCTAATTTCTAAAATTTGTGGGCCAAATATTTGCAAATCAAATTCAATGTGAGATGATATAAAAAATACATCCTGTTTAAAGAATATGGTAGTAAACCTTTTTAAGAGTGAGCAATCATTCTCACATATGTTTTTTAAAAACTTAATTGTTATGTTGTCTTGTTTAAATCTGGGGCCCCCTTTGTCAGTGTGCATAATAGAATAGAATCTATGTGGTTGAAATAAGTCTTTCTCCTCCTACCTATGGCAGTTACTGTTTATGCCTCTACTCAATTCCCCATCATCAGCCTGGTGCACTCTTGCCCCTACAACTGGGTGTACTGGCTTACACACTTCTCTGGAGGATGGCTCTCAGCCTGCAGGAGCCTGCCAGCTTGGAGTTGCTTGGGAAGTATTATGTCCCTCAGAAAGACATGGTCAAGTCCTAACCCCTGGTCTCATAAATGTGACCTTATTTAGAAATAGAGTCTTTGAGTATGTGATTAGTTAAGATGAAGCCAAACCGCATTAGTGTGGACCCTTATTTCATATGATCAGTGATCTTATAAGAAGAGGGCATTTGGGCACAGACATAGACAGAAACCAGGGGGAAGGCCATGTGAAGATGGGAGAGGCAGAGTAAAGCATCTACAAGCCAAGAATTCCAAGGATTGCCAGGAAACACCAGAAGCTAAAAAGGCAAGAAGGGATTCTCTCCTAATTTTCAGATGGAGAATGGTACTGTCAGCACCTTGATTTTGAACTTCTAGCTTCCAGAACTATAAATTTCTGTAAATTATTATTATTATTATTATTTTCAGAATTTTAAAACCAAATTTCTGTTGTTTTAAGCCACCTAGTTTGTGGTATTTTGTTATGGCAGCCAAAGGAAATTAAGACAGCCATAGGAAACTCAGAATGGTTGGTGCCCCACGGTTCAGAGAGACACCAACAGCCAATGAATGAGTATTACTGGGGTGTGTTAACCTCCCAGAGGAGCCACCTCTGGGGTGAAATTCATGCCCTTGATGTCCCTGGGGGCTCAGGCTGAGGCTTGAGTTTCTCTTAGCTTCTCCCTCTGCTCTACCCAACTTGCCTCACTGCATCACTGGTTTCTCCTGAGAGGGCACCCTCAGGAGAATCACTTTCACAGGAGGCCTCAACTCAGACTGTGCCTCTACGGAACTTGACTTCTAGGATGTCTTATGATCCATGAATCTATAATTTATTAAAATTTTATTCAAAATTAGCATGTTCACTACTATTTATTTGGCTATTCTTGTTAATAATTATAATATCATCATTACAACATGGAAACTTTCCCTAAGGTGGTGGGGATGGAATGGAACTAACAGTTGACTGCCTATGAAGTAATATATCAGCTCATTAATTATGACCCTGCCAGAGTAGGTATTTTTATCTCCTTTTTTATCTATAAGTAAACTGAGTCTCAGATAGGTCAAAGGAGAACCCAAGCTAAACTGAAACTGTCTCATTCCAAACACTGTGTTATTTTTTAAAAATATGAATGCATCTCATAAATAATCAAAGTGAAAATTGTTAAGTTTTTTGTAAGCTATAATTAATGTTAAATGTTCATATCTGAAATAATTAAAATAAAATGAATTAAAACCTCTTGTGTAATTTAGTCACTAAGTTTGACACTACGTAATAGTCAACACATTATTCACTATCGTCTGAGGTATGTATTCTAGCAAGCTAAATATAGGCAGACTAATTGTCTAATACTCTGGCAACCTTTCCCAGAGAGAATTTCACTTGCTGTCTTAATTTTGAAATGTTTATTGGCAAACCTTGACAAAATGTGAGAGCTGTGCATGTAATTGCAATCCTTGGCTGGATGTGTTTCTTTGCGTAAAAACACTCTTTCTATTCCTAATAATTGCAAGATGAAAAGAATATATGTAATGCTGTGTTACCATCACCACCATCCATTACCTACACTTTTTTTGTGAACGTAATTAACAGTACTGAAATACATATTTGAATGTGATTGAAAGGAGAAATTTTTGGTTATATATATATTACTAGAATAAAAATAAAAAAACAACATATCACTGCCAATACAACGAACCTTAATGTAAACCATGAACTATAGTTAAGAGCACAATTATGATAACATTCTTTCATCAATTGTAACAAATGTACCACACTTATGTGTGGTGCTAATAACAGGGGGTAGATGGGAACTCTGTATTTCCTGCATGATTTTTCTATAAACCTACAATTTCTCTAATAAAAAAAATAAAAAAAAAGAAAATATTAAGTTGTTGAATGGACCAAACTTAGTGGAGGTTCAAAATTAGGTCAACAGTTTATCACATTTACAGATCTTTATTTCCTTGACACTAAAACCCTTGCAATTGTTGGGATTGTTTTTTAAAATATTTGACAGTGTCCCACATTATAGTTTACTGAGTCAGAGAAAGGCTTATTCTCAACTCTTCTCTCAGACAAAATCCAACCACAAATACAGTCACAGCCTGATTAGATCTTTTTTATAGTCATAAATCATGCCTAGATTATTTGAGTATGTCTAGATTATTTGGGTAATTAGGTAATGTTGGTATTAGTGTGTTTGCTATTGGTTCAGAATATTTATTTTTAAAGGGCATTGGATATTTAGAAGGGGGAAAAAGAGGTTTCCTTAAAAAGTATTGTCTTTACTCTTATTTTTCATGCCACATAAATTTTAAACCTGTATTTACCATGGAATTAGTGAAAGGAAGGTCAGTTCAAGTTATTAGTATAGAAATCTGAGTTCCCCAGGCTATCGTTAGGATCATCTATTTATGTAAAAGTCAACAACAAATATTTTCATCTATTTTTCCCAGAGTCCCTTCCTATGTTGTACGTAAAGGAAGTCAGTAGTCAAATGTTGTTTTCAAGTTCTAATTAGCTTGAAATTCAGATCACTGGTTTTTAATTTCTATAATGTGGATGACTAAACTCCAGAATACGGGCCGAGCTTGCCGTTTGGTCCACGAGGGACGAAGAATAAAAGATGGAAGGATGGCAATGGGGGCTTGCCTTCTCCTCTGCAAAGCCCGCTCCTCTGCTCATGTCCCTGATTTTCCTGATGGTCTGAATATTAGGGAGAAAGAAAAGTTTGAGCCGAGCTCTCTTCTCCCTGTCTTACTACCTCCTGTGCCCCAGCACGAGCCCATCGCTGCTCTGTTATATCTTCGCTTAGATCTGACATCTTCGGGGAAGAAGCCATACTTAGTTTGGGTCTTTGTTAGTATCTTCCATATCAGGAACTCTTGTGAACTGTTTATTTATGAGTAATGCTACAGTATAAAGTATTGCTATGCCTTTTATCATTGGTTAGTGATGAATTATATAATTTACAGGGGATAGAGGATCAGCAATATAATTTAACTTTATCTTGATACCTAAAATGCAGTGTTTCTTAAAATGGCATAAGAATTCTCTAAGTCTCTAAGGGTTGAGAGTATAATTTATTTGTTTGTTTATTTTACTGTTTCCTCTGGCTGACAAAATTTCGCTAAATCCTTAGCACAGAATGGAAACATGTCACAATTGGACCCCAACAGACTATCTACCATTTGGTAAAGGGTCTGTGTGACTATTCATCCCTTCACTAAATGGAAGAGATTTTGAATATGGGTGATGTGCCTGACACTCACTCTAAAGAATCCTGATTGCATTCTTCCTTGGTCTTAGCTGTTGATCTTGCTTTCTATTTTACTGAGAAAGTAGAAGAGACAAATTTTTACCAACGCATTGACTTAATTACTCGGATGGATGTCAGTATGCTGTACTCCCCTTCTCACCTACACAAGGACCTTGCTCCAGCAATTTCTCTCTCTCTTGCATTATCAACTTGTCTCTGAATCATTCCAATCAGCAGGCAGATGTACTACAATATATGTCATCTTTGGGAAACACTCTCTGGGTCCCATGTCAAACACACTGGTGTTTTCACAAACACTGTTTCTTTTAATTCTCACAACAATGGTGTGAAGTAGGAATCATTAGCCCTGTCTTATCAGAGCAGGGGGTGTGGCACAGAGAGCTACTAAGGAGCAAGGCATGGATTCAGATCCACCTGTTCAGACTCCAAAGATAGTACTCAGCTGAGAAAATGACAAAGTGCGTTAGAGTAATACCCATAGAAGAACTTACAGCCTTATGCAGAGGCACCCAAGAAAAAAGGCTTTCTCTCCCGCCCCCTCCCCCCTTTCAAGCTCTTTCATTTGTTTTTGATGTCCAGAGACTGTTTTGGCTTAATTCTTGATTTCAGTTTCCCCGACTGAAGTATGAGCTAATTGGAGAATTTGCCAAGTTCCTGTTAAGCTTTAGCAATCTGCCATTCCATGATGCTATTTAGGGAGTAACAAGGAACTCTGCTATACTATATTTATAAACAAAATCTTTTTATTGCTTTTTGGCTTCTCTAAGTGCAAATAAGAGTAATAGGAAGTGTAGCTGACACAATCATATTTTGCAACAAGGGAATCTGAATATACACTGGCCAGAGGGACCCAGATGCAATGAAGCCTTTGATCATTTCATTCTTCAAGGCAGAACAAAACTCTGGGCCAGAGGCTCCTGTGCCCTTTCAGGCTGTCAGGGGCTAGGAAGCAGAGCCATGCCAGGAGTGACTGAAGAAATTTGCTGAATGATTTAAATTTCACCAGGGTCTCAGAAATATTTTTTAAAGAAATAATAGCACATGTATATATAGCCAGGTGTTTGGGAGCATATTAATTGGGTATCACTGGGGAGAGATTAAAGCTCTATGTACTCATCCAAAACTTCTGGAATTGAGGTCCCAGAGTCCTAGCACGCTTGCTCTCTCCCACTGCTTCTCTCCCTTTCTTACCCACCCTCACCATGGTGGACACCTTCCTGGGCACCTAAAGCTAATGGAGGGCAAAAACTTTGATGAGTACATGAAATCTTTCGATGTGGGTTTTGCTACCTAGGCAGGTGGCCACCAAGACAAAGCCCACCATAATCATGGAAAAGAATGAGGACACTATCACTATAAAGACACAGAACACTTTCAAGAGCACAGAGATCAGCACAGCAGCTGATGACAGGAAAGTCAAGTCCACTGTGACACCTGATGGAAGCAAACTTGCCCATATGCAGAAGTGGGTCAGGCAAGAGAAGACACTTGTGCAGGAGCTAAATGATGGGAAACTCTTCCTGATACTCACCCATGGCAGCATGGTTAGCACTCACACTTAGAGAAAGAGGCAAGAGTGTGCCACTCCATCACTGACTGTTCCTCAACCACCACTGGACTCAGCATCAGATTGCCTCATCTTTTCTTGTAACATTTTGTACAAATCCAGTTTGGTTGGTGAATTCTCTTGAGTCAAGTGGCACCAGCCTAGATCCAATTCCAGTTCCCATTGTATATGTATGTTTGTTTTTTTTTAAACTGCATCTAAAGCAGGGATTCTTAACCTTTTTTGTTCCACAGACCCCCCTTTGCCAATCAGGTGAAAACCATGGACCCCTTACCAAGTCCACACTATACTGTGTATTATTTAATAAATATATTACACCTGCACCAACACGTCCCCACAAGAATTTTTTCTTTTTAATTTCAATTCAAGCTCATGGACCCCTGGTTAAGAACCATTTGTATTCATCAGGGTTCTCTAGGAAAACAGAATCAACAGGAGATATCTGTCAATAATATGAGATTTTATAAGAGTCTGTCACATGACCGTGGGGATGCACAAGTCCAGGTTCCGCAGGCAGGCTGCAAACCAGGGGCTCTGATGAAAGTCCAGTAACGGTCCTTGATGAGTTTCCAGGAGACACTGGCTGTCCGACAAGCTGGGAAATTCTCTCTGAATGCTGAAATCACTTCCCCTTTTAAGGCATTTAACTGATTGTATAAAGCATCACCCTTTGCTGACGGCAATCTCCCTGACTGATGCAGATGTAATCAGCCATCCACGCAGTAAACTCACTGGTGACCAAAGTCCATAAATGTCCTTGTATTACAATTAGCCCAGTGCTCGCTTGACCAAACACCTGGACACAATTACCTGGCTGAGTTGACACATTAGCTTAACCATCACATCCCTGATCTAAAGGGTGTTCTGAGGTTAATAAAGCAAAACCAAAGGCCACTCATTTGTCTTTCGGCCTATGGTGGCAAGACTTTGCAACACTTTTTTTTTCCCCTGTGCGTTACACCATGGGCAGGAATGAATGCCTGGAGGTCAGTCAGAGCAAGAAGCGTTGGACGAGAGACTGGAATGGCCAGTCTCAGGGACAGTGGTAATCAGCCCTATCAGCTCACACTTTCAATGATAAAGCATCTGTACTTACACCTTGCCTTTACACTGTCCCTGCTGAGCTGGCCCAGCTTGGAAAAATCAGTGGTGGGGCACCTCCAGGCTTGGCTATTGAACTATCATCTCAGGTCTACCCCACATGGAATGCTTGTAGGGTGTGCACGGTTGCTTTTCTCTTGGGATGCTGTGGTCATTCTTTTTCCAGGACACAGGCTCAGGATATGGTATACAGGCTTGTGTCCATGGTGGTGGAAGAAGAGGATGACTGCTGAGCTCCCACTTATGCCCTAGGCCACAACTCATGGTTAATAATTATCTAATCAGAGTTGGGAGAATAGGTCATCTGATTATTACAGAAGGGAGGGCTTATCAGTGATCCCCCAAGAAGGCCTTGGTTTTGCAGTTTCAGAGTTCTAGCTGGATCACATTCCAGCTTGTAACCTTAGGCCAATTATCCAACCTTAAGCCTCATTTTCCTCTTGTAAAGTAGAGACAAGAATAATACACACTTCATAGGGTTATTGTGAGGGTCAAATGTGCAAATACACATAAAGCACTCAAAACATTGTAAGTTCCTACTTATTCTTGTCCAATAATCATTATTTTTCTGTTAAACTTTTGAATGCGCTCTAACACTGATCTTCAGAATAACTCAAAAAGATGTGCAACTTTACCCAGCACTAAGCTTTGGCAATGATTTCCTTTTTCTGATCAGTACATGAGCTCTCTTAGAAAAGTCAGCCTTTGGCACCTGGAAGGAAACTGTAGATCCTGTCTGCCCTTTAAAAGGACCTGGGCTCATATCAAGATCTACCTCCCAGTATGGGAACTCTGTGTGATGATATGCATTTTGTTTTGTAAGTTCACAGTCTTTACTATACATTTATTGTCTATGTATGTGAATGTATGAATGATATACTTCAATACAATTTTATTTAAAAAAAGATCTATCTTGGGAAGTGGATGTGGCTCAAATGATTGAGCTACCACCTACCACATGGGAGGTCCCAGGTTTGGTTCCCGGTGCCTCCTGGAGAAGACGAGTAAGACAGTGAGCTGTCGTGACTGGCAGGCTCAGAGAGTTGACGCAACAAGATGATGCAACAAAGAGACACAAAGAGGAAAGACAATGAGAAATACAGCAAAGCAGAAAGCAGAGGTGGCTCAAGCGACTGAGCTACCACCTACCACATGGGAGGTCCCAGGTTCGGTTTCTGGTGTCTCCTAAAGAGAAGACGAGCAGACACAGATTGCACACAACAAATAGACACAGAGAGCTGACAGCAAGCCCAAACGGGGTGGGGGGATAAATAAATAAAATAAATCTTTAAATAAAAAAAAAAAGATCTATCTCCCAGTCACCATGATCACAAGGGAGGAAGAGAGATGTTGGATCCTGCCCTTCTCCTTTCTACATATTTCCTTCCAATTGCACTTTGTGGTTTATTTGCACCTTATATCTTAAATTTAACACAGTTTGGGGTGGACATGGAGCTACCAATGAGATGGCTTCAGATCCATGTTCCTGTCCTGACCCTCATGAAACATTCAAGGAGGTCCTCTTAGTCTCTATAATCCTGGCAGGCAGGAGCCACACTGACCTTTGTACTCCCCTCCTTGCCACTCCCAGCCGCCCACCCCCCCCCCCGCCCACAAAGCAAGCACATTCAACCACTAGTTAGCAGAGAAGAGAAACTTTATCTTCTAGTACTCTAGTTTTGAGCTGAGCAAATAGGATAGTTTTTGCAAGTGTATGTAAATACTCTAAGATAAATCTGATCACCAGGATTATAAAGACTTTGTTTTACCAGGCTTTATACAGGGGGTGTGAGCTTCTCTCTCTATACATAATGTTCCTGGTGACCAAGATGGCCTTGACTTCCCTTTAGGTGGACTAAACAGTAGTCAGGCTTATCCCCACACCAGGCCTCTGGCTTCCTTCTCACCCTGGCCCTTAATTTATTCAGGTGTCTGAGAGGCTCCTAACTAGGTAGCTCCTTATCTCCCTCTTCCTCCCTCCCAGAGCTCACAGACTCCAGGTAGTCTCATTATTGCAAAGGAAAGCATTCTGAAGCAAGAGGTCCTAATTGTGACCTCAGGAAATCACTCAATCCCAGTATCAACCCCCCTTACTATCTTGCAGTGCTTCTCCTCCATCCCACTCCCAGCCCTTAAAAAGCTGGCTGTTTTTGTTTTGATGGAGTTGGCTTCTACTCTCTCTCCCTTGATCTAGAAGCCCCTGAATGAAGTCATCCTAGCCTGCTTAACATTAACTGGTGCAGTTTTTTCTTTGACATGGGGTGGCCTGACATGAGGCACAGAGGAAGGTACCCAGGGAGTTGATGAGATTGTTAGGGTGGAAAAGAAGTTGATCAGCCTCCCTCCTACTTTTTAGAACATTTACTGTGACACAGACTCATAGAATTTTGGAATAGAAAGGGATTACAGAGAACCAAAGAGTTGATGCAATTTACTGAAAGTCATATAGCTCATCGGTGATAGGACAAAGATAAGGCCATACTGTTTCCTGTCTCCCAAGACCCAAGCGTGTGTGGTGTATGTGTGTGTATATATATGTGCATGGGAGTATGTGTATGTGTATGTGCACACACAGCATGAAGGCGATGATCCACAGCTCTCTCAGTCATGGCAGATGAGAAGCACAACACATTAACAAACATTATGAGTCCTATTTTGTGAAAAACTGTTGTACATATTTACCAGTGGACACTGTTGGGCTTTTCTCCTTTAAATGGGTTGGTCCGCCCCCAAGTCATGGAACACAATTGACCTGCTAAGCCGAAGTCCCAAAACTGACAAAATAAAACAATGTTCCAGGCTTCTGCTTGTCTGCGTTACTGAATGTGGATTTGAATTCTATTGCCAGAATCTTCTAGCTTTAAACTACTTCAGCCTTAGACCAACTACTGAGTTGTAGGTGTCAATACTCCATCCTGGGCAGGTTTGAACACAGATGAAAAGCTTCATCATTCCTGTTATTTGTATTTCAAATTGAATTTTTATTAAGGTAGTGTTTGACAATTCCCATTCTAGTTCTTGCTAATTGAGTTATATACTCCAGTTATAACTTTATTGATTGATATCAATGTTTAGTACCATCAGTCTTTTAATGATGAGTTAGTGAACTACTATTTCTAGTCTGGGGATCCTGAAGAACACTTAATTACACTTAACAAATCACATGGCACCTTTTCAATATGAACCTTTGGCAGGGTGCCTCTGTTTTTGACAAGAGTGTCTGAAGAATGGGCAGCATTTGATGCCAAAGCATGCACATCGAAATGGCTATTGAGTCACGTTTCAGATGTTCTGCAGCTGTAACAGTGCTTATCCAAACTTCCTGCTCAGGTTGAAGGGGAAAAAATGAGAGTTGTATGATTCAAATGTTTTGAGAAGGGAAAAATATAGTTTAAATAAATCTTCTATGCAAACTTCATTTGATCTTGTACTATGTTAACTATTTGTGTTAACTATTTGTATTATACTATTTATTATATATTTGTGCATAATGACTATGTATTATGTTACATCCTTTATATTAACAATCTCTTTTTGTTCTGGTTTGTCTTTCGTGGATCCCAGAGAATTATGTTCTTAAGCTAAACCATTCCTGTACCTGTAAACGCAGTGTGGATGGGGCCTTTTGATTAGTCAGTTATGGGAACTTTAATTCGATCACTTTTGATTAGATCACTTTAGGGCCTCTGATTGGACTATGTCAGTAAGGCATGACCCAGGTTGGGTCTCTGTCCTCTTGCTGGGTCTTATATAAACTGTGAACTGGAAGGACAGATGTAGAGAAAGGGAGCTCTATTATTAGAGAGAAGACTTCAGGTTCTCCTACAGCTGCAGAAAGTCAGAGAAGCCCTGAGAGGCTCAAGGAGATTAGGCTCAGGGAGAGATGCCTGACTGCCCACCGCTGAGCTCAAGGAAAAGGAGAGAGAAATTGGCAGATCTGTCATCTTGCCTAGCCATGTGGACTTTTGGTGAGAAAGCATCTTTGATAGTGCATTGATTTGACATTTCACAGTCTCAGAATAGTAAGCTTTTACCCCTAATAAATCCCAATTATAAAAGCCAACACATTTCTGGTATATTGCATTGGCAGCCTTTGGCAAACTAAGACACTTCTCCAATTGACTATTATGATGGTTAGGCTAATGTGCCAGGTAATTGTGGCCAGTTGTTTGATCAAGCAAGCACTGGGCTAACTGTAATACAAGGACATTTACAGACTTTAGTCATCAGTGAGTTTACTGCATAGATGGCTGATCACATCTACAATCAAGCAGGGAGATTGCCATCAGCAATGAGTGATGTTTTATCCAATCATTTGAATGCCTTAAAAGGGGAAGTGATTTCAGCATTCAGAGAGAATTTTCCAGCTTGACTTTGGACAGCCAATGTCTCCTGGGAACTTATCAAGGACCTTCATCGGATTCCCTGGTTTGCAGCCTGCCTGTGAAATTTGGACTTATACATCCCCACAGTCACATAAGAGAATTTTATAAAATCTTATATTATTTACAGATATCTCCTATTGATTTTGTTTCCCTGACTAACACAACTATTAATTCCTGGATGGCAGGAAATGTTTGACTTATCTTTAAACTCCATCACAGGTATTTAGTAGGTATCCAAAATATTTGTGGAATATATGATTGAATAGAGTAGCACTCTCAAAAGTTGTACATTTTAAGTTGTAAGAGAAAGGTAGAAGGATAGTAGCAAGACTTGGGAAATCTGCTTCTTGCTTGCCATTACACTTTGGTGAGGCTGCAGGATTACAATGCAGAAGAAATCAACCTCTGTACCCAACACACCCTTCCTTTGTCCCCTATCTTGTCCTCCCCTGAAGATTTGGGCAAGCAGACTCTACAACCTGCAGGTCAAAGAAGTGACATCATGTGACCTCCTCCAGGCCATGGCCTTCAGGCTTGGTTCCCATCCCCCCACCACACACACACAGACACATCAACTCTCACATCTATTTCTAAGCTAAGGAGATTTTTCTTTGAATTTTGAATGCTTTACAAGTTTAAGAATTCCCTATGGGTCTGTAAATGTGCACGAAGGGAATAACACCTTTAAGTATTCATCAACTCGTTAATTAAGGCATTCATTCATCTAGCAACATTCCTTTTGCTAACATTTTAACATGGAATTACTGAGGGTGAGATCAAGAGGTTAGTGTACATGTTTAGGAGATCGTGCAAAGAAAAGGAATTTTTCACATCTCAAAATTTAGTCTACATTTGGACTTGTCTCCTGAGGAAAAGAGTTTAACAAGTGAAGTCCATGGTGGTGTTATTTTATTTGTTTTTAATTAAAGGAGGCTCATTGCATATCTATTGTATAAACACAGCCCTGATATAACCGTACAATTACTGTTTTACTCAGGCCCCCAGAGTACGAGACAGTGACAAATATCAGAAATTCACCCTCAGTCTAAGCAACTTGATTTTATGTCCTGTCACCCACAATTTTAAGCCAGCTTCAAGAAAAGCTATTTAAAAACAAATCTGAAGTATACGTAATAACAGTGATGAAAATAAACATTAAGCAAAGAAGGAAATGATAAACATAACCTTTAGACCAAATAACTTGCTTGGATGTCAGCTATTTCAGGAATTGAAATGATGCATTTATCATAGTCTCATCTATTCAATATATAATTATTTTAACTATTATGTGTGTTGTTTATAACCCATTATCTTGCAATAACAGCTTACATGGATCACTGCATAATTTAAAAATATAATGGCTTTTCTTGCCAATATTTGATTTCCAACTCTAAATCTGCTGACTTTATATCTATGCTACAAACTCTGGGTAAACTGGCTTTATTCTCTAAGGAATTATCATTGCATATGCACGTGGATTTTCTTTTTCATACACTAATTTCCCTTGGTTCTGGTTCATGTGGTAGCTTATTGTCTGAAATGAAATAAACTGACTTCGCTACATGCAAATCAACTCAATGGAAAAGATGACAAATCTGAAACATTCCCATAGTGTGAAGTGGGTGGGATTATGGCACTTGCATAATTATGTATATAATGTGTTAAAGTCTAGAAATCAGATAATTTGATCCTGACCTTTACAAATTACATCAACCATAATTAACCAATTAGCCTTTGTGGGGTAGATACTTATAATTGTGTCTAATCAATATGGTATTTGTCTATGAAGATAAAAATATAGATCTAAAATGGGTTGAATTCACATCTTGTCCTAGTTAGCCTGTTTAGGTGACATTGCATGTAAAGAAATATTTATTTATTTATGCATTCATTCATTCATTCATTTACCAACATTTACTGAGCACCTAGTATATGTAGGAAAAGAACTAAGCACTGAGTTACTGAGATGAATATGGCAGTTTTTGTTTCCAAGAATTGCAGTATGTCCCAGGGAGATAGACATGTAGAAAATATTTGTAAGTCAATAATATAAGTGCAATGTAGAGAAATGCACAGAGTATTTTGGGAAAACAAAAGAGGGAGGAATTGTGTGTGTGTGGGTGTCTTGTTTGGGAAAGCATTCTGGAAGATATGATGCCTGAGTTGAGTTGTTAAGCTTAGTCCAGTATAGTCACAAGAAGAGGGGGTGGCAGGTAGGGCAATCCTGGTAGGGAGGACAAGATAAACAGCAGCTCAGGTAAATGCTAATGAAAGACATAATGCCTCATCTTCTGATTTTGGAGAATGAGAGAATGTGAGAAGAGTTTGCTAGTGGGGGTGTAGGAAATTGGAGGTATTCATACATACTGGACTCAATTTTTTCAAAGAAGTTAGGAGCAAACTGTGAATGAGGACAGTAAATGTTGAATTGGGGTGTGGCAAGAGTGACAAGGATGTAGAAAAATTACTGAGGAGTTTGGAAGAGATAAGTGGAGTCAGGAAGTAAAAAGATTGAAAGATAACCGTGAGGGTAGAGGTACTATGGGAGATCATGGATTTGCAATGAGGCCAAACTAAAGATATATGATTTTCTAGCTTAGTATAGAGGAAGAGTAAGCAGATTCTTATACTGATATAAGGAATTTTCTTAGGTATGTGGGAAAGAAATTAAGAAATTAAGAAATTTAAGAAATTAAGAATATTCATTAAAGAGAAGTTAGGATGATCAACAATGGCAATGTTGGAAAGAGAGATGCCAAGAGGAGGTGGAGAAACTGGAATAAAATAGAAGGAACATGGGGCTGGGGGTTTTCATGAAGCAACAGAAAAGTATTGTGTGGATAATAAAGTGAGATAAGGAAGGATTCAAAAACTACAAATCACTTTGTGGCAATTTGACAATATCTGGCAAATTCTAAGATTATTCCCAAAGATCTACGACCTTTGTAATCTCGTCCCCTTGAGTGTGAGTAGATCTGAGAACATGATGGAAAAGGCAAAGGTGAAAAGATTTTTGCAAGTGTAATTAAGGACTCTAATAAACTGACTTTGAGTGAATCAAAATCGGATTGCCCTGGGTGGGCTTGGCCTCATCAGAAGACATTTTCAAAAGAGAACCTACAAGTTTGAGCCTTCCTCTATCTCTAGCTTTCAAGAAGCAAATTACCATGAGTTATACAACCACAAGGAAATGGATTCTGCAAACGAATGGCCACAGGAACTTGGAAGAGGACCCTTTCCAAAGAAGCCTCTGTCCCAGTCAACACCATCAGTTCAGTCCTGTGATTCTCTGAACAGAAGATCCAGCCAAGCCTTGCCCAGTCTTTTGTCCTACAGAAAGGGTATTGATTAGCCCCTCAGTGTATTGTAATTTGTTATGCAGCAGTAGAAATCTGATATACTAGTGAAGCTGAAAATGTGCATAAGCCAGGGATTCTACTTCTAGGTGTCTCCTCTGAAGCTGTGCTGTCCAGAATAGTAGCTACGAGCCACAACTGAGCACCTGAAATGTGGCTAGTCTGCATTGAGATGTTCTATAAATGTAAAATACACACTAGAGTGAAAAAAAGAGTATTTTGAGAACATGTAAAATGACCCATTAATTTTTTTCTACTGAATGCATGTTGAAATTATAATACTCGGGATAGGGCAGGTTAAACAAAATCTTTTCTGAAAATTCATTTCACCTGTTTCTTTTTCCTTTTTTAGTGTGGCTACTAGAAAAACTAGTATTACATATAACTCACTTTATAGTTCTATTGGGTAATGCTGTCTAGAGTCAATCTTGCAGTTGTGTATCAGAAGAAAATTATTTAGATTTTCATTGCAGCATTGTATGGATATGCAAAAAATAAATGTAGGAAGCCAAAATAGACAATGGACAAATTATTCCCTCAGTTTGGATCCTTTACTCTATTAATATCTGTATGTTCTGCTCCCTCTGCTCTTTCGGGGTTTTACTCAAGTGTTACATTATTTGTGAGAACTTTCCTAACCACCCTGTAAAATAGCAATGCTCTTTTCCCTCTTCCATGCCCCACCCCCCACATGCCCTATCTCCTTCGTTTTTTACATATAAACTTTATTTTTAGAGAAGATTTAGATCACAGAAAAGTTACATTGAAAATACAGGGGATTCCCATATAGCCTGCCCCCTTCCTTCCCACATTTTCCCCTATTAATAACATCTTACATTATTGTGGTACTTCTGTTACAATTGATAAACCGATATGGAAGCATTACTATTAGCCAAGGTCTATAGTTTGCAATATGGTTTACACTTTGCACTGTACAGGCTCCTAGGTTTTGATAAAATGTATAATGGCCTGTATCTGCCTTTGCAACGCCATGCAGAACAATTCCAATGCCCTAAAAATGCCCTATGCTCCGCCTACTCTTCCCTCACCCTCCTCCATGTCCAGGGTTGCATAAGAAATTGAGAGAAGGGCCTGAAAAATCCTTTCTTCCTTTAGGTCTCTATTCTAAGTGTGAGGGGTGCTGAGATAAATGGTTTTCTTTTACATGGTGCAAACTAGGTGGTGATGCTGAAGAATGAAGAGTCAGAATGCAGGTACATTTTGTTTAAGAGGTACGGAATGATCAGTACAAATGGAAGTTTTCCCAAAGTGTAGAAATTTGAGTTTGCTGCCAGATCCAGTGTCATCTAATTAATCCAGGGGACAGCTTGTCCTGGCAATCAAAATCAAATGGCATGCAATAATGAGAAGTGTTACTTCGTGGAATCACAGTAGGATAAAAATATGTCAGGGTTTATGTTTCTCTAGAGACTTTAGTTTTTTCAATTCTGTACTTTTTCACCAATATCCCATACAAAAAAAAAAAAAAAAAAAAAAAATTGCTCAATACTGACCTACTAAGTAAAAGTTCAAATAAATATCAAGGCAAATATAGGTGCCTCAGGTGAAAAGTTTACCTTTTACTCCTCGGTTTTTAAAAGCTTGAATGTAAATATTAGGTGTATATAATTAAAGTTATAATCTTCTTTCCATCAAAATAGAACCAATAAATTACACTTTCATAGCGAAACAGTGGCAGAAAAGCTGCCCATATTTTATATAGCTCTCAGTGTCATCTCATATTCATTTTAGTTTGGAAATAATTTTTCATGCCTATGCAGTAAATATATCTTGGAGCAGATAAATTAGGAGCTATTTATATAGTCTAAAATTACATTCTAGTTCAGCAAATATTTATTAAGGGCTGCTAGATTTTTACGTTCTGGATTCAGTTCAATGAGCATCTTTTTAATGCTTGCCACGCACAGGTACAGTGCTCAAAGGACACAAAATAAATCAACTTTGTCCATGTCCTAGGTGGCTTCCAGTGTCTGAATGAAGCATGTTAAGTGTTAACAGATATCCAGGAGCTCTGGAATCCAATGGAGAAATGATCCCCACATGGACAACAAGGATAAACTTGCTAGAGAAAAGAAATTCTGAGTGAGAATGACTCCAATTGAAAAATAAGAGGCAGGACTGTCTAGGTAGAGAGGTGTATGAACAAAGGGATGTATATCAGATAGATTTTAGTTAGGAAAAGAAAAACTAATCTTTCCACTGTATGTGGAGCAGCACAGCGGAAGCAGGCAACTACAAGCAGTTTTGTGTTTCTAGAGGATAGAGTAGCCTCTAAATGCATATAGTACATACTATACATTTATATAGATCATGTTCTGTGGACAATAGTTATGAGAAGGCAGAGACTTTTGAGATACAGAGCCTGGTTAGAAACTATTTTAATAGTTCAGGTGAGAAATTATGAGGGCAGCAGGGAAGGTAGGGTCCTGTGGCCGTTGGGCAGTTTGATGTAATTATGAATTCCAAAAATATAATTGGATCGTGCTTGTGAACTGATCTGTTAATCTGGGCATGATTAAGTTATGATTAGGGCATTGGCTGGGCCATGTCAGTAGGGCGTTGAGTCCCACCCCTTGGTGGGTGGGGAATCGAATATAAACGGCAAGGCAAAGGACAGAGTTGAAGCAGTCTTTTGAGGAGCAGTTTTGATGTTGGAAAGAAGGCCCCAGGAGGAGAGAAGCAAGCTGTTCGCCTGATCAGTCTACAGCTGATCTTGTGGAGGAAACAGGAGCTAAGCCCGGAGAGAAACGCAGCCCCAGGAAGAGAGGAACCCCAGAAGCCTGAACCCTGGCAAACACCGGCAGCTGTCTTGCTCTAACACGTGGCAATGGACTGTGGTGAGAGAAGAAACTTAACGCTTTATGGCCTGGTATCTGTGGACTTCTACCCCAAATAAATAGCCTTTATAAAGACCAAATAATTTTTGGTATTTCACATTAGCACCCCTTTGGCTCACTAATACAGGCCCTAAGGAATATTTAAGACTAAAAGTCGATAAGACTTAATAATTAACTAGAGGAGCATGCTGAAGGGGATGGAGAAGTCTTGGACAAGCTGTAGAGGTCTGGTTTGATTGACTTCTTTTATCTTACTGTAATGTTTCATCTCAGGAAATCCTGAATAGATTCAGGATACCATAGATGGACCTATGTACAAAGAAAACTTATGCACAAGGAAGACCTATGTACAAAGGGACTGCTCTCCAGAGATTGTTCTAGGTTTTTTGGACCTATCCATGGGATCAAACCTATACAAAAGGGATTTCATGAGTGGTAGAGGAGACAGGTGAAGGTACTTCTTTGGGGACAGCTCTTGCTTCTCTGTGAGGTCAGCTACTCTGATTTTGAGATGACACTTTCTAACCCTACTCTTGGAGAGGGGAGCTACCAGGGGGCAGCTCAGAGAGATGTGAAATGGGTTCACTGCAGTTGGGGACACAGAGGACTGAAGCTGACTCAAATCTGAGGAAACTAAGGTAGACAATGGACTGTGTTGTGACTCCCAAGGGAAAAAAGAGGAGTAGAGTAAAACTGACCAAATGTTTTGGTGATCTGACCTAAAGAAATCAGCTTCATTCTAATGAAAATTCATGCCCAGGATTTCTAGGGATAGAATAAGTGGGTATTTTCTGTTGACCCAGATTTGGACCTAGAGCTCCTCAGTGGGCTTGTCCTGGGTTGTACTTGATAGGACTGCCTAAAGGGGCTAGGAAGCTGTAGCAGAAATAGACAAGCTATCAAGGGATTGAAGAACCTATGCAAGCTTCCAACTAAAGAAGGAATCTATTGGTCTAGTTCAAGGAAATATCAGGGGAGATGGTACAACTAGAACCTGTAAAGAGACAAAAAAAAAAGTGCCTCCAAGAAAAAAGTTAGGCTGAAAAATTTCCCAGGCCATCCAGGGACACCAGCTTAAACTATCTTCCAACCAAGTCCAGGGAACATAGAAGAGCACATCCAACTAAAAACTCTCCTATCTATTTTTGACCCTAGGGGGAAACGAAAAGCTAGGAAAGGAGAAAGAGGAGAAGCAAACCATGTCCTCCATTTCACTAGAGCCTTCCAGCAGGCTCGAGCCCAGGCAAGGGGAGAAATGTGATGCTAAATCAAATTGGAGTTTTGATTAATATCTTGGACTCGTTATTCTAATTACTAAGTTGAGGTAGTTCTTCAACTTAAAGGGACTCTAATTATTTTAATTATCTTAAATAAATAGAAAATTCATGGAACCTCCCCAGATTTTCACTGAAGAATTTTAAATGGATAGTGGGAACACAAATAAATTGGTTTTGTTGTTTCAGTAGCTGTGTTTGTCATACCAATTATACTGTCATTGACTGACACTTGAGCCTATTGTAGCAATAAAAAATTAAATACATAAAATGTGGGTCCTGTTTGAGAATTTGTTGGTTTGTGGGTGGCAGCAGGGTATCCAACTATATTTTTCTAGTAGAGAGGTGACTGGATGAGTTTAAATCTAAGGGAGAAGTTACAGTTGTACTCAGGGAACACTCTTATATTTCTCTCGAACACATTCGTTCCTTTCCAGCTCTTTATGGGCAATGATTACTACCAAACCAAGAGGTCTACAATTCCTTCCTCAATAATTTTGTGCGTTTATCTGCTTCAGTCAACCTGACATATAGCTACCAAGATAAACTATCTCAAATCTTTTTGTCTCTGCATCAAGAACAGTGACTTCCTATCAATTATCAATCAAATGTGAATTTCTCAGCTCAGCAGTCAATTTTCACCACATGCCTCTTCATATTTACTTAAACCCCTTCCTCACCACTTCCACATGAGACTACTCCATCCAGGCCCAGCAGGACTCCATATGCTTCATTTACACTGCTGCTATTCCTGGAATGCCCTTTCATCCAAATTCTACCTTCAGCACACCAACCAGTCACCCTTAACATGAGTTTCAGTGAACCCAGGGTATCTATAAGGCCCCTGAGATCGCAGACAAATTTTTGTGCCCAGAAAAACTTTACCGACAACCTAAAATCATGGATTTATTTGAGAGGAGTCTGATCAAATCCCATACCTGTCTGAATGGAATTCCTTGATTTCCTACTGCTAGGTCCTGTCCTCCTTTGTGTAAAGACTAACACTTCTTCTTGGGCTCCAAAATAATAATGAAGATGACAATAAAAATAGCAGCAAACAAGTCCCACTTACTATATGCTAAACACCGTTCTTAATATTTTACGTGCATTGTCTCATTTCCTCCTGACAACCACCTAACATGGTAGGCACTATCATTATATCTTTTGCACAGAACCTATCATTTAATGGTAGCTTCTCTTTATTTAACAACCACTACATGCAAGACATTTTGTTTGGCTATAGATATAACATATGTATTCCCCACAAAGATATGAAGTTAATGTTATTATCCCCATTTTATAAAAGAGAGACCTGAGAAACAAAGGGTTTAAATAACTTGACTAGGTTCATACAGATAGTAAACTGAGGTTAAATTGCAGGATCTGTCTGCTCACTGCCAGAGTTAAACATGCTGCTATATTCCTGAGACCCCCAGCCTTACTCTGCCACCAGAACCCACAGACCTAGTGGACAGGCCAAGTACCAGGCCCTCTGTCTGCCCTGGCCTGCCTTATTGAATCACTTCTGGATATGATATCCAGGTACTGAATTTGTCCTATAGTACCATGCACTTGCTTATAAATTGAAAGCATGTGGTTTTCTGTTTCTTTATTCATTTATTTGTTTGTTGAGCATATATTTACTGGGTGTTTATTCTATACCCGGCATTGTGCAAGAACTAAGGTACTGAGACTGAGAAAACCCAGCTTAGAGGTAGACATGCAAAGAAATATTACAATGTAATAACAGCAGTAGCAGAGGTAAGGAGCCTACATTTGCAAATTAGAGACAGGCAATAGGAGCTGATAGTTGAGTTGAGACATAAAGGATGACTGACCCAGAGGAGGACAGCATTTCAATCAGAGGCGAGGCAAGAGATAATGGCATATTCAGGGGCCACAAGAAGTTCAGCAAGATGGTGAAGAGGGGACAGGAGATGAGGCAGATGGGCTGGGTAAGTAGGTTATCTGTGTATCTGGCTGAAGAGTGTAGGTTTTATCCTGCAGACTCAGGAAAGCTTCAAATGAAACATGCCATTCCTCCACCAAAGCAAATTATATTAGTAGATGGTAGAAGCCACATCTCCTTTTTTTAAAAAGATGTCCCTACAGTCCAAATTAATGTTGCTCAAATAATAGAGTCCAGGTAATGCTTATTGAGATGGGGCTTTATAATCTCCTAATATGCATGTGTTTTTCTCCCTCTTTCAGAATAGACAGAAACGCAGAAAGGTAGAGCTGGCTTGAAAGGCATGTCTGAAACACTTGCTGATTCTGAGTGATGTTTGGAGTTACCAGTGATTGGCTCATACACAATCACCTCTACACCTCTACACTGTGGCAGTTTCCTTCTGTGCTGAATTTGGTCTTCACCCCATAAATTGAACCTGCCGACTTGCTCCTTTCCATTATTTCTGATCATAGGCTGTGAGACCCTTTATAAAGTGAGATGAAGTGAGAATTACTGAAAGAAAATACCAGCAGAACTTTTAGGTCTGTGTGCCTTGTTTCATGTTCCCTAATAGCCCCTGATGCCTGCAAAGTCTTGTTGAGTTATGTGCTCATCTATAGAAATGCCTACATTTTCTCACTTTTGCATGTTTTAGTTTGTCTCAGAATTTCCTGTAAGCCCATCTTCTGACAGGTGATTGTATTGCTCCTGGTAACCCTTCCAGCCCCCATTCCACCTTCTCAGCAGGTAGCTAACCCTGCCAAAGGCAGCATATGGCATCATGACTCAGGACACAAAAGAAAGTACAAGCTCAGGAATGATAAAGCTTTATGCTGCATCTTGTCCAGCAACCGTGGAGCCCAAGATGGGGGAATTAGCTCTATGGAATGAGTGAATGTAAAATACTTTCCTGCTTCCAATGTGGTCCCTCATTTTGGAGCTCATTATTTCTTTCAACATATCTAAATGTGGTTTGATAATTTCACCTTCTCATGCAACTTAAGTAACAGGCCAAAAGGTGCTTGGGGTGCTCTGAGTGTTTGATCCCAGGCTTTCAGGCCTCTCCTTGCACTGGTAGGAGATAAAAATAAACCATCTGTTTTCCTTTTAAAGATCAAAGCAGTTGGGATGGAGTTTCCGGACATCACCAAGATCGCTGCAGGGAGAGGAGGCTGTGCAATGATTTTCTATTAGGCACTGCACGTCAGATTTAAATAACTACCAGAAAAGATATTTCATTTCATGCCTATTTATGTTTTCTTTTTGCTGTTATTGTTGTGTCGGGTGGTTTTAAATTCCTAGCACCTTCCTCAGTAACCTGAATGAGGCTGTTATTGGAGTCCATTGCAAAGGTAAGAGAAAAGCTCACATTTCAGAGTTCTTGCTATGTGCTGGCACTGTTCTTCACACGTATTAACCTTACTCTTTTTCCTGACAACAATGTTATGAGGTAGATGCAGTTGCTGTTATCCGCATTTTACAGATAAGAAAACCGAGACAGAGATTCAGGAACTTGTCTGAGCTATAGAGGTTTTAAGTGTCAGTGGAGTGGGCATTTAAGCCCAAGCAGCCAGTTTCAAGACTAGGGTGAGGCAAGAGTGGTACCCAGGGTGCAAAATTTAAGGAGGTGCTCACTCACCTGAGAGTGGGTGCCTCTTTAAATCGTGACACAGGGAACTGCCTTTGCTGCTTGCCACACCCCAGTCCCAGCCTGGGAAGCAGCCTCACTTTGGAGCCTGAGTGCTTAACTCACAGGCATTCTGCCTCTCTGGTCCTTGCCTTCTAGGTCAGAGTCAGCCTTCAGTAGGAAAATGGAATGAAGAGCAGAGAGAGGTTCTTAGGTGCTGGAGAGACCAGGGGAGACAGAGCCCAGGGCAGGCATACTGCCTTTGGATGTCTCCCCTTCTCTCAGCTGGACTTTCTTCTGTACTATACTCCTTCACATTCCTCTCTTTTGTGGCTTCCTCTCACTCAACCTTCTCAGGTACAGAGAGAGGGGAAGGAAAAAAGACACTCTCCAGAGATGCTAAACTCTGTATCCCATAGCAAAAACATTAGAGCAGCTTCACAGAGTACTGTTGGTGTGTACTCAGTCAGGACTGGCTGCTCCTGGAAAAGTCTAGATGCACTCTAAGGTGAATGTTGGAGCCAAAGGTAGTTCAAGGATACATATCTATGAGGAGTCTGGGGTTCCTAGTCTTGTGGAGAGAAGTCAGCCTCAGAGAAGAGGGAAGGGTGGCGGGGGGACAGTCCATGATCTTGGGACAATATTGAGGAGACCCTCCTCCACCACCACCTAAACACTTTGTACTCCTAAAATTCCTTTAGTACACTGGGTAGGTTTTTAATGGGACTAGACTTTTCAGGTGAGCTGACAAATGACATAATAATCGCTATATCATTAAGATAGAGGTCCTTCCATTCAGTCAGGTACAACCCAAGCCTTAGGAGGCCATGGGGATTGTGGGTTGACAATGTGGGATACAGCTCTGGTGCCTTTCCATGATGACCAACCCAACCCTTTACTCAATGGACTATGCACCAAGTGGCCATAAGCGTGGGGGGCGGGGGGACCAGAACTAGCTGGCGCCACAGTTAAGACGAAGGAGGATTAGTGTTAGGATATAGTCACTTCTTTGAATTTCTCAAGATCACACAGGAATATTCCTTATCGTTCTTTTAGGAAAACTTTGGCCACTGACGTCTCAGTGGACTGGTTGGTGATGGCTTCTCCTCCCTTACAGTCATCCTGTCAACAGGACCGTGTAGGAAGGACCACACCAAATGGGCAATCCAAACGGAACTGAGAAGAAGGAAGAACTGGGCTGTGAGGGAGTAGCACTTGCCTCTTTGATCAGGTTCATAAATCTGGGTCCAAGGCGCCACGGCTTGTGTCGATGGCACTGCAGGGAGCTGACGGTCAGCTGGGAGGCTCGGTGGGAGGCGATGGCCACCATGTACACAGCGTCGTACATCAGAGCTGCTTCAGTCTGTGGAGGGAAACACATTCCACATCTTCATCTACCTCTGCTTACTTTGCTTTACTTGCCCTATCACTCTCCCTGCTTCCTTAGCTCGTGTTTATCTCACCTGAATGGGCATGAATGCTTCAACTGAACATTTTTCACTCTCCAATAGCTATTTTTTTCTCCAAAATAATACCTCACATTCCAGAGTAAATTGGGATCATAGCTATGTTTTGTTTTGAGTTCTTCAAGAAAATAAGAAAACAGCTCAAATCCGCTACAAGAGACTTGATTCAAGAGACAAATAGGTTTTGAGTGTCTTTTTTTCAGTATCAGATTTTGTTTCTTATTGTTTAGCTATATCTTTTTATCTATTTATTTATATTTGTTAGAAAGACATTGCTACAAGGTACACAAACAGGTGATTTCCAGATAGGCACACTTGTGTTGGGCCTCTTGCATTTACTAGACTCAAGAACATCTTAGCCATGGAATCAAATTCAACAGCGGATTTGGGGAGACTCTCTGAAGAACAGATATGCAATTTGCTCAGAATTTGCTTTTCCAGTAAAGTTTAAAAGTAGTGGTTCCTTTTGGGGTTTAGGTATCTCATTTTTCCTCTTCCTCATTTGCAAAATTTCATATAATCTTTCCAGTATTTTATAAAATAAACTGTCCTGTGGTTTTCTTTAGGGATAAAATCTTATAATACCTTCACGTTTTACCTGAGGCTTTTCGATGTAACTTCAAATACATTTGCCCCTTTGAAATTTTCAGCAATCTCCCCAAATAAGCAGAACAGATAGATAAACCTACTTATTATATAGGGAAACTGACCTCCAGAAAGGATGTTGATTTGTGTAGGGTCATAAATATAGATAGTAATTGGCAGAGCTAAATCTAGAACCCAGGCCACAGACTGAAGACTATCATGTGGTTTTCTGAAATTAGTTGACTCATTCAACATTTACATTGCATTTATTTGGCCATCCATCTTGGTGGGCGTAAAAATTGGATAGAAGTTACTACATCTTACAATGCTATTAGTCTTTGAGGCTGGAGTAAATCTTTTTTCCTCTTCAATATCTATCCTTGCACTTACCATAAATATTTATAATAATTTGTTTTTATATCTGTTTCCCCATAGGAATGTGGATTTCTTGAAGGCAGAAACTGTTCAACTTATACTTTTAGTGACTAGCACAGTTCCCGGCACATAAAAGTTGTTTAATATATGTTTGCTAAAGGAATTCATATTATGTCATGCCTTAAAATAAAATGCATTTTGCATGGGGGAATTGAACATCATAAGATTTTTAAGATGTATTTTAAGATAAATTATTTCACTCATATGGTTGACATGTAGAATTTAGATTGGTTGTGGTGGTGGTGGTGGTGTGGACTGTGAAAACTTAAAAATATTTTGATCATGTTGGTTCAAGATGGATAACATCTATTTTATAGATGAGAAAATAGGCTCAGGGAAATTGTCAGGCCCAAGACCATTAAGCTAATTAGTTGTGTTGCCAGGGATTGATCCCATGTCTATCTAGTTCTAACACTCATGTTCTTTACCACTCTGCATAATTTGGATTGTTTGGTGGAAAGTAATTTTTTGACAGAACAAGACTTTTCTGAATGCAATCAATAAAAATATCTGACATTTGTTGAGCACTTATTAATATGTCAGGTGCTGTCTTAAAAACCTTGCAAACATTTAATATTTATCATAACCTTCACTCTTTCATGGATTAAAAAAATGAAAACACAGAGAGGTTAAATGATGTCTGTAAGCTAGTGAGTGTCAAAGCCAAGATTCAAGCCTGGAGCTGGGGTTTACCTTCCAATACACAAAGTTGTGCTGCCTGTAAACCAGAGATTTGTCAGGTGCCAGGCACTATAAGCATTTTACATGTGTTATGTCATGTAATTCTTGAAACAAAAGCTTTGAAATAGGTATTATTGTCCCCATTTTGCAGGGGGGTAAATTGAAGCTTGGAGCTGTCAAATAATTTGCCTGAGGTTATGTAGACAATAAGGGAGGGAGTCAGGCTTCCAACTCAAGAGGAAAACTAAAATTTCAGAGCTCACACGCTTAGCCACTATGCTAAAGTAACCTGAATCCCTTTAGCAATAGAATACAATTTAAAACATTGGTGTGTGTATTTATAAGTTAAACGATTGACACATTTGCTAGAGAAGGGTAAGGGGTAAAATTTCAATGATCTGACCTTTCCATAAACTCAGCTTAGAAAAGATTTTAACTTCCTTTGTCCAGGCTGCCCACAATAAAAACGTTCAAAACTACAGGACTGATTAATGCTTTTCATATCCGAAGAAGAGTATATATTTTTAAAATATGCCTCTTCTTGAAATAAAATATTTTCTTAGATGGAGGAAGCATTTTCTATAACTATTCGAAAGCATGAATTCACTGCTACTGAATTTCCTTCCTTCTGAGCTTTGTACTCAACAGAAAGCAACTGTCAAGTCAATCTAGGGAAATGTAAAAGAAAATTGTGTTTCAAATTTTTTTTTTCCCAATGGATTTATGCACATATTTTATTTATATCTAAAGCCTGGATGAAACCACATTGCTCAATGCCCCTAAAAAGTCTTAAAAAAATCTTTGCTTATCTATACCTGATACATTTTGCCATGACATGGACCATAAAACAAACATATTGGGCTTCTCTCCAATGTAGGGTGTTGTGGATATTACAACGTGCAGTAAAGGGTTAATTGAGTGGACTTAGTGTCCTCAAACCCTGCACATTACAAAGGACTGGCCATGACCTGCTCCTGGGAGATAGCTTCTGAGCCCTTGAAATAGCCATCCTGAAAAAGGGTGCCTTTGTCTGCCTGGGGCCTTGGACAGCCAGATATTTTATACTAACAATGTAATTTGTAGTGAACTCTTACTTGTGCTCACCTGTGGCCCTGGACTGTGCTATATCAGTCTGACATCTGGAGACGCTGGAGACTGAGTAGCTAAAGAAGTCATGCCTATGTAAGTGACCCACGGTAAAAACCCTGGACACCAAGGCTCAGGTGAGCTTCCCCAGCTGGCAATCCTTCATACTTGTTACACATGGATTCTGGGAGAATTAACCTCTATCTGTGCAACTCACTGGGAAAGGACAACTAGAAGATTGTGCCTGGTTTCTCCTAGACTCTGCTGTTTGTGCCCTTTTCCTTTGTTGATTTAAAGCTGTATCATTTCTCTGTAATAAACTGTAACCACGAGTGTGGCTGCTTTTCTGAGTTCTGTGAGTCCTGGTGAATCGTAGAAACTGGGTGTGGTCTTGGAGACTCCTGACACAGTCAATGTGCATCAGTGAGATGCCACCTTACCCTAGGGACAAGAACTAACAGCACTCTATGGCCTCATCGAGTCCTTGAACTTTGCTACCTCTCTGGTCTCCAACTATTGTTGAAAAAGCTCTGAAGTGAAACCTAATCTTTGGAGGACAGATGGACAAAAAGTTTAGGTTTTCCAATTTCTCTCCAAACTAGAAATGCTCACCTTCCTGACCTGGCTGGTCAAAGAAGTTTTCCAGGAAGGAAGTCCTCCCAAATAACACCCTCCCTTTTCCATGCTTATTGTCAACAGATTCCTTGGTTAATCCAAATATCTCACCTAAGGCATAGAGCTAACAGGAATACACCACTTAGTATGAACTGGCTAGATGTCCTCTTTCCAGTGATGTGCCTTGTTGAAGTAATGAGAATATTGGTAAGGATGGCATTTTCCTACAGGAGGTCTGCTGGGGAGCAGAAGTTTGGGGATGGGGGTGGGGGAGGAGGGTAGTGGGTACTGCTGAGGGAGCCAAAGTGTGGGAGGGGTGTTGAGTTTCCCGAGCACCTGAGGGAAGGGAAGCTGCTGCAGGGGTTTGGTTTGCACATGGTTTGGGGAAGGTAGCAAAGTTATCGTGATGTACTCACAATCCAGAAATTCAATAATTAGGAGAGCAACCCCAGCAAGCCCAGAGAGTCCTGGCATAGAGCTTGATGTACTGTGAGTCTCAGGGAACATTTGCCAACTTTTGAGAGACACATTGAGGAACAGGGAAAGAAGACTATATGTGGCATTGTCAAAGTACACCTGAGTGATTCCACTGGACGTACCAGGTCACACAAGCCCTATGCAAGGGGCCATCTCAGGCTAACGTGTTCAAGCTGAGGACTCTGACTCTTGTAAACAAATGCATTCTGCCTTGAATAAAGACCTTGGTATCTCGGCATGTTGTTTGTTCTTTTGTTGACTATGTATAGGAAAAACAGCAGATATTATCAAGTAAATCCAATACTACAATCTTAGAAACTTTATGCATGTTACCTAATCTAATCAATAGAGTAACAGTGAAAAGTATTATTATCCAAATTTACAAATGAGCAAGGTGAGGCTCTGAGAGGTTAAATAACTTGCTCAGTTCATTTAGTTAGTCAGGGGACGTAGCCAGGACTTAAGACCAGGTTTTCCTTATCCAGAGATCTTTCTGTTTCCACTGAATCCAGTTGCACATTGAGTTTTATCAGAGGACTAACACAGGGCACTGAAAATGGGTACTTAAGGATGTCTTCTCTGTGGATCGTGGTGACAGGAAATCTTTAGATGTAAGTCAAGAGGATAAGGCTACAGACTTAACTTCATATTGTGAATGCATTTGAAGAATTGGAAAGACAGGCGACAGATCAATGTTTCGTTGTTTACATGAGTTATGTGAAGTATTGAATCATACACGATTTTGACCCACAATCAGGGGAGATCCATCTGAGAATGAGCCACCCCATCACTCCAATCTACCCAAAAGCCAATAGATTGAATCAGTACAAGGGCTGGGAAAAACTTAAAGGTAATGAAAGGAACAAAGTTGACTTTTACAAATCACTCAAAAGTTCTATTTTTAAGTACCTCGGTTGATAAAACGTTTTCTTTTTTTATTCCTAGGATTTTTAAAAGAATGAGGTTCACTGTTTTTGAACTCTGATTCAGTGAAAGTTTTCTTAATTAACCCAATTTTAACTCTATTTTAAAAGTCAATATTTTATTAACTCAATCAATTGTTCTTAAGTCTGGAGTCAAGTTTTTTCACTTTGACAGGACTTATTTCTCTATTTTCAGATACATCTCCTTTGAAGATGTTTTTAGTGTATGAAATTCTAAAATATACTTAATAGTTAGAAATATTAAAGAGGAAAATAGATAAGTAGGTGAAAATTTTAAGTACGTGGGATTTCTTTTTTAAAAATTCTTATATTGTCTATTCATATGAGCATCTGTGTATGTACATGACACATAAAAATATGGCTATAAAGGGCTATAAAAATTTATCTTGGAGAAGAGTGGAATAATGCATTTGTGTTATAGTAATGGCATTACTTAACCATTAGTAGTAGTCTATGACTACTTTTTGAAATAATATTACTTTAGAAAACCTATCTTCTCTAATCATGCATATCTCTTACATATAGGAGCTCTCTTTGGACTTTCATGAAAATATTAGAGAGCTACATAAGTATTTTTCATTTTAACATCTTGAATCTTAGTAGAAGCTCAATTACATATTTACTTAGAATATTAATTCCTTTATTAAATACATATGTACTGAAAATATATGTGACAGGTTGAATCATGTTCCCCACAAGAAATGCTCAAATCCTAACCTTGGTTCTGTGGGTATGAACTCATTTGTAAATGGGATCTTCATTGATCCTTTTAAGATGAGGTCAGACTAACTGAGGGTTGGCTTAATTCAGTATAACTGGAGTCCTTATAAGCAAAGGAAATTTGGACATGGAAGTACAAGCCACAGGAGGAGACAGAAAGAGACAGATTTCTGCCCACCATGTGATGGAGCAGATATTGATTGCCAACAAGGCACCACCAGAAGACTTCAGATTTCAGAGAAGGCATGGCCTAGCCATACCTTGATTTTGGACTGCTAGCCAAACCATGAGCCAATAAATTCCTGTTGAGCCAACCAGTTTGGAGCCTTCTGTCATTGCAGCCTTGGCAAACAAAGACAGCCTATTTTGAGCCAGGCACTCTTCTAGTTCTGGGACTAGAGAAGAGCATACAAAAAAGTCTGTCCTCATGGGATTTACATTCTAGTGGGAAGACATTGGACAGACAAATCAAATTTAGCATAGCTGATAAGAACTATGAAGAAAAGTAAAGCAGGTAAGAGAAAAGAGAATGACAGGGTAAGGTAGGGAATTCAGGGAGGGTTTCTCTGGTGAAGGAGCAATTGAGCAAGTTCTTAATGTTGTAAGAAGCCAGACCTATAAATATCTGGGGTAGGCGGAGGTACTAGGCATTGGGAGCAGCAAGCACTTGACATTCAAGATTGTCGGGCAGCGTCTGAGTTATAAAGACCCAATGAAATTGAGTCTGATGGGATTTTATATTTAAGGTAGTGAAGAAACAATTTGAATACAGAGGTAACTTGAAAGCAAAGATGGGCTAACATTGGGCCTGGGTCTGGGGACATGCCAGTGTTTTCTTGGCTCAGTGACTGGTCCACTGCAGCCCATATTTAAGCCCTTTAACCTCTCCATGGCTCAGTTTCTACAGTGGCAAATTAGCCACCTCCAGGAGAAGCAGAAAGAAAAGAGTGAACTGCCAGGTACATTCTTTTGATAAATTAAGATCAATATAACGCTTCACATGATCATTTCAAAGCTAGACCTGCATGACTATTAGATCAGTTTTTAGGAGGTGCTGCATTCTACCACTTTATTTGACTAGCATTGATATGACCTGACATAGCTACTCCCCTCACTTTTACAACAGCCTGATGAACCACCCTTTTCTAGGCTGATAAGTCTCCCTTTTCCATTTTATAATTTGTAAAACTATTAAGTACCAAAACAATAACAATAACAAATCTTCAAAACCTCTTTCTTAGGTGGGACTGAAATAATAAACCCTAGGCAGAATGGGGACTTTTCCATCCATTGGAACTCAGGTCTGCCAGCTTCCTGTCCATGAGACCACAATTTGCCCAGGCCACTGGCAAGAGTCCTGGAGGAACAATGATGCCTCATGCCCAATATGAATTACACAGTTCTATCTCCTTTCTTCAGGGGTCTTCCCTCCTCAATCTTTATTTTCAAACTGTCTTATCAGCTCAGCATAATTAAACACAACAGACACTTTTCAGTAAATTAAGCCATACTTGTGATGAATATTTAATGTTTGGCATGAGTCCACAATCTGGGTTAGCACAGCTTTATACTGTAACTCTTTTTATGGTGCCTCCTTAGCACAGGTAAAAAATTTTTGAGATCTCATCCTATGACAGAAATCTTGTTGTGGGGCAGGGAGGTAAGTCTTTTCTTTCTTTCTTTGTATTTCTCTCTGGCTTTCCTCCCTCCCTTTCAGAAGTCTAGGATTTCCCTTGATATTCTCTACTTGTTCTTATTTAAACCAATGTTTCAAATAACACCAAGTCTCTTTTATACTAAATGCTTTCCATCATTATCTCTCAGCTCACTTTTTATAATTTAAGAGTCATTTGTGGTTTGAAAAACAGTGAGGGGACTTGAACATGAAATCATTCAGAGGCACTTCATTCATTCACTTCTTCTTTTCATTTGTTCCTCAGTTGAAAAAAAAAGTAGGAAATGAAAAGAAACTCTAAGTTCATTTCTCTGGGCCATGATACCTTTCAGTTATCAGTAAATTGCATCTTAAAAGCAAGAGTACTTCTCCTGATGATGGGAACAGAGAATGAAATGCTATGCCAATTTAAAATGTTATTACCTTCTCACATACCCAATATCTTTTCCCTTAGATGACACTATTCCTACATAGAATTTTCTTTTTATTTCCTGCTATTTTCTTCATCACACTGGGAGCTTCATTAGAGAAATAAAGTGAGGGTAGGTGCATTTGACAACAAAAGACAAATGATGTTAGCGAGAAGCTCTCCGGTGAGGCAGTTTGCAATTTATCTGTTCAGCAGAGTACCTCTGACTTGTCAGGAGGCAGGTTTGGCATCAGCTTCTAGAGCGACATATGGTTTGTGTTAGGCACCGTCATTGTCTGCAGAGGTGTGCTTGTACATATCCTTGACATGAAGAGCACGTATGTGCTGAGTGTACGTAAATCTGGCGGTTTCCCACATAGGCTTCCTTGCTGAGATGTGGCCGAAGCAAGGAAGCAAACTGGCCTCATACGACCTCCATAGGTAGGTTATTCTTACTTTGTCTCTCCCTTCTGTTCAAGGGATGAATACCCTCTTCACCTGTCCTTGTTTTGGTTCCTGCTTTGTCTTCGTTTTGCTGACAGCGTGGTAACTCTTTTTACCTCCTTTATCTGAGTCAAGTACAGCCAGGAAGCTAAAAATAGCAATTTTCCATAATAGCCAGGCATAAGCTTTAATAATACCTAAAAAAGCTTACTCCTTCCCTAGCACAAGCCAAGGTACACATTATAACACTTTTTTCTTCACATTATGGAAGGGATATGAGATTGTTAACCCATTCTCTAAGGAAATTCAAATATTATTTCAAATGATTTTATTTTCCAACTACTTACTGTCATCATGCCATCCAAAAGGCCAGTCTCGGGCCTGGGTGGGGCCTGCAGTCTCTCCATGGACCACTTCTCAATGATGGATGACACGTGTGGGTTGTCAATGTTAAGCAGCCTAAACCCAGTCATATTTACACCACTGTACCTATAGAGTTCCAGATCTAAAGCAAATAAGTCCTGTGCAGTAGTCAAAATGACAAAAGTAGAAAAGAGTTAGCACTTTCCATGCTCTTTATACAAAGGGGAATTAATGATTCCAGAAGCAACAAATAGAGTGAAACAAAAATGGCAGCCATTATTACATCATTTCCATAAAAGAACATTTCCCCTTGCTTTTCATTTATGTACTGATGAAGAATCCCCAGAGCAGTGAGTAGTTTTCATTTTCATCCATTGTTTTGCAAAAATATTGTTAGAGTTTTGATAAACCAAGAAGAAGAGCTTGGTTGCCAATAATTATGCTACATGTTGAACTGTGTCCTCTAAAAAGACATGTTCTAGTCTTAATCACAGCAAATGTGACTTTATTTGGAAATAAGGTCTTTGAAGATGTGATTAGACAAGATGGAGCCTGATTGAACTAGAGTGGGGCCTAAACCAATATGATTGGTGTCTTTGTAAGAAGAGGGAAATTTGGACATAGAGATAGAGAAAAGGGAAGCTGGTCATGTGAATACAGAGGCAGAGGTTGAAGTTATGTTGCCAGAAACCAGAGTGCCAAGGATGGCCCACGGCCAACAGAAGCCAGAAGAGAACGTGGGACAAATTCTCCTCTACAGGCTTCAGAGGGAACATGGCCCTTCAGACCTCTTGATTTTGGACTTCTGGCCTCCCAAACTGTGTGAGAATAAATTTCTGTTGTTTTGAGCCATCCAGTTTGTGGTTCTTTGTTACAACAGCTCTAGGAATCTAAGACGAATTAGTTTGCCCTTGGACACAGAACGGGATATCTAAGAAACTATAGATTGCTATTCTTAGGATATAATCCTAGAGGAGTCGAAAGAGATTTTGTGTCCATTTGGTCCAATGCTTTCATTTTATAGGAGAGGAAAACTGAGGCTCTGAGTGGTGACAGAACTGGCACAAGAATGGATGGTGTGTCAGCGGCAGTCTCACCTCCCTCGTCACATCTTGCTGCCTCAGGTTGTCCCAGGTCTTGCCAGGGGCGGGGGGGGGGGGCAATTGACAGGAAGAGGAAGTGCATTCACAGCAAGAAAACGTACCATTCTCCAACTCCCTGAAAATAAATCATGTCCTGTACAATGAAAACATGAAGAATACCCACTGGACACAAGCTCAAATAGGCCCCAAAGGGTTCTCTTCAGAGAATAAACCTGAGCATATGGCTGTAAGGGCATGAGTAGCTTAACAAATAGAACTCCTTCCCTTTCAGTCGATGGTTCAGGAAAAAAAGTTTAATTTACTTTTTGTGTTTTCCATCACAGCAGATGAGGGAGGGAGTAAACTAAGTAGATTCACATTTGAGAGAGACTTAAACGATTTAAATTTTTTTCTTATTTAAAAAGATTAGACTCCAAAAGATATAATTAAAAATAAATTACATTTAAGAATAAACCAAACTTTCAAAATAACATTTAACAGAAAAAAGCTTCCATAAAAACTTCCTAAAAATGTAGCTGCTTTATGAAAAGCGTAATACAAGATTCTACAGGATCAGTGATGATAGCGGTTTTGAAACAGAAGGAAGCTTGGAAACATTTTACAGTTTGTATCTGCAGACACTGCATACAAAGGTATCTTGATGAATAATACTTCTCTCCATCACTACCTTTTCCTAAGATAACTTTGGACTCGGCGGGAGAATGATAAGTGAACAGCTCTTCTCTTAGGTTAGTATCAGAAAAGGTATGCTGCCTTTTAAAGTTTTAGAATTTTAACTTCGGTGTACTAAGCGACAGTTTTCTGTTTTCTTTAAGTTGTATTAATATTCATGGGCAAGAATGGTAAGAATATAAAAGCAAAGCAAGGCAGAATGAAGATAAAACCAAAGAAAAATGCTTAAAGAAGCAAATTTAAAGACTAAGACCGAGGAAAGAAGAATTACTTTAGTGTACTAATTGAGTAGAAGGGAAGTTACTCAAGCTATAGGAGGGAAGGCAGAATCTTTCAGAATGTGGATTCAATAGTACCTGCATTTAATCTGCTAAAATGAAAAAATTAAATGTGCAACATTAGGCTGGCCTAATTTTGAAGTTTCTATGCAATATAGAATTTGGAAAGTCCAAATTCTGGATTGTTGGATAAGGCCAGCAAGACAGTGAGGAGTGAAAAGGAATAAAAAAGCAAAGCAAGGGAGCAGATGTGGCTCAAGCAGTTGAGCTCCCAACTCTCACATGGGAGGTCCTTGGTTCTGTTCCCAGTACCTCCTGTGAAAACAAAAATGAACAACAAGCAAAACAAATGAGAAAACCAACTCAGGGAAGCCAATGTGGCTCAGTGGTTTAGTGCTGGCTTCCCACATACAAGGTCCCAGGGCCCCGGGTACCTCAGGAAAAAGAAGAAAAGAAAAAGCACAACAATTTTTTCATTCCTCAAGGGTTCTCCATTGAAGGCCAGGCTTCTTAGGTTCTATTGTCTGCACTCTTTCTCACATCTCTCAGAAACCAGATCTTAGGGATGTGTATAGCTGGTACTGGTGGAAAGTTCTGAGGCAGATGGTCACATTGACTCTAGCAATGCCCAGCTGTTCATGGTAAAGGGTGAGAGGATGTATTTTTTGCAAGTTTTTTCCTAGACTCTTCTGACAGAGGACCTTATCAGGAGGTCAAGAAGAAGGGGTGGTGGTGGGAGACCACTGAGCCATAGATTAAGAAGTTCTGTCCTGGATGCCCTCTCCCCCCACCCCATGGTTATTAGCAGTAATGCCCGAAAGCATTTGTCTCATGATGCCTTCTGCACCCCTCAGTGCTCTCAGAAAAACTTGAGTGAGGAATGTCATTTATTGCTTCTATGAATAGTAAAAGTCTGTATCAGGGCAGCTGCTTGGTCCTTGTTCCAAATTCTTTGATTTTCCCTACTCACCAGGCTACCTGGTCAGTTTTATTTGGTAAAATGGTGCTCTTACCAACACATCTTTACACATTAGGAAAGGAGATTTGTTCTGTGTTTTCTTATCATATAAGAAATTATGTAGGTGGGGGGGGATTAACTGACTTCTGAAATTGATTGAAAGAGAGATAGCACATCGTTTGGTATGTTAAATGCCCTAAATCATTCTCTCTTGATTCTGTTAAGCTCTCAAAAAATTTTTGGTCTTATGGAGTTTCTTTTGGATTTCTAAAGGTTTGAGTCACAATTTTTCTTAATGGTGCAAAATGTTCAACGTGCAGAGCATCTCCCAGGCTCCTTTTCTTCATGGTCTTCAAAACATCTGACAGCTGACCCTTGGTGAACCCAGCTATCTACTGGACACAGGTGGATAAACCTCATCTTATCAAAGCATGCAAAGACACACTTTGGTGTACCTTCTAATGTACCTAGAAATTATAGATGGCAGTTCTTTATGAGCAGTTTGCACTTTGACAGTTTCTTTTAATGGAATTTTCATTTTAATCTTTCTGGATGTGCACGCATTGGTGCTAGCTTAGAAAGAAAGAAAGAAAATAAAGGGGAGAAAAAAAGAACCTCTGCTGTTCAGCATTACTGAATTTAGAGGATTCTTAGGAAACGAAGAAAAATCTCCATGACAATATCCTGCTTTTGACACTGGTGGGATTGGCTGTGAAGTAACCTTGTGTGATGTTTCCTATTGGGTGCAATATGTTTCCACTGGATGCTCTTACCAGGGTTGTAAAAAAGTAGTGATAGTACTCAGTCATCATACCCATGAACAGAATCTGTAAAAGAGAAAAAATGAGTAAGAATAAGAAATAGAATTATAACAAAAAATAGACAATTAGTAGAGTGACTGTAAAAGCTTGGGGGCATAGAACAGGACAGGGTTTTAGAAATACAGACTCAGTAGATCAGAAGCCTGAGCCCAATTAGTGGCTGATGTAGAGGTAGGAGCCAGGACACAGATCTTCACCCAATACTCTTTCCATTACATATAAATAATGGCTCTGATAATCAAATATAAATATAACTTATGCTCAACAAATTTTATATTCGAAGTTGTCCATGATGACACATGGTTTGCCTTACCCACTGCCCAAGTTTCTGAGTAATCTCAAGCATATATATATATTATTGGCCTCTTGAAGCTTTAGTATTTAGCATAACGCCTCCCTCAGAGCAGAATTCATTTAATGTTGAATCAACAGTATAGGTATGTAGAGATATTTATATGAGGATTTATAAAGGCATATATCTCTGAAAACTTTCTAACCCTTTCTACCCCTTTCCCATTTTATACCACAGAATGGATATAGGAAAAGAGGATTTATTTACAGACAGAACCATGGAGACTATTATACAAATTTCTTAGTGTCTCGTAATTTTGATTCTCAGTTACTGACTTGGGATCTTGATAATTCCAGACATCCTGTAAGTGTGTATTGTTTTTACTTTGTGGGGGAGAGGAGAGAAGCAAGTTGGCCGGGGTTCTAGTAGACGTAGAGTTATTAAACTGTGATCTTACTTTTGGGTTTCTGCAAAATGGTTTCAACTGAGCAGAAAAAGTTGCATGTGATTTAGAGATAAGCAATAGTTTCTAACTCTTCTAAATTGAGGGTATCCTTCCTTGGGTCAGGAAATCCCTGTTCCTTTCCTACCAGAACTACTATTTGTGTTCTATTTTTGGCTTTTGTATAGACAGGAAGAGATAAGACTCAGAAATCAAATTTCCAAGGCAGTTATCCCATAAGGCTGACCAATTCTGCATGCAAATGATAATTCCCTATGGAAGTTATCTTGGGCTTTATCAGAGTAACATCATAAATTAGAATCTCTGAGAGTGGGACCTGAATTTCTGTATTTTACAGCCAGGGTTGAGAATCACAGCTCTATGGAAAGCAAGACTATTTGCATTAAAGACTTTCGTAGCTTCAGTTGAAGAGATGGATTGAAAAGGTCTGGGGAAAGGCAGATGCAAGTTATCAAAGGTCCTGGAAGGTGCCTAAGAGATATGTAAACTAGAAAGATTTTACATGAAAGGAAAAAAAAATGAAGAGAGTATTGGTGACAGGGCATAACCTGCAGTGAACACCAATCTGACACTTCCTATGCCCTGTCTGCTAACATAAAAGCCAGAGGAATATTTAGTGAAATTGTAATGTCACGAAGGTAAGACAAATGATGGGAAACTCTCTATGAATCCTGAGTCCACAGTGTGTAAGTCACTCTTATGGTGATAACAAGACCAGGTACACAAAAGTGTTTTTAAAAGGGTAGGATTGCTTTAGGGTCATTAATACCATTTAAAGCCAAGCATGGAAAGGTCGTGTTAGCTGGTCTCTTATATCATTTAAGCATAAAGAGCTAACCTGCTGGGGTCAGTAAAGAATCCAATTTTTCACTTTGGTCCTTAGATACTGTAATTGCAGCCAAGACTACCTTTTGAAAGGGAACTGGAAAAGTTTTATATCAACACAGAGAGCTGAACACCCCGACTGAGGCTTCTTTTTTAAAGCAACAATTTCAACTGTTTATTGTTATTATTAGGATGAGGAGGAGTGATTCCTGGAGGCAAACATTCATTTGATATGCTTCTTATTTAAGGTCGGAAAAGAGATGTGAATGTGCAATGAGTAAACAGCCAGAGGGCCTGCTTTTATTGCAAAAAGAACCCTTGGGTCCTCTAGGTACACTTTTTATATAGTATGCTTTTCTTAGAAAAATCCCTGTTCCCTTTCCTAAGTGATTGCCTGGGTCAGTGCTCCTGGTTCTTCCCTTGAATTTCCTAGAAGTAGAAATTTAATAACAACTGTGGTCAAATCTGTGGACAATCCAGGACCCAGGTGAACGAGAAGCTTCTAGAGAACAACAAAGCTAAAGCACAAGAGGTGCTGCTTCTTAAACCATAGTCCTTGTAATGGTGTGTAGACTGATGGGGACTGGGAGCCCAGCCTTCTCACGGGCTATTTTATAAATAAAAGTGTTTCATTCGGGCTATGATTTCTCTCTGCGTGCTGGTATTTCAACTAAAACTCATTAAGGGATTAAGAAAATGATACATCAAGATAAATATCATTTTTAATGAAAAAAATATAACCATGCTATGGGGAGTTTTCTAATAGTTCTTGGCAAAATTGATTCCATTCCCACACAAGAAACACTACCTACTTTGAATTCTGATACTGTACTTGTCTGCTAGACTGACCAGGCAGTGCTGACCTCACAACTGTGTATACTTTACCAGGGAAATATTACTAGGGACTAGTTTTGTCTCTAAATTATTTTTAATTATTCGAAACATACGACATCACAAACATTAATTAATAAATCTACCAATACTGTTCCTATTGATAGCATGTTACCCATAATTGCTTCCACTCATATAGTCCTTTAATAATGGTTGTTTCCTCATAGAATTATTCTTATTAAATTATCCTTTGATATTCTATCATTAACTTAGATTGATATAGAGCAAAATCCCAGTCCCTTCAACAATATTATGTAGCTATAACAGGGATACATTTTGGAAGATATCCTGTGGAAGTCATAAGAGCTGATTGCCAAATTTCCATCTTGAAGGACATGTGATGGGATTGCGTTTCCTGGCCCCTGGGGCTTGGGTGGGGCCCTGTACTGGTTCTGGCCAAGGAGGAGAGAAAGGAGCCACCGTGGGTCACCTGCCAAAGATCTCATTCCCCCTGACATGCGACTAGTATAGCTGTCAGTGCCAGGACAAACTGCCCTTTTTTGAATAACTGAATTTTTCTGTTTAATGAGTACTGTAAGTCATGTAAATGATCTCATTTACATCTTTGTTTTGACTGCTAGGAAGTTTAGGGTGGATGTTATGGATCCTCCACCAGCAACTAGTCAGGAACATGTGGTACATAGTCTATATGTGCTAATTTCATCCAGCTTTATGCTTTTCCTACAGAATTTCCCCCTTTGTGCTCTTGAGGCCAACTCCGGTCTCCTCCCCTTTTAAAACAATATTTATCTACTTTATTTCAAAATGTATTTTTCTAGGCTGCTCCAATTCTCTGTAGAATAAAGATGGGTACAAATAAATAAATAGTCATGGTTGGGACAAGTTAACTAATTTTTATCCATAAAGAGAGATGGACCCTTCAGATCTGATGTAGCTGGGTTGGTTAGAGTAAAAGAAAAGAAAGCCTCCAACAAAGCAGTTCATTTTTTTCCAACTCCAGTGATCACTATTCTTAATCATACTCTATGTCACTGCACAATCAATGATCAGGACCCAAAAGAGATCAATACCAAACCTCACATCCTTGTAACATTCCTTTCCATCTAGATAGCATAACCCTTAAACCATCAACGGGGAGGGTGGCTGGTGTCTACCTTAAGGCTTGCTCTGTCTGATGCTGTTGAGCATGGAAAAGCCAGGTGACTCTTCCGTCGTTTCAGTGGCTAGAAAATAGCTACTGTTTTATTTGTAGCTAAAATGAAACTTCAGATGGCAGAATAAAGAACTCAGTGCTCTCCCTCTTATCAGTGTACCCCAGGACATGGTTATTGCTTATTAACAATGGTGGCCCCTCTGCTTTCTGGAGTTTGTACAGCAGAACCTCATAACCTTGTCCACAGTAGCACTGGCCCTCCTTGGTCTACCTCCGGTGTTCTTGGCAAAGACTCACTCTTGGATTTAGGTGGGTGAAGTTAAAGAAGAGTCTGAGCAGTGCCACGACTTCTTTTAATTTGTCTTGTCACCCCTCACTCAAGTCTAGATGAAGACACCAGAGGCATGGTTTGTGGGTTCTGAAGCTGAGGTAGGTGGTCTATAAGACACAGGGAAAGTCATTTGGCCAAAGTCTCCCAACAACATATGTGGGTGTCCTAAGAATCTTGCACCGTATTTCAACCTGATCGTTTCCCAAATGGCAATGCAGCACTATGGAAACAGCATAAAATCGTCTTCACAAATTCTCAGAATCCATTGCTTGAACAATCTATATGTCACAAATAATTGGCATAATGCTGCTATTGTTGTAGTGGAAACTTAAAATGGAGCTGGAGTGCTCCTAAATTTTGAGGAGTTCCTGTAATACCGATAAAGATTTTTATTTCTGCTACTTTCCATTGAAAAAATAGGTGTTTTCAGAAGTTTATATTGACTAACCTGAAGCATATTTCTCTTTTTATAGCCTTCTCAATATCAGGATAAATTCTAAACCATCAGACATGGTTTCTAGTCAATAATTTCAAGTGAACAACTTCCAAATGTGTGACATGTAATGTGGCTCAAATAATGGTTTTATCTCAAGATAGAAATAAGTTATTTCAGCTTGTGAATCTTCAGGAAGCCAGTTGATTGATATCAATTTCTGCACTACTCAAAGCAGCAATTTTAAGAAGAGGCTTTGAGTCCCGGGGTATAGTCCTTTCTGACTTGCCAACTGTACTAGCTGTTTCTGTGCTAACCTCTGAGCAGGATGCTCCTTTGGCCACACCAGTCTTAGTGTTTGTCATCAGGAGAAAAAGCAAGATATAAGAAAGCTTTTAAGACAGGCTCTATTGCTGTAAAACAAAACAAAAACAACACTCATGCCACTTCGAATGTTTATAGCTTTCATCTACAGAAGTAACAATGGAATGTATAGAAAATGGCACTGAATGTACAGGAAAATGCCCTTTCCCTCATGAGATAGGCTGAATAATGGTCCCCTGAAGATGGCCAAATCCCAGCTCCCAGAACCTGTGAATAAATACCTTACATGGTAGACGAGACTTTACAGATATGATTAGATGAAGGGTCTTGAGATGGGGAGATTATCCTGAATTATTGGAGAAGGCCGAATATGATCACAAAAGTGCTCATAAAAGGGAGCAGGAGAGTCAGAAGGTAGAGAAGGTGAAGTGAGAATGGAAGAAGAGAGGAGTCAAAAACAGGCAATGTAATGTGGGGCCACAATCCAAGGAACGAGGATAGCTTCCAGAAGCTGGGAAAGGCACGGGAGTGGATTCTCCCCTGAAGCCTCCCAAAGGAAAGCAGTCCTGATAGGACCTGGAGTTTAGACTTTTGACCTCCAGAACTGGAAGAGATTAAATCTGTGTTGTTTTAAGCCACTAATTTTGTGGTAATTTGTACAGCAGCAATAGGAAACCAACATACCCAGTTTTCTCATTTTTTCCTTGATTATGGTGCATGATATGGCCTACTTTGGGTGTAGCAACATCAAGTGCATGTATCAAGAGTAAAAATGACTTATCTAAGGTTGACAACTTTCTAGATTTCTCTGTGACCTCCCCACATCTTCACACACACATACACATACACACCACATGCATGTATACATGTATATACCACATGTATGTAAGGTAGCCACAAAGAGCCTACAGGGTTTTTCCTTCCACTGGAAACCAGGGTTATACCATTGACAAACCCAGCCCACTTTCCTCCTGCTCCCAAGTTAAATTAAAGAAAAGCAAAGGCTTCTCTGCAAAGTGTTGCTGAATGGAATAGCTGCACTACTTGGATGTGCCTTTCAGTCTTAACTCCTTTATAAGCATTTCTCTCTAAAGGTATGGTTGGGAGGAGAGGGGGAGCTGATGCTAAAAGTTTTTTTTCTTTTAAAAACTGGGTGGAAACAAAAGGGGTTTAGTTTAGTTTCAGAAGATAATCCTACCTGAAGAGCCAGATTTCATCACCCAGGTGCACAACAGAAGAGATTATGCTATTTACGGAGTACATGCTGTTGAGAACAGAGCAGGAAAAAAAAAGATTTCCCATGGCAGAATGAAATAGGCAATCTGGCAAATATGAGAAAGTAGAGCTTTTGAAGGATTACATGAACCTAAAATATAAATTCTCTGCAGCATCAAGGGGAAATTGGTGGAAAGGCAAGGTGTAGGAAAGAATAGAGTGGAAGAAAAGTTTTAACAGCACAGTATTGAAGAATTTCTAGAAGCTGGAAAGTTAAGAGAGGCCATGCTGAATAAAGTGTAAGCTTTTTGCAATAAGCTTCTTTCCTAATGGTGGTAATAAAAACTAGACCTCAAATTTGCCTGAATGTAAGTTTTTGAGAGTGAGTGGTACAGTTGTTAAGTGGTTGTTTTGCTGGTCACATGAGCTATCTATTGCTCAGTAAGGTCATCATGAAACTAAGGCCCATTCCTCAGCTTTTGTGGCTTGCAACTTTATTTTGTTAATTTACTCCATAGCTACCAGGTTTGGAACACATTTCTGAATGCTTTAGAATCACCTGAGGAACTTTAAAAAAATAAAAAAATACCAATTCCTCAGCCCCAGTCCCATCTATTCCGATTTATTTGGTCTGGGTTAAGTTCTAGGCATTGATATCTATTAAAAGCTCTCCAAATTATTCTGATGTGCAGCGAAGGTTGAGAATCACTGATTTATACTAAGCAAACTCATATCTTAAAGCCAGAACAATAATGATCATAGCTACCATTTGCTGAGTCTGCCAAGCTTTATAGACTATTAGGAAAGAAATATGTTAGTCTCATTTTATAGATCCAAAAAATAAAGCCTAGTTCCAGTATTTGAACCTGGTTTGATTTCAATCCTAGGCTCATTGCATTATGTTAATTTATTAATTGATAATAGAAGATATGTTTATCAGGAGAATCAATCACTTGCACAAAATCTTTCTGGTCTTTGAGAACCCAAGTAAAAGCATATGGTTGTTTGATGAGAGCAAAATTATCACCTCAGGAGTTGGGAATTTATCTTAAAGAATGCATCCATTAAGCTAAGAAAACTTGATGATTTGCCTACTTTCAAAGGAACCTCCTATCCAGTAGCTAGATGTACCTAGAAAAATTTCTCCCTTTGACAATGTTTGGTGCTATGATGTACTCACTCACTGTTTTCACTTTTAGCAAAAATTCAGACCTTCATTGATCTTCTGACACTTCTTCAGACGTTAGGGTTAATTAGACCCCAGCTTTTCTTGTGATTTTGGATCCCTTGGGTGGTGGTTTGGGAGGCACATTGATCTCCTTTTAAAGAAGTTACCTTTCATCAAGAAAGGACAGTTGTGTAACAGATTGCAACAGATATTTTTGCTACAACTGTGCAATAGATATCATTATCGATATTATCGCATAATAGATGTTATAATGGCAGTCGGTCCAAGGTGAGGAGAGCTTTGCATGCCATGCTGAGCAATATGTATTTTACATGTAAGACAATAGGGGGACGCGGGGTGGGCACCGAGGAATTTCAAACACGGGAAGGAAATGGTCAGACATTTTACTTAGAATGAGCAGATTCCGAGACTACACAGTGGCTGGATGGGGGAAAGGAGGGAGAGGACTTGTGGCAGAGATATCAATTGTACAAGCACAGGAGGAAGATGATGAGATGGAGAAAAGGATGTTGAATCTGAAACATATTCATAAGGTAGAATCTATGACATTTGGCAACTAATAGTCAGGAAAGATGAGTCAAGTGGATTCCTAGGGTTGTGGTTTGAGTAATTGGATGAGGGCTTGGATGAGGAGAAAATGGTTTGTTGAAAAGTGAGCAGGAAAGAATATGTCACATGCTCTGTTTTCTCAAGTCTGTGGTGTAGATACTTAAGATCAAGAGAAATCTCTAGAAGATGCAGAGCCTTGGTCTGTAACGCTGACCTTATTTGGTCAGTAAGGCTGAGGGTCTTGGGAAACACCGTGGCCAGGACTTTAACAAGGTGTTCTTTGAGCTATGAACTCTAAGTATCACTCTTGTGGTTTTGCCTAGATTTGATACCACTAGTAATGCTACTAATAATATCTAACATGTGTAATGTTTTATGAATCAGTTCTGGGCTTAATGCCCTATATACATTTTCTCATTTAACTTTTCTCAAAACAATGTGCAATGCGGACTATTACTTTTCCATTTTGCAGATGTGGAATATAGCAAATCACCAGATCCTCTACTGTACAATGACCTCTTACAAAATTTTGGAGTTTTCAATGGCATTTTATTTCCCTTTCACCCCTGGCACAGTTTTTGGTACATAGAAAATAATAAATGTAGCTGAATAAATAAGGGATATTTATATCACAAGATCACCCTAATGACACAAGAGAATTTGACTAACGTTTGGAAGGTAAGGAGAAATGATCCTCTACGCAATCTTACATTTCCGAAGTGTTGAGGAAGCAGATGTGGTTAACATAATAAAGTGACTTTTAACCTACTTCAGTCTTCAGAGCTTTTAGAGAATCTGATAGAAGCTATGAATCTCCTCCACCCCTCAAAGCACTTTCAGGAGCACATACCTCCCCGCAATTTTTAATAAAGCTGGAGTTCAATGGTTCTGCTATAGGTTTAAGGCATGTTCCAACACACACACTGTAATTCTTTACATATTTCTTTCCAAAGTAACCCCCTCTCATTGAAAGGATAATTTCTCTTATCTCCTATTAAAGCCAAATTTTCATGTAGCTTGCATTAACTTTTAGAGCATTTATATGATTTTTACTGCCTTCCAATTCACTTTGAACAAATCTAACCCCTTGACAAAATTTACTCTTTGAAGGCTTTTGAGAATCTGCAGATGGGCATTCTGGACACTAAAGAACATTGAAAAATTGCACGCACTTTTAGTAAGTTGTTCGTTACCCATAGAGGTCAATTAATTATTGTGTATATTTAATGATATACTCATATTTATGAACTGCTTCTTACCACAAAAACTATGTGCTCAGGGAATGTAAATAGATTTTAATAACAGCCTGAGAGAAACATAATTAGGATAAGAGTGCATTGCCAAAATAATTCTACAATATACAACAAAGTACCATCCAGTTAGTATAAATGTAGATTCATCATTATTATATTGTTAGAATTTATCCAGAGTAATGAACTTATCATCAATTAACTGGCTCAAAGACTACCATAGACTCTAGGAACTTTAAAAAAGAATGAACTGCCTAATTAATTCCCCATTTCTTTGAAAAACTACCAAGTTCAAGGCTACAAGCAAGTTCATTTTGTCTAGACACAGAAAGAGAATTCCTGATCATTTGTATTCATGAATGCAGAGAGCTGAAGGGGACCTTAGCAAGTTTCTAACACCAGATCCAGTTTTACAGATGAGATGATTGAGATGAAGTGGGAGCATTGGGCTTGCTCAGACACTCAGGGCCACTCAGGCCACAGGAACATCAATTCCTCAGAGCAACTCTGAATTTACTGCCCCTTGCTGTTGCAGGAAGTAGCATGATCTCAGACCAGTTTGTAGGCATTGTATAGTTATCCTTTTGTGAGATTCATTTTAAAGGCCTCTTTTTTGTCCAAAGTAGATTTTTTTCCCTTTTCACTGTTGTATCTCCATCACCTTCATCACTGCTCATAAAAACATTAGCTGAATCAAAGAATGAATTTCTCTGCTGTGCCTCTACTGCATTTTATACTTGGCCATGGGACGTGTGATACAATCAGCATTTCTTGAGGACTTATTTGAGCTAGAAATGATTGGATGTTTGAATTTAAAATGAAATGACTGCATTCAAGAAGTCTAACTAAAAGTTGTTCCGGGTTCCTTTACTCTGACTGGATATGTGGCAGAATAGGATACTTTCTTTTCCTTTTAAATTCTAAAACAACAACAACAACAAAAAACAACTTTCAAATCCCAACTCTGCAATTTGCTGGCTTATGTGAACTTGGGCATGTTATAAAATCTCTCTGAGCCCTGTCAGTTTCTTCTACACATATCTTTCTTATAAAAATAAAACTAATGATGCATTTCACCTGCTTAGCACAGTGACCGGCATGCAGAAAATGTTCAGTAAAAAGTAGATCTTAGGGTCTTTGGCCTATTCTAGATATTTATGACTAGAAATTATCCACTTGAAAATATGACTTAGTGGGCAGTTTCCAAGCACAGGCCTGTAACCTCTTAGCATAGCTCTGCTGGACTTGGCAACTTCTGTCCTTGGAGATGAAGACTGATGATGTGGAGACACGGAATGCAACGCACCTAACTGTCTCTTCTTGCCCCAGTCATAGTCATTAGGTTCATAATTATATGAGGAAAGAATCAATGCACAGAATTATTTGATTAATTAGCATTGCCATTGTACTTCCTAGCAGAGGGAAGCAGGGCATTAAAAAAACAGGGCATTTTCTCCCTGGCCTTGTTTTTCTGTTATTGAATGGGGGAATAAAAAGCAAGAGTGTACATATGTTGACAAGAGAAAATGCAATATAATTCTACAAAATATTTTGGTACTAAGATGTTTTATGGAGACTAATGGCTCAATTAGAGCTTAAGACTCATTGCCACAAGTTTGTGTGTGTGTGTGTGTGGTGGTGGGGCACCTCTGGTGCACTTGGTCATGTAAATGAGGGAGCAAGTTTCCCCATGTCACATACAGTGTGTTTTTGCTCACCCACTGGCTTGGCTGCTCTTCAGCTCAGGGTCTCAATGGGCCCAGTCCCACCGCAGCTCCCATATGGAGGGAGCATTGCAGTGCCTTCCTCCCTCCCCATTAGAGAACACATTACGATTCAGGCTTCTGCGCTGAAACCTCATTTGCTTTCTCAATCTGACTACAGGATTTGAAAACGACTATGCAGCTCTTCAAAGAGCCAAATTTATTTTCAGGAGGTGGAATTGTAAACTTCACTGCATTCCAGTTCTTAATAATATAAGACTTCAGGGATAGAAAGAAAGCTCCCTTTTGAGGAAACTGAGGCACAGAGGAGTGACTAACCCAAATGATGCTTGGCAGAGGTGAGTGTATAGCATACTGAGTTGGGTAGAAGGAGGGTGATTTTGGAGATTACTAATTAAAACATCTAGCATGCTTTTGGCTCATTCATTCATCCAATTCATTCATTCACTCAACAGAGCTATATTGAGCACTCACTATGTGACAAGTAATATACTAGGTGCTGGAGATTTGGGAGAACAAGATAATGAAAGCTTCTGTTCCCTTAGAGTTTAGTCTAGCAGGAGATATGGGCAACAAATGAGTCAATGTCCTTAATTAGCTACAGATTTTTATTGGGGTAACCAAGCAACTAAATAGAATGCTTTCTTAAGGAATGAGAAAGATATTCTCTTTCATTGCTTGAAATGAATCCTAAAGGCTTAGGTGAAGCCCACTTTGAGGGAGAATATTCCAGTCTTTGGCAACTGCAAGTGCTAAGGCTGTGAAGTGGGAAAGGAGTGGCGTGCCACATGGCCGGCAGATGGTCCCTAGGATCAGAGTATCAGAGGACAGAGGCCAGCAAGGAGGCTAGAGAGAGAGGCAGGATTAGCTCATATAGTCCATGGATTTTGCATTAAGATACAGGGGAGACAAGGGAACATGCTCAGTACCTAGTAAATATTATTTTTATTTCTGAGCTTCAATTTTCCACTGCAAAAGAATTCACCTCTTAAGACTGAATATACAAAAGGATAAATGGCCAGACCATATATCCAAATAGAACTCTGGCCCACAACCTCTGCAGCAACCTGTTGTGAAGCCAAACTCCAACTGCTGCAGAAATTGACCCTGACCCCAAATGGTAAGGACTTGACTGACAGCTTCAGTGATTTTTGTCCCCAACCTTCCAATTTATGACCAACTGGAGAAAGCCAAGTATGCTTCCTTAACCAATCACCTAGAGCAATCAAGGCCTATCTGAAACCTTCGCTTTTATCCACCATAAAGATTTTCCACTCCTCTGCTTACCTTGGACTGTCTGCCAAACACAAGTGATGGTGGCTGACTTCCTTGCTATGAATAAATAGTCTGTGCTTGGTCTCATTTGGGTGGGAAGTGGGAGCAAGGAGGAGCTGGGGAACCAGGGTTTCCACATGGAAGTCAGATTAAGGAGAGAGCAGCATCCTTGCAGAGCAGCAGGATGCCTGCTGGGCTGGGCAGTGGTGGGTGGAGAAGGAGACAAGAGGATGCCATATAACCATGTGCAGGATGCTGGCTGTTGGGAGAACTTTCAGACTTCAAAAATTCATGAAGACAGTGTGTTCATACTAAAGGCCCTGCTCCTCTGTAGCCTAATTAAGTCTTGACATTTGAATTTCTAACTAATTTTTGGGAAATAACTTTTCAGATTCTCATCATATAGCACTTGTTCAATATGAATGGAAATAATTGCCTTGCTGGAGTGATTAGCATGCCCAAGAATAACTATTGATTTTCCCCAGTTTTAACTTTCAAATAAATGTCAAATATCTTCTTTAAAGTGCGTTTGATTTCTTTTTTCTTAAGAGTTATCAAAAAGTGGGAAAGTATGATGAAAATGCAGAGAAGTGCAGGGAAATGATATGAAATGCACATGAGAAGAAAGCCAAGCTGACCTGGCCGAGAAAATTTTCTCAGCAGTGATTTTAGTGATGCGAAAAAGGCAAAACTATTAACACAATGTTCATCTAAAGGAGACCAGCATCAAGGGGTTGCATTTTTTTCCCAGGCATTTCTAGAAGCCTAGAGAGTGGTTATCCATCTTGAATGAGGCCGCTCCACCACATGGGCTTTAAGACGCGATGGCCTGGAGACCATGTGGCAGCCTGGCTACCCGGAGAGTGACCTTGCCTGGGCCACTTAACCTACCTGAGCTTTGGTGTCCTTAACACTGAAATGAGAATACCAAACTTTCCTCGTGGGGCTGATTGAGGATCACATCGCATAGCATATAGAACACCAGCCTCTGTGACGATTACCTGGTTGAACATTCATTAAATGGTTCCATCTCTTTCCTTCTTTCCTTTTCTTTCTGCTCATAGATAGAGACTGATGGAGTGGTGTCCAGAATCAGGAAACTGAACTCCTGAATGCTTGGCATCTCTAGGCAAGTACTCAGCAGACTGTAGACTTTGTTTCTAGAGGCTGTTGCCCAGGGCTAAGGTAAAATGGGTCAAGAATACATGGGCCTCATTTGGACCATAATGGAAAGTCTTAAGGTCTCCAGTATCACTTTTCACATCATAGCAGCCATTTCAGGGTCCAAAAGAAACCCCAGCGAGCTGCCGGGGTCCTTTGCTGCCATTTCAGAAGGAGCAATTGTGCTTTCACATGCCATAAAATAGAGATTTCATACTGGGATCTTTAGAAATTTTGCAGGTCATTAATCTAGACAAAAACTTCCCCCAAGCCTTACAGCCAATCTTTTTTTTTTTTTTTTCGTAGTGACTACAAAGACTTTATCCAATTATTTAAAATGTTTACATTTATGTACTCATATGTATACATAAAATAGCACATGGAACCTTCAGGTCACTGGGGTACAAATAGGATACACATGAGACCAGGCTTGGAGACAAGGGGCTTTAAAAAACTGGATGTCCTTCTAAGGTCCTGAGAAGAATAGGGTAGAAGAGGAAAGCCAGCAATCTCAGGGTCACTGAGGAGTTTGTCAGCCAATCTTAGCACTAAAATGATTAGGAAAATCAATAGACGATAAAACATGATAAAACAGAGGTTTTGTGTCATTGGCTGAAGCAAAGCTGAATTGATCCCATACCCACCCTTCTTCCCCCAACAGTCATTTCCAGGGAGGGCTTCTCTTAGAGGGCTTCTTAGTTTGTTTCTTTGTTTTAATTGTCCTTTGATAATGTAATTGCTAGGCTACCAGGAAAGAGCGGCTTATACCAAAGGGACTTCATGTCGAGATTTCCCTAACAAGAGGAGAAACTCTAGCAGCTCTTCCCATGCCCACCATGCAGATCTTCTGTTGCTTGTTCCAGGCCTGCCCTCTGGGAGACATGTGGCCAGTTATGTAAGCCAAATGAGCATCTCACAAAGAGAAGCCTCAACAGGAAATTATTCTCCTAAATGGCACAGAAGACCCCAGCTCCGTTATAACAGGCTCCTGGGAAAGGATCCTTCTTTGCATTTTGAGGGCTATACCTAAAATCTGGGTGTTTTTCTCAGTTCTGGTCCACACATCATTACACATTTTAATGAACTGTATTAAAATTCTCAAATGAAGCCTTAAAATAAAGGGCTGCTGATTGTATTTATTTTATCTTTTAAGTTCTTTAGCTGTTGAAACCACTGCAACAGGCTTGTTTTCTTTACTGAGGCATAATTACAATATCTTAGGATTTGTTAATGCAGCTATGGTCTAGAAATAAACAAAAGATACTCTCCACGTAACTGGAGAAGCAACATCTTATAGTAGAGAAAACACTGGGTGGAATAAAGGGACTGAGTTCAAGTACCTGGTTGTGTGATTCTGAGAAAGTCATTTTACCTCCTGTAAAGTGAGAGGACTAGACTTGAAGATGTCTATGACTGCTTTCAAGTGCAACTTTAAATACACTCTATGATTTCTAAATAGATTGTTTAAGAGTATTAACCAGTGGCTAATAGAGACATCTCATCGGCTTTCTTGATTGTCCACTTTCAGTGCAATTAAGAAGTTAACTCTGAACTCAAAGGCTTCAGAGATCGAGGAAGAATGAAATTCAGTGCTGGAGACTGAAGCTATATGGCTGTATCAAGAGAGCCCTTTCAGGTGAGCCAGGAATCCATAATTCTGCATTAATGTGGAGTAGCTGATCTACCTATGAAATTATTACCCATTACCAATCAACCACAGAGCACATGCCAGAACTTTTAAACTTGTGACCGCAATGACAGCTTGTGTCACTTTAGGTAAGAACATTGCCTTTTGCCATGAGTGACCACATAGACAAACAGAAAGAGATGCCCATTAGTCCACATAAATGTAACCTGGCTATTTTTTCCAACTTTCCTCCAAGTTCAGTCTCCCTGATCATTTATTAATGCTTCTATTTTAAACAAATTTCCCTATCTTTTGCCAGGGTTTCTCTGCCTCGGTGATATTGATATTTTACGCTAGATAGTTCTTTGTTGTTGTGCATGTATGTCTGTGTGTGTGTGTGGGGGGGGGGTCCTGGGCATTATAGGATATTTGGCAGCATCTTCTACCCACCAGTTGCCTGTAGAATGCCCCTGCCTCCATGGTGACAACGGAAAATGTTTGGGGGTGGGGGTGGGGGCAAAAATCACTCGGGGCTGAGATGCAGTGAGTTGATGCTGTATTCTTTTCTAATTTTGGACTTTCTTTATTGGGCATAGACCAGTGCTATATGCTGAAATGCTCAGAAATTACTACTCCATTGCTGTTGTTTAATATTACTAACATCTTTCATTTATATTGGACTTCACAATTTGCCAAGAGTCTCTACCCACATTATCTGTGGAGATAAATGCATGGCCGCTCACTGTCTATAACCGAAGAGAGAGGCATCTTTCAGTGGCTCCCCCGTGCCCCTTTTTACTCTGTTTGGGATCCTGAATACTTGACAATAGAGGCCTTGCCAGGAGGAGGATATATTTAGAACAAGTCAGGCATTGTATAAATGAAATCTGGCTCAGTCTTTTCAAGGGACATTTAAAAAAAAAAAAAAAAAAAGAGGTGCTTAATCACTTTGATAACCCTCTGTTCTCAGCCTCTGCTGGCGGGATCCACATACCTCCCAATCCATACACACTGGACCGCAGTCGACAACCACATACCTACAAGTGGCTTCAATGAAGTCATATCAACTCCCTGAGCAACTCTGCTCTTTAAAATGGCTCTGAAAACTGCAATCTTCAGCTTAAACTGGACTGCAGCAGTTTTATCATGCTGCCCTAAGTGGAAACCAGATGGCATTTTTGGAAAGAGTTATGAACATTTTCCCCACACTTCCACCTCCCCCCCACCCCTCTTACCTGCTTAAGGATTTCAGCAGCTGTTTCATGTGAACAGTCAAATATCACATAGAACTCCTTGCCCTTTTTCATCTCCTTGAGTAAAGGCTTGGCATCTTTATTCCCAGAGGGCAGCTGGCGGATTTTGATTTTAATGTTATATCTGGAGGGAGCTTTGATGAGCTCTTGCAGACGAATTAGACCTAGAAAATGACATCCAATCATGCAACAGAGACTGTTCTGTCAAAAGAGCATTGCTTATTGCCATTTACAGTCAAACTCATGTCATTTCCAAAGTATATCAAGAGGCCACATACCTAAAGGGTATGCTATTGACTTCCAATTTCTCCTCCCTCTTCCTGCGGTGGATTATACTATGTTTCCTTTTTGGATATGTGTGGCTGGGAAATACAATTTCCCAAGTGCATTGTGAATTTATCTAGAATGCAATTGTCCTTTCAAGCTTTCAGCCAAATCCTCAACTCTCCATCAAATCAAGTCTGCAGCTATGAAACTCTTATTAACAAAAAAGTTCAAGTTTCTAAACGAGCCTAAAGAAATGGATAGCACGTGCTCACTTAAGAAGCCAATAGAATTTCTTGGGGCTATAAACTCCTGTAAGCTTTTCTCATCAAGTATTCATATATAATATACTGTTTGCCAGTTAATTAGCCTTTGGTTGCTTTATATAATCTTCCAGTTCCTGCCATATAAACTATTTTTAAATGGCTCATTACATTCTGTTTCTAATTATGATAGAATGTTAAAATGGAAAATCTTTACTTGCTTTAAAACAAAGAGCATCTTATTTTTAAAAATTATGATAAAAAGCAGAAATAAAGGTTTAAAAGATCATCCTTGGTAACTAATGTAACTTATAGACCACAGTTAATAATTAGAGTATAATATTTTTGCAGCAAAAGTAGAGAAGGTACTACATCAATCCTAAAGGTATAAAAGGGATTTAGTTTTATGAGACATAAATATGATGATGCATTTTTTTTTCTCTTCCTCCTTTTCTTCATTAACAAAGAGACCTTGACCAGGTCATTTAATCAATCTGTGATGATCTGTGTATCTTTCTGAACACTGGAAGAACAATTGAGTTTGTTTTTTGGATTAAATGAGATAGTATTTTTTTGTAGTAATGCTTCGTATCTTGCTAAACTGCTTGTTGTCTGATATTATTTTTGAATTTGAAATAAGGTTTGAAAAAAAAGGTCATCATTGGTAACTGTAAGGAAGGGTATACAGCTGTCAACTTGATGGGGAATGTTTGATTCACTACATGTGTGACTCTACCAAGCTGCTTTATTAGGGCAAGACAAACAGGTATATAAAGTCTGCATCTTATTTCTCCTAATGTCAACTGTGTGACGTGGGCTCTCACTCAAGGCTTCCAAAACATTGGAAAACTGACTTAGTTTTCTTTTTTAATACACAGTTCTGTGCCTTAGGATTTGTCCGCTTCAAGCAATCAATAGGAAATGCTAAACTTTATGACTATTCACCTGGATATTGTGTTATGCATTTCACAAGATGCAGCGTGCATGCTAGCTGCTTCCAGACTGGATGCACTTCTTTCTTTTTCTTGTTTAATTTATTTAGTAATTTTTCTCTAGAAGCCACATTGTTTGTGGCTCAAATGTTTTTCAAATGCCATGGGTAGCTTTGGTTCTGATGTACAGTAAATTTGTGCTATGCTACTCTTCAGAGTCAAATGGATGCCAGGGGGGAGAGTTATAGAACCATAGCAAGACTTAGAGCTCATTTTCCTTTTTTATCATAAAAATAGAAATTATTAGGAAGATGGCCTTTCTGGACTCTTGATTCTTTTCAAGTTCAAATCAGTCAACATTGTTGAAGGCTCTCAGGTGTCAATAATGAGCCATGTGTTCTCTCACTTACGGAGTCACTTCTCCTGAGCCACTGGTAAGTACTAAAAATGGAAGGAAACTGAGCAGATTGAAGTGAATATTTATTGTATTTGTTAATCCTCACAATAATTCTAAGAGGCAAGCATTACTATCTTCATTTTATGAACAAGGAAACAGACTGAGAGCAATTAGGTCATTTACTCAGGATTATACAAATAAGAGGAGTGGGATTAAAATTGATGTCTGAGATAGATTCAAAATGGTGGATTGGGAACAGCAGGCTGTACTCCTCCTGCAAAAACTGCAGGAAGGGTGTTATCTCAGTGGGTGGAAACCCACACAATAAACAACAAAATATTAAATTCCCATCCTGGGGAATCCTACTACATTCTTAAATAGAGGGGCAAGAATCTCTCAAGTACATAGGCAGTGCCTACTAAAAAGAAAACAGACCAATATATCAAGCCCTAAATATTCATGCATGTTACCGTGAACCTTATTTTTGTAAAATTGAAACTTACCCTAATAATAACTATTGCCTAAGAGTTACCTCCTGAAAACTTTCTTGTTATTCAAATGTGGCCACTCTCTAAAGGCCACATTGTTTCTCAAGAAAGAAACACACTACCTTCCTGCTGACATGGGACATGACTCCTGGGATGAGATTCCCTGGCACCAAGGGATTACTCCTAAGCACCAACCAGAGATGCATTTGGAAAAAGACCTTGACCAAAAGGGGAAAGATCAAATACAAAAAAAGTTTTTATGGCTAAGAGATTTCAAAATGAGTCAGGATGTCATTCCAGAGGCTACACTTAGCACATCTCAGGCAGATCTCACTAACTGTCATGGTGAACAAAGCCTCAAATAGGGGTGCTCCTAATGGCTCTCGAGTCATCTGGACACTATAGGCAAGGCACACAATCCCTTGAAATCAGTATCCCATGGGTGGACCAAACCTTGAAATATATGGTAACTTATTTCCCCAATCTAAGAGAGTTAGACTCATTTATAAACTCCCTGTACATGATTCTTCTACCCCTTTTATTTGAGCCTATAATTAGCACTATATTTGTTAAATATATATCTCAGAGACTTAGATCTTTAGTCTGTTCATATGCTGGTTGAGCCCTGAATCTCAGAAGAGTTGTGGCCAACACATGCTTTCCAGATCATCTTGCCCAGGACAACTAACAAAATGATGATGATGGCCAACCCCCATCCCCAAAAGCAGAGAGTATCTACAACTGCAAGCAAAACAGGTCCTTCCATCTGCCCCATAAGATCTAAGCACCCTCTCAATCTGAGGCAAAGCAGGCATCATCATCCTAAAACCCTCAAGGTTGAGGAATGAACAAACCTAAGAGGGGAGTACAACCATGGACAACGTAAACTTATTAATATTGTAGTAATGGAAGGACATGTAACATTGCTATAAAGATAGTGGTTACCAGAGGTTCTGAGGGGAGAGGAAGGGAATAATAGGTGGAACAAAAAGTATTTTTAGGGCTTTGGAATTAAGTGTAAACCACAATGTAAACTATAGACCTTGGTTAGTAGCAATGCTTCAATATTTATTCACACAATTGTAAGATGTGTGTAATTGTAAGACATTATTAATAGGGAAGATGTGAGAGGGGGAAGGGGTGGGATATATGGGAATTCCTTATACTTTTGATGTAATTCTTCTGTAATCTAAAACCTCTTTACAAATGAATTTTGTTATATGAAAAAATTGATGTCTGTGAGTCCAGTGTTCACTCTTTCCATTTCACCATCCTTTCTTACAAATACAAGTGGTTTGTGCTGAGGGAACAGATATAGCTCAGAAGGATTGCTTGATAAGATGGGGGAAAAACAGAAACAGGGACCCATTCTCCTTTTCCCCCCTTTCTTCTTTTCCCCAGGCTCCTGCATCTCTCTCGTCTTCTCTCCTATTGCCCCCCTGCTTTACAACCACATATTTCCTTGAGTATGGCCACAAGGGAGGGCTTGATGTGGCCTTTAAATAAAATGGGAAAATAAAAGCATTTTAAAAGTGCATTTCATATTGTGCAATGAACTTGCTCTTTTGTTCTTTGCTGGATGGAGTGTCAGTCTGTCTCCTTATCATGTGACTTACACACACGTGTGTGGCATTTAAAGTTGACATTCACTTTCTCACTTCATTCATCATTTCTACAGCGAAACATTTCATTGGATGCTCATTATGTGCAAAGCTACACGCTGGGAGTGTGAGATGAACATCCCGCTTCAAGCTCCTACAACCTCTAGGAGGATTTTGCCCCAGCAACTCTTGTGAGGTGAGTGCGGCGGCCATTTCTACCTGCTCTGTAGATTGTGAGGTGGTGCTGAGAGAGAATGGAGTGACTTACTCAAGGTCAGTAGCAAATAAGTGGTGGATCTGGAGCTTGGAGTCTGGTTCATCTTCTGACCCGAAATCTACCAAATCTGTGCTTCCCCACCCCGACTTTTGGATTTCCTATCATCTCATTTACTAACTAAATAGCAAACTACAAAAACAAAGAGCAAAGGAGTGAATGGATGAAGGGACGAACTAGAGAACAAAAATTGTGAGCAGCATAAAAATGTTAACCTTTTATTATTTGCCATGAGACCATTAATAAACAAGCCCCTATCAACCAACCAACCAACCAACCAACCAACCAACCAACAACTACCGTCTACTTCCACATTGTTTCATAAAAGAAAGCATATCCAAATAGCAACAAAGTAGAAAGGAGAGCAACTGAGTATAAAAGATGAGCTTCTAATTGGAATAAATTTATCTTTATTAAAAAACTCACTACTTAGTCCCTGCTTTTCTTATTTTGCCTGCATGTAGGTAAATGGGCCACTGGAAGGCAGAGGACCAGCAGATTCAAAGATTAAATAAAGACCAAAGTTGTGGGAGAAACAAAGGAACAGTGATATTTACAGTTTTCTTCCCCAAGTAATTGTTTGCTTAGGAAAAGCCTTTTTCCTTCATTAGCAAATGATGTCGAATTTGCAATTCAAAAGTGTTTTGTTTTTTTTTTAAGTTCACAGGAGACAACATTTAGATAAAGCTTTTCATTTTCATTATATTTGCATTTTGCCATCCATCAATCATTTACATTCCATAGTAATGAATCTTTGAAAATTATTTATTTGCTAAACAAATAATTCCTTTTCAGAGAAAGGAAATTGATTTAGGGCAACCCCAAACTTTGCCATTAGTCCTCCTGTGTTTGGAAGTGTGACCTGAAGGGTGACCCAACTCTGTCCAAACTCATCTCCAGCTGCCGAGAATACAGAGGTGCTTGCAAAGATGTGGTAAAGGTGATGATCCGAGCCCACTGGGTTGGAGGGACTTTAAAATTAAAATGCATTTAAGGAGACAACTCTTCAAAACTGTCAATGTCATTATAGCCAAAGGAAAGCTGAACTATTCTAGATCAAAGGAAACTTAAAGAGACAAGATAGCGAAATGCAATGAGTGATCATGGATTGAATCCTTGGTCCAGAAAATGCTGTATGGGTGATTATTGGGACAAATGATGAAATTGGAATATGTCTTAGATAAAAGTATTTTATCAGTGGGAAGTTTCCTGTGTTTGATCATTGCAGTGTGGCTTAGAAATGTATATTAATGGATTTAGGGGTAAAAGTCATGTAGTCTACAACCAACTTTCAAATTGTTCAACAATGTTAGCAAGTCCTACCATTACTGCTGTTGTCATTGTAGTTGTCTTTATCTTGAGAGAATGATACACCATTAAAGCAATTGTGGCAAAATGGTAAAAACTGCTAAACCTCAGGGAAGGATGTGCAGGGGTTCGTGGTCTTGCAACATTTCTCTAAGTTTAAATCTTTCTGAATAAAAAGACAGAAAAATAATGCAGCTATAAAATAATATCTTAACAGCATTTTCCCCCAACTCCCGTTCCCAGGAATGCAATTTGAAAAAAGTGCCTTTGGTTTGAAAAGTGTTTTAGAGAAAGTAGCCTGTTAATTTCATAGAACCTGGAGTTAGGCTGTGCAAATAGAGATAACTTTCAAAACCGTCCCATGGCTAATTCTAAACACTCACTTGGGTCACATAGTGGCTCTGTAGGCTCAGATATGACACAGAAAAATGCTTATTTGCATGTGCATCAAGTTACTCTGGGAACAGGTGGAGCATATGGAGGAGAAAAAAAGAATGCTATTTCCAGTGGATGATTAAAATTTCCCATGCCTTCTCCTTAAATAATAATAAACTTTGCTATTTACATTGCCCCCTTTTTTTATGAAGTATGCTACATGTCCTATAAATAGCTCAATGAACCTTAGAATATACCTCTGAGGTGGATAGGTGCCAACGGTATTTTATAGTGTGGAAAGTGAGGCTCAGCGAGGTTAATTGTTTGAATCGGCCCTGAAAATGAGTCACAGACGCTGGGAATTGGAAGGGACCTTAAAGGTCAAACCCCTACTTGATGCGTGAATCCCCTCTACACGGCAGTTGCTGAACACCTCTCAGTTTGGAAAATTCTCTACCTCCAGAGGCAGTCCAATTCATTCTGAGGCAGCCTTAGTTATATTTAATGATTATCAGTTCAAAGAAAAGTATGTAGTTTTTCTTGAGTCTTAATTCAGTTCCCCATTCATCAAACCACATCAGTGGGTTTGATGCCATAAAAATGAATATAATAAACCCTTGGGACCTAAAGATGAGATTGCGCATTTTAAATGTTAATTCCATCTTCACTTGAACTTGGGAGCATGCAAAATGGCATTTCACAAACTTGTTGGTATATTAATATACCCAATTCTAAAAGGATCCTTAGGGTGATCTAAGCATAAAGTGTGTACCCTCCAGAAGGGAGGAAAAATCAGAGCTGAGAAATGGAAATGGGTGAGTTGAGTGAATTACCTGGGGAAATATAGCACGAAAGGGCACAGATCTTCATATATATCATTTTTCAAAAGCAGAACATATACAAGGCCTAGCTGGGAGTCTGGCCAAAAAAAAAGCTATCTCTTTGATCGCAAAGGACCTCATAGAAGAATTTAGTCTATGTATTTGAGATTAACTGTGTGGCAATTAGCTCTACCCATGTATTTTGTGCCCGAATTCTGACTAATATCCATGGTAGCGAAATAATATAACCAGCATGCAATAACCCAAGATTGGTTTCCTGGGCAGAAATCTGATGATTTAAATAGGGTTCTGGTCAGCAGCTGGGGTGTGTGGATATGAAGGGCAGAAAAGAGTGAGGAGTGAACAAAGGAAGTATAATTTATTGCCTCGTTGGTACTGAGTGCCAGGTCCATTCTCCAGTTCATCCAGGTAGAGTTGTGGGAATGCACACAGCGGATGTGCTTCAGCCCGCCCTGCTGGTCATAGTAACAGGGCAGCGTGACTTGTGATTGCTGAAGGTGATATGAGTCACTTATTCTTTTATTTGGCACTGACTGTGTACAGAAAATCTTTCACTTTGGCTTGGTTACCCACGCCATAACGTTAATTTTCTGCAAGTCCCAGTTTTAGGCTTGTCAGAATTACTGGTTCTGGACAATTAATTGGTACTCTTTTCTATGGGGAAGCGGAAGGAAATATAATAGGTGTAACAAATTGTGGTTGTCATTTTTTTCTCATGTTTTCCTGCTGTATTCATTGTTTCTTTCAATCACTGACATTGTTATGTATGTCAATCTCATTTCAAATTAATCCTCACTGTAAAGCTTTGAGACTCTATTTCAAGTGATGACTAAAAACTCTTTATGGTAGGCTGCATTTTAGGAATCTCGTAATTCTGCTGTATTGAGAAAAGAGACCTAGGGGAACCATGGATTTAACAAGAACAACAACAAAAAACTTCAAGGGCTATGTGTTATAGACCCAGACTAGAGGCCTGTGTTTGCAACTTAATCCTTGATGGCCTCATCCAGTCCCATCTGTATGCCGAGGACTCTCAAATGTATATCTGCAGCCTAGACTACTCTCCTGATCTCCAGACTCCTGTAGTAACTACCGACTTACTACTTCCATTTGGATAGCAGCAGGCATCTCAAACGCAAACTCAGTATGTTTATGCCAACTCCTGATCTCATCCCTATTCTCCACCAACAGCCTTCCCCATTTCAGGTGATGGTGAAACTGTGGACAGGCCAAAACCAGTTAGGGGATGTCCTCTGTTCCTGTAAACTTTTCTTCAGAACTTGTTTAACTGCAGGCCATATAACCTGAACATGTGCAGAAAACACTGACTCTTGTCCTTTACATGATCTTTGAGACACCAGGGACAGAGGTCACCTTCTTTGGAATCAAGATTACAAGGATGGGGAGATATCTGAAGCAGATCAAATGCAAGACGTCCTTCAATAAGGAAGATCCACCTTAAAATCCACTCTACCACCGGACAACTCTATAATTAATCAATTGGACTATGCCAAGTCAAACCTCCCCACTTCTGTCCCCACCTCTCACCTCCCATACCTATAAAATCTCCCTTAACACATGGATTGGGGAGACAGATTTGAGCCTTGTCTCCTGTTTCCATGCCAGTTGACCTTGCATTAAATCTTTCTTTTCTCAAATCCTGATGTCATAGTATTGGCCCCTGTGCATGTCAGGCAGTGAACCTTTGCTTGGTAATAATTTGGCAACCACAAAGGGACATTTCTGGTTTCAGGACAGCCTGTCCACGGTACTGCAGTCCTGGTGGGGTCCCTCACCTGTCCTAAGTGGCCACCAAGGTTTTGTCTTAGAAGCCTGATGATCAGGGTCCCCTCCACTCTGTCCAGCATGCCAAGGCCTCTGGTGCTTCCTGCTATTTTGAGGAAAGAAACAGTTCTAGGAACAGGCAGATTTTCAGTGAGTAACTTCATATGAATTCCTATTCTCTTGTCAAAGCTTTTTTGCTAGGATTGAAGGTTTAACTCCCTCTCTGGTATCAGGTCTGCTTTGTGGGGTTCGAGTCCCTATCTGCTAGGATTGTGGGTTTGAGTCCCACCCTAGAATCTGTTATTGGGAACATGCCCCAAGACTTATGAGAATTAGCCTTGGAAAGTACTCACAGTTTCTGGGTAAACTTACAAAGGTTAGAAGTCAGATTTGAGTCCTGCTAGGCAAATCTAATCATAGGAATTCTCCAGTTGGCTCCAGATAATTGTAACAGGGAAATTTTAATAGTACATCTGACTGGAATCCTATGAAATGTTTAGTTATGATTCAATGAAGAAGAAAAAGATGATTTTCTTTTTTAACACAGCCTGGCCCCAGTATAAACCAGAAACTGGAAAACAATGGCCAGAAAGCAGGTCTCTTAATTATAATACCATATTACAATTAGATTTGAATTGTAAAAGGGAACAGAAATATAATTAAATCCCATATGTCCAATCTTTTATGTCTTTGCATCAGAATAAGAATTTACAGTTTGTTACTCATTCTGTTTTTCTATTTTTTTCCGTTTTATGAAAATGTAACAATTATTATGATAGATAATGTTGCCCGCAGTGTTTTAATACTTGAAACTATTACAGAAAATAATATAAAATCACACTGAAAATATTAAAATAGCCTGAGCAACTGGTGATACAAACTGGATGATTTTTAGCTCCCCTAAAGAATGATAGCTTTGAAAAATGAATATCTTTTACTGTATGTGCCAATATACACCTCAGGAAAGAGCAATCAGCTTATATTTGAGTTCTTACACCCACTATCATTTTATGGAGTGTTGTTTTTCTTTGAACAATGAAAACTGATTTAGGCAATTTTTTCTGTACAGGACCAGAGAGTAAATATTTTCGGCTCTGTGGGCAATATGGTCCCTGCTACAAGTATTCACAGTGGCAGTTGTAACACAAAAAAAGCCACAGACAATATGTAATCGAATGGTCATGACTATATGTCAATAAACTTATTTACAACAACACGTGGCAGGTTCAGACTTGGCCCATGGACCACAGTGTGCCTAACACTGATATAGGGCATATGCCTTAAGCAACTTGAAGTGGTTCCATGGGGGATGTTTGTAAATGAATCAGTCTGAAAATATTGCAAAGGGGTATCATTGTGAACAGATTTTTTTTCTTATTTCATCTATAACTCAAAAAGTGTATTTTATTGAAATTTTATTTGTATCTCTCATTGGAAAATTTGGAATAGCCAAATTTTGGAGGCCAGCCTATATTCAGGAATATAATAGATGTTCAGGTACAGAAATTAATGGATATTGTTTATTATTGATAGTGTGATTGAAATCTACACAGATGTTCTTTATCTAATTACCTTAACCACTATGTTAAATACACATGATTCTATTTTATTAAAAAAATAATTTACAGTAAAGGTAAAAAATTATGGTTTAAACTAGTAAGTTAAAAAAAATAAACTAGTAAGTTTTATTATGTTTCTATGCTTTTGCGTCTAACTCATGGCTAACGATTTTTAATTGAGTTTATAAGCTTTCTATTTGTGTCTGTCTGCTTTTTTAATATATATTTTCCTACCCCAGGTGGTGATACCAAATTAACAAACAAAAAATTATTAGGAGAGCTGTATTCAAATTGCTCAATGATATGCACTTATATACAAATTAGTACTCCTGGGGTCCTGGAAATTAAAGAAGTTGAACTTCTAATACTCTTTATTCTCCTCCTGTCTCCCTCCTCTATGTCCTAGCTTAGTCTAACTTTCCCTCTACAGTGATAAGATTTTCCAAATCCTATTGAAGACTCAGTATAGTTTTCAAAAGAGTTCATCTTATTCAGATTTATGAGCCTGAATACTCAAACTTTTACCAGTTAATTTACAGGACTGCTGGTGAGGGTCATGCTGAAATCTGAATAGACAAAACTATTTGGAAAAAAACTGAGAAAAGTAATTCCTCCAGAGCTAAAGCAGCTTCTAAATAAACCCCAATAAACTCTCAAGGCACCAAGGCTCAGGGCACTGATACTTGTCATTAGAAAAGAAACTGCCCGAATACTTCCCCCAAACAGCAGCAACCTCTTCTCTTACCGCCCCCCACCTGCCACCACCCCTCCTTGGGAAATGACTGAGACTTTTCCAATTGTCCAGGTCACACTTTTAAGTGAAGTAGATCTGATAATTGTTAACAATTAAAATGAGGACCCAGGGGCTCCGATCAATACTGGGGCCACCTTATCTGTCTTAAATCCCACTGTCTTAAAACCAGAGTCTACAGATAGACCACATTCTTTCTGTCACACCTCTCCCTGCCCCCAGGGCCTTTTCAACCTTGGCCAAATATGAATGAACCAGTTAAGGCAGCTATGGGGGAAGGGTTGAGCTTGGGAAAATGGGGGAGGTGTGGGTGTGATTTAGAATTCAACTGGGCCTGGAGATTAGGAGTGATAGGCATCGGAGGAATGCTGGGGAATAGGCCATGTTTTGTGTGGTTTATCCTGTAAAG
>JAKSZT010054524.1:24071787-24193820 GCA_026826555.1 Tolypeutes matacus
TGCTGGGGAATAGGCCATGTTTTGTGTGGTTTATCCTGTAAAGTGGATTCCTCAGTTGCTGTGGAGTTCTGAGGGAATTCCCAATTTAAAATTAACTTTTTCTACTAATGCCTTTGTAGCAATAGCTGCAGTAAACAAAATCATTATTAAAACATATTTATATCTGTTGTAGATATATTGTGATTCAAGCAATGGAAGAAATTACAAGAGTGAGGTGGAGCCAGTGGCCACCAGATGCTTTCAGGGCAGGGAGAGGGAAAAGCAGTTGTAATACAGGGGCTTTTTCGGGACTTGGGAATTATCCTGAGTGACATTACAACGACAGATATAGGCATTTTATATCAGCATATACCATGCAGAACTGTGTGGGAGAGAGTGTGGTCCACAATGTGAACTGTGGTCCATGCTTAGTGGCAAAGCCCCAGGCTGTGTATATCCATTGTAGGTGATGTGCCACACTAATGAAGGATGTTTATGTGGGGGGTTGTGGGAAGTGTGGGATGTGGGAACATGGGAATCCCTGTAATTTTTATGTAATCTAAGCATCTTTAAAAATAAATAGATAAATAAAAACGTTCACTTAAAAACAACAACAACAACAAAAAACATATTTATAGCCGTGGGATGAAGGTCATTAAATAAAATCCAATTACCAAGTTTTAAAAAGTACAGTAAGTAAAAGGAAATGTCCTTGAGAACTATGAAAAAGTTTGCCTGGATTATGTTTGGGACAAATTAAACAATTATGATATATTTTCTATTGCCTTATAGTCAATATACTTTTAAAATTGTTTGCAATTTTGGGATGTTATGGCAACAAAAAGTTTTTTTAACCTTCAATGAAAGGAAAAAACATTAGCTGATTTTATAAGCCTGTAATTAAACCATGGCTTTAAACCAGTCCTCTCTACTTGCCTCCAGAAAACTATTTAGGAAATTATTCATAATATAGCTCACTGGAATGCTGATAAAATGGTAAATTGAAGAAAGCAGTATTTCTGGAAACTATCTCTTAAAATATCTATGTCCTTTGAGCTATCAATAGAAGTGCAATATAAGTATACAATTTTATTCTATTTGGTTATGTTCTTCCTAAATTTATACAGATTTACTGATAAGCTAATATTATATCTATTAGATCTTTAAGACGATGAAAAATGTAATACAATTGAGATATTATTTTGACAAACTTTAAGGACAATTATGCTTTGTAGGATGTTTGAAGACTGTTTCCAAGATCTTTTTGGTAACCTAAGCTATGCAAGTATATAAAGTATACAGGATATGCTTTATTAAGAAAAAGAGGGTAATTTTGTCTTAAAGTAAAATGAATGGTTTTTCACAGAATGAAAAGCAAGAATGTATAGGACAAAGCCTGGGTGAATATGGAAAGTTGTGGAAGGTTTGTGGAAATGAATTTTCCTTGTTAAAATAATGAAATTTTCTCAGATTGTTGGTCTACTTTTTTTTTTTTTTTTTTTTTTTTAATATTTTAAAAGATGCTTAGATCACATAAATGTTACACAAAAATTACAGGGATTCCCATGTTCCCCATCTCCCTGGTCTACTCTTAATGAGAAGTTATAAAGAGTTTTCTTTAAACCACCTGAGTATTCTGCCTATTTCTGCCTAAAATCAAAGTTCTCTATCATATCAGAATAATATCCTCATTAATGTTTATACTGACATTGTGATCTGTGACAGTTTGAAATTCTTTTATGAATCCCAAAATAATTATGTTCTTAAACTAATCAATTCCTGTGTTTGTGAAACCCTTTTTGATTGGACTATGTCAGTGAGTTGTCACTCAGGTTGAGTCTCTGTCCTTTTGCTGGGTCTGATAAAAATGGAGACACGCAGGAAAAGGGAGCCGCCATATTTGATCCTGCAATGTGAGAGAAAGGACTCTAGTTTCGCCCACAGCTGAGCTTCAAGGAGAGAAGTCCCTGAGAGGCTCAAAGAGCTGAGACCCAGGGAGAGATAAGCCTTAAGCCGGAGCAGCTAAGTCTGATAGAGAAGGCCCGGAAAGAGACAAGACCTATGCCGGGTTGCCCACAGCTGAGCTCCAGGACATGGTAGATCCTGGCAGGGAAGGCAGAGATCTCAGCAGAGATCAGCGACCATCTTGCTTTGCCATGTGGCTGGGCAACAGGATCAACAGCATCTGACTTTGGTGAAAAAGCACCTCTGATGGTGACTTGATTTGGACATTTCATGGCCTTGGAACTGTAAGCTTTTACCCCAAATAAATCCCTTTTATAAAAGCCAACCCATTTCTGGTACTTTACATTGCCAGCCCTCTGGCAAACTAGAACATCATCCTTTATTATTTTAGAGAACAAATCTCACTTTTAAAGGATCTCAGTCTTTTTCTTACAATCATATTAATTCCTATTTTACTCTTTTATTGTCACTTTAGTTAAATAGGGAACCAAATATTGTTTCACAGTGACCCATATTCTTATTTAACATCATGTTCAAACCTGACAACTTATCATGTTTTGCCTTCCCCAAATCAAACCCTAAAGGACATATTTTTACTTCAAAGTGCTACAAAGAATTTATTCTTTCATCTTGTGAAAATGAGGTGCTAGAAATAGTTAGGTTCATATAATATGTTATGAGATGCATGGAATGTGTTATAAAAATTGAAAGAGATTTTGTAACCTTCTGTTGGTTGAATTTGTATGCGTGAAATGCTATTCCTATAAATATTTAGAGATTGCATAAAATTCCTAGACATTTGACAATGTTCTCACTGTCCATGTTATGCCCTGATACTGCTCTGCATGATATTAGAAGCAGTATAGTGCTATTGGCCATAAATTTATTTATTCTTAGAAAAACACTACGTGCCACAGAAACAAGAGTTCCTTGTGGTTACATTGTTTTCCTTTGATGCGTCTCTAAAACTGCATATAGTCACTAGCTAAAGGTCAGAGCTTCATCTTCAACAAAAAAAGGACTTTAAAAGAGACACAAAGCAATTATATAAATTATGTTCTATATATTAATTAACATAATCCTGGTAATAGTGTAAAGGTGAGGCAGAAAAAAAACAACTGTGATGGTCTGTGGTTAATGACCTCAATATAAGTTAATTGTCAAATGTTTTTGTTTCTGGTAATAACTTCATTTGGAAAATGCTCACATATAAGGGAAAAAAAGTGTAAGCTCTTGCAGTGGTCATTTTTGTTCCTGGGCTTTTGCTGTTATTTCTAAATTTTGAAGTGCTTTGCTCTGTGTGTGTGACCTGGTAGCTACCTGGCACTCTGGGTGTCTTTGTGACACCTGAGAATCAGAGTTGGAGTTCTATAGCTATGGAGGGACTGAAAAAGCTGCATTCATTCTAGAAGATGACTCTATGCAGCAATTATTGAAGAAGCTAAAGGTACCAGACTTCAATTGGGGGTGTGAACGGGGCTGATCTGGTTAAGACTAAGGTGAATCAGATTACAGGGTGGCGGGTGATATTGTCTGTATTTTGGGACTTAGATTTATGTGTGAGACCAAAGGAGGAGAGATTTATTTTGTCCAAAATTTAAGTTTTCTGTGACACAATATCGGATTTAACCTGTCTGGTTAGTTTATTTAGACAACCTAACCCACCCTTACTTGACATGGAACCTAGAATAGGGAATGAGATCTTGGTATTCTGTACAGGTAGATGTAATACCCTGATACATTTCAGAGTGTTTTGGGCATAAAATGAAAAAAGTATTTTCAAGGTCCCTTGAGGGACTGGAGAAGGAAAGCAAGGAACTTTTCTGGGTTCAGAGAGCTTAATCCTTTGAAAGGAAGTTGGTTCCAACCCCAGAGAGCTTTAGGGGTTAGAAATTTTTCTTTTACTGATGCCAAAGCTGCTCTGCTCAATCCTCTACCCACTGTTTCCACTGTTTTCCTATGAAAGCTCAGAGGATTTGGCCAAGGCACCTTTTGTTCACAGTCCTTCAGATATTTGTCAACACAGTAGCCACTTAGCTTCTGAGTCTTTAAGTTTTATTCTTTGCAGCCTAAACATTTTGATTATTTCAACTTTACTCATATCTTCTGCAGGTGAATCCTCTCAATGCCTACATATTTATACTGAAGTAAGCATTGGGATAGTTCTGAATTGGGGGAGGCAGGCCTATCCACAAAGTACAAGGTACATTATAGAACAGGAAACATATCTCTGAAACATCCTTCTTTTCTTTAGCTTTCAGAGGTTTTGCCTAAATAGATAGCTTAAGAAGGTTCAAGATACTGCCTGCTTTTAGGTATTTACATACACAAATCCTTCAAGGTACAGAAGAGTTTAATGATGCATTCAGCAGAGTTCAGCCAGTAGAAGGAGAGTCTGCTCAGGATCATTGCATTGACTTTTCCCTCTGCCTAAAATCTCCCAGGCACCCACATGGTCTGCTCTTTACCCTCTTTAAGTTTACTTTCTAGTGAGGTCTGCCATGGTCTCCTTACTTAAAATTACAAAACCAGTCCTCATCCCTGGTCTCCCAAATGTTCTTTGTTGCTTTATTTTTCTTCATAACATTTACTATGATCTAATAGACTATGTATTTACTCATTATTTTGTTGCTTTGCTAAATAGGTTTTGGGCTTCATGAGGTTAGAGATATTTTTGTCTGTGGTATATACCCCCTACTTGAAACTGCCTGGCTACAAATGTTTATAAAACTAGGGAATATATTATTAGCTATCATCCCTCTCTCTCTCTCTCTCTCTCTCTCTCTCTCTCTCTCTCCATCTCTTGCTCTTGCTCTAGCTCCAGCTATCTATCTATCTATCTATCATCTATCTATCTATCTATCTATCTATCTATCTATCTATCTATCACTTGTCTATCTATCTAGCTGTCTCTCTCTCTCTCTCTCTAATCTACCTGAAGTCTAAAGTCTGGAAGAACATATACCAAAATGTTATGTGCAGTTGTTTTCCTGGATGTTTTTATGTCCCTTATATTTTATTTCATTTTAACATTTTCTAAAGAAAACAGTCTTCTCATAACTATATATTTTAAAAAAGAAACCTTAAAAAACACTTTGGGAAGAAAGTCCTTTATCCCTTAGAAAGGGCAGCCACAATACGAGTACACATGTTTGTGTTGTCTTCATTCTTTTCTGCATCATCTCAAAAAATATCATCTGGACCAAATGACTATGAGTTTTGAGCCACTTTAGTTAAAGACAAGTTAAATAGAGTGGGGAGGAGGAACAGGCAAAACAGTAAAATGGGTTTTCTTAGTTATTCACAAAATAAAATCTAAACAGAAAGATGGGTGTGCATGTGTGTTTAATGTTTTACCAGTAAAGTTTGGATTAGCGCTTACTTTATGCTGATTGTGTCGGTGATTGCTAAACCAAGTATAACCAAACAATTTGAAATCTCACCCTTTCTGGCCTGCAGTGCACATGATTCCATTGCCCTTCAGTTAACGCAAAGAAAGCCCGTCTTAAAAATGTGATCAATTTAATGAAAGAAGCAATGTTTTGTGTCATTATCTATTTATATCTTTTTGAAAATCTGCATATCAAGTGAGTCAGGATGTTACCTGATAAAGGCCAGAGGGAATGCACAAAGGATTAACAGGTATTGAGGAGGAAGCCAGGAAAGAGTGATAAGGAGGAAGGAGAAGAGCATGAGAACCAGACACCAAAATGGAGGAGGATCTTGGATGTGAACTACAAAGTTACAAGGTTTAACTTTTAGGTAAATTTGTTTGCTTTCTAAAAGGCTCTATAGCAGAGGTTGACAAACTAGAGCCCCAGTGCCAAATGTGGCCCATCTCTTATTTTTGCAAATAAAGTTTTATTGGAACACACCACACCCATATGCTTACATTCTGTCTATTTACAAATTGTTTCTCCCTACCTAAGCAGATTTGAATAGTTGTGATAAAGACCATCTGGCCTGCAAAGCCTAAACTATATACTCTCTAGCCCTTGACAGAAAAAGTTTGCTGACCTCTGTTCTACAGAAATAGCTGGGGCTTCATTTTGCCAAGAGTGGCCTTGAGAAAGCAGAAACTGCTGACTATATTCCACACCGCATTTGGTGCTCAGCTTCTCAGCTCTTTTTATGCCTGTGAAGGGATGGAAGTCAGGCTTCCACCAGAGGACTAATGAAGCAGAGAGGATGACCAATGCACTGCAATTTCTAGTTGCCCAGGGTCACCTCTGAGTGACAGAATCAGAGACAAGTAGATAGTTGATGGCAAGAACATCCAGGAAACAGAGAGACAGAGAAGAGACGGGAGATGAGAGAAAACTATGTCTCTCTTAAGAGGTATCTAGAATCTTTCTACATTTTAACTTCTAGAGGACAGAATTCTGCCTGCTAGAATTCAGGGAATTGAATTTTGTCCTTAGAGACAAACATGCTGTTCCCATTGACTTCAATGGGAGTAATGGGCCATTTGGTCCCATGACATCTGTGCTGGCTTCAGGCTATTTAACAAACTCCTAAACAAATCCCGATAAAGTGCTCTTATATGGCTACTTAATCCTGGTGTGGGGGTACGTGTTGAGCACACCTAAATCCTTTATTTTCCTGCAGGTTTAGTAAGTTTCCTACTTTTTATGTCTGGGTAATTACAGTAACCAAGAGCCCTGAGTCAAGCAGTGTTAAATCCGCTCAAAGAGGTCTATTTTTATTGATCTCAGTTGACCCGTTTCCTTCTCTGGGTTCCAATTTAATGGCTCAATTGATTATTCATTTACATTTTTAATGTCTTTGTGGGCAAAATCATTTTAACATGCATCCTCTCTAACTTAATGGGCAACATCCAAAATCATTTTGGATTTTCAATTTCAACAAGTATTTATTGAGCAACTGAGCTTAGATAAGCTTTTCGGGATAAAAAGGGCACTCTGGTAAAAGATAATAGAAATGATAGTTTGATTTTTCTGCTGTACAAATAGCCATCACTTATGGGAGACTCACCTGAAATCAGAAGGGTGGTTTAGGACATCATCTTTTGTGACCTCTTTTCACAGATTATATTTTGTCTAAAGACAATTTGAAATTTATAACATTTATACCCACATCTGTAGCTAAATTTAAACAAAAATTAAATCTAGAAGTTTCAGTACCATCCATTTATTTGTTTTTAGATATATTTTTTTTTTTTTTGCTAGAGATAGTAGAAATAGTAAGAGAAGATCCTGCTATAGAGACTCCCACATAATGAGAAATACTATGATTTTATTAGCTCATAGATTTCTCTATTTAACAAAGGTAGGCAACGTGGAAAATTTGTGTTTACATTTACAATAAAATATTTCTATCTTTAAATAGGCTTATGGAGTTTATTTGATATGATTTCTTCCATCTTAGCAAGCAGGTATATCTCTAAATATATGACTTATCCTTCCCAATAAGACTTTCTTGAATATAATATTTATGAATTATACATCCAATCACCTACATTCTCTTCTTTCTAAAATAGATGAGGTATAAGAAAATGCATAAATGCATATTCTTAACCATACTGGTCACTTTATCTTACAGTTTTAAATGGGACTGGAGTTTAATGACAAATAAGGAGGCTAGTGATTGGTGAAAGGGGTGATGGAAATTGAAATAGTCTTAAAAAGTTTGAAAGTTCTTTGTTGTATTAATTTTCACTGAAAATTTTATTAGTCTTATTACCAAATGTATAGAACAAAGAAAGAAGATAATTTTAATTCTTAGAGAAAAATTATTCAGAAAGTCATTGGCAGTATTTCTTGAATGTGTAATTATGAACACCTTCCTATATGTCAGTCATTCTGTTAGGTAGCAGTTATGGAGTTGAAAAGGATAAAATTCCAATTTTTAGAAATTCCTAGTCTCATGGGCATGTAAACAGATCATTGCTTTATGACATGTCATAGTTATGTTGACAAAGTGTTAATAAACCTCATGGTCCTCTCAGCTTTAAAGAAGAGGTAACATTTGAGTGGGATGGTGGAAAATGAATGAGTGAGCCTTCACCAACTTGGGATTTGTGTGGAGGATCTTCCAAACTGAGGGGTTAGCCTCAGAAAAGAATTAGAGCTGGAAGAACTTGGGGGTACTTATATAACAGTGAACTCTTCATTTATAGTAGATGTGAGGGTATGGGGGTTAGAGAGGCTAAAGCTTGGGTGAATGAAGATGAAAATGCAGTTTGAGGCTTGATGGTGAAGGGCTTTGAATTTAAAAGATTTGGACTTTATTATGCAGTTAATGGAGAGTCACCAGCAGACTTTAACTGAAGAAACCCGGGCCTAAACTCTGACAAATCCTAAAATGTAAGCAGAAGGCATAAAAGGAGGTGCCAGGAAAAGTAACTTCAAAGGGTGTTGAGTCAGAGAATTAGGAGAAGCCAGAGAAAGTGCCTAATGAGAGCAAAGCAAGCAAGTGACATAATGCAAGCTCTGTTTAAGGGCTCATCACTGGGGGTTCTTAATCCTAGTTCCATGAGATGGTCAGCTTTATTGATACAATCTCTAGCTGATTCCTATTTGTTAATCTACTTTAGAAAATCTTCTAGACATTTACATAGCTATTTATCAAGTTGGAATCAGAGTCCATGATCATTTTCCAACTTTCTCTGCATTATTTAGGGAATGGAATAAAGGCCACAATCTTAATATATTTGGATACATCTGCATTACATCTTCAATATTCTTATTGGATTGAAACATATATCAATAAGGTGATATTATTTTTAAAAAATTTCCTAAGGTTGATGATGAAAGGATCATCAGAAAGAATTAGCTAGCCATAAGGAATTTGAATTACTTACATAGGACATTCCTAACTTATTTCAGAATACTCAATTAGCTCTATGTCAGAGAACACATGAATGCCACCTGATGATTTTAATGCCTGCAGAGCATTGTGGTTCTCTTTAGTTCTAACCAAACTTGGCCAGCTGTGGTCCAGTGCAAGTCTCATACCTGTGCTGTCTTCATATACCACAGTCACTGTTTTCCAGTTATAATAGAGGACCAGATCCAGGACCGCTCTGCTGATCGCTGCATAATCCGGGTAGAGGTTGATGTAAAACAGATCTTTGTTGTCCACTGAGGGGTGTTTCCAGCGGGTCTGTATGTGTGGAACTTCGAGAGCGTTGCAAATAGACTGCACAGCACTGACAGAGGAGCTATGGGAGGGACCAAACAATGCAGCCACACCGAGGGCCAGCTGGTCACATGCTGATGTCCAGGGACAAGGAGGAGAAGGAGAGGGAGAGCAGAAAAGGGGGAGAGAAAGAGACAATTCTGTGAATTAAATTTTTCCTTTCACAAGATCTCTTTTTTTCTATATATACTTTTTTATTTTTATTATTTAAAGATACTTAGATTACATAAAAGTTATGTAAAAATATATAGGGGATTCCCATATGCCCCGCTCCCTACCCCTCCCACACTTTCCCACATGAACCACATCCTTCATTAGTGTGGTACATTTATTACAATTGATGAACACAATTACCAAGCCCTGAAAATTCCCCCATATTACACTTGTTTTCCCTTTCCCTCCCCTCAGAACCTCCAGTGGCCACTGCCTCAGCATCAAAGATAAAAATTCTTTCATTGCTAGAATCACAATAAGTCTATAGTAGAATCACAGTAAGTCTACTCTAGTCCATAATTCATTCCCCAATCCTGAGGATTCTGGGATGGTGATGCCCACTCCATCTCTAATTGAGAGGGGGCTTAGATCCCATGGGGCAGATGGATGGAACTATCTTGCTTGCAGTTGCAGAATCTCTGTTCCTTGGGATGGTCATTGTCCATCATCATCTCCTTTTTAGTTGTCCTGGGTGAGTCCAATGAACTGGAGAGTAGGTGTTGCAAGTCTGTTGAGATTCAAGGCCCAGCTGTCACATGGACAACCCAAAGATTTAAGTCTCTTGGACATCAACCTATCAACTCTAGTACTAACTATAGGTTCAAATAGAAGGGTCAGAAGAGCCATGTGTAGGGAAACCACAACTGAGTCCAACTCTGTCACACTGAGGAGCATAAATTCCAAAGTAGGGCCCACTGGCAGGACACCAAACTCCTGAGATGTCAGCCCTGACTAGTGTCTGGATATCTCCAGGGCCCTCAGGAGCCCTGCTATTTGAGGCAATATTTACTGTGGCAGTCAATGCGATCCTGCTGAGATGTGCATGAGCGTAACCGCTGGAATGACCTCCCGACTCCTGACTCACTTTGAAGTGTCTTAGCCAGATAAACTCATTTGTCTTTACCCTTTCCCCCTTTTGGTCAAGGTCTTTTTTCAGCTGCATTGCTAGTTGGTGCTTGGTAGTAATCCCTTGCACAAGGTCTCTTTTTAATTTCACTGTTGGAAACTACCCTCCCACTCCTCATCTGTATGTTGAGGAATTATACTTGGTCCAACTTCCAATATTCAGTAGATACTAAGCTAGTGATAGATGTAAATGCAGAACTCATTAGCAATATATCATAGGGCCAACTCCTTGCAAATATAAATGAGTTGCTGGTCTCACTCCATTACCTCAGAGTCTCAATCTCTTGCTGGACACGCCATTTGCCAAATGAATGTCATGTGAATTGAGTTCTGTCATATGGAAGGGTGGAAAGGAAGATATTAATGTGGTTGCAGATTTCAGGAGAAAGACCCTCTGGGTGACTGCTAAGTGCTTTGGCTTCTGTCTTCTCAAAACTCAGAAAGGGGTTCCAAGTTATTGAAACACCATTGAAAAATGTTCACAAGTGGTACAGATACCTGATTAATTACAGAATAATGGAATAACATAACTTAAAGGGATCTTGGAAGATATTTGGTCCAATCCGTTCATTTCACAGAAATTGGCGTGAGTTGTGGCCACTGGACAATGACAGAGCTGAGGAACCAGGTCCAGGGGGCCCACCTCAAGATCAGACCTCTCCCTGCCTCATTACCAGCTGATGTGGATCCTAGCAAAATCAAACTGATATGCATTTAAAAATACATTTATAAAGTTTTATTTATTTTTCTCACTATACAACTACATATACTCATGAGAGAATTTAGAATACTTAAAAGTTTAAGGAAGGAAAAAATACCCTGTAATTCCATAATCTTTGGAAAATACCTATTAATATTTTGATGTTTCAAATTATTTTAAAAAATGGAATCATTATATAGGTACCATTTGACACATTGCTTTCTTCATTTAAAATGATAACATGCCCTTTGTTCTAAGTCATTACAAAATCTCCAAAACATACCATTCCTTGGGTATAGTATCATTTATTTAACCATTCCTATGATTCTGAACATTTAAGTAGCTAAGTTGTGGCTATTATTAATACTATTATGAGTTATCTTTATTCTCATATTTTACTCTGAATTTCAGATTACTTTTTTTAGAGCAGATTCCTAGGGGTTGATTTGCCAGCTATAATGAAAGGGTATTGATATTTTTAAGTTTCTTGATACATATAAACAAATTCCTTTCCAGAAAGGTTGGAAAAGTTAATCCTTTACAACTATATAAAATAGTGTCTACGCATCTTATGCTGACAGGTATTAAATATAAGTTCAAATGAATTTTCAAATTTATATTTTAATACTATTGTAAAGGAATTTGGAACTTCTCTGAGATAATCAGAAATAAAGAATAGCTAAATTTATAAATGAAATTGTGTTCGTGTTTACAATAATGCCATTCTACAAATAAAATTATATGGCTTTGTAAAAAATATCTGACTTGATTTAGTGAGAATAAATAATAAATAAAATTTTGATAGCTATGTTCCAAATCTTTATGGGACAGAAAATGTTAACAGTCATTTACAAAGAAAACTTTCTTATACTGTGCTCTTTGCTACCAAACTACTACGTGAGATATAAAGACATCATTTTCTGTAAATGCTGTAAATGTAAATTGTCATTGTCTTAAGAAATTTATTTTCTGGATGTGTTTTCATTGGTTAGCAAGAAAAGAAAAAGAGCATGAGGGTGTGTGAACTGTTGTTTTATCTAGTATGAACAGTGGACTGAGATTCCTCTTAATATTTAGCTCTGGGATGCTAATATTACCTGACAGAAAATCAATCCTTTTAAATTGTTTGCCAGCAGACTACAAGTTTTCAGAAGCTTTAGTGTGATTTAGTTTACAAATATGGCAAATACTTCAGATCGCAGGAACGCGTTCAATCATTAGGTAGGTTGAAATATCATTGTTGAAAGTGGTTGGCTTTCTATGGTATTTGCTCAACAATTCATTTGTGTTTGGGGTGGTGTTGGGGGAGGGAGAAAGAGAGAGGGAGAGACAGTTATCTAATTCACAGCGATAATGTATGTAAAGATGCCTTATAAGACTTGAAGTTGGGTATAAATATAAGGTTTTATTATTTGTAAGTAGAAAACTTTGACCTATATAGAATCTCTAACTCCATCCATCTTAAAAAAAATACTTCTTATACTAAGGTCAGTCATAGATGGAAAAAAATCATTACATAATTCATTTTTCATCAGTGCTCCCAGAAAAAAAGAGTTTGTTTGTAAAGAGCATAGGATTCTTGCAGAAGAGAGTCTACTTAGTAAACACTAAGTATACTTGGAAGTCAGCGTGAACATAGATTTCATTGCATTCCATTTATTTACATGTTTTTAATGAGCAAGGCGCTTCTCTATGACGTGAAAATCCCCTTCTGTTTTGACATGATGAACAGCTTTTGTTTCTACACAAACACCTGCATCGGGGTGACTGGACAGCACTCTTGTTAGAGGTTGTCATGGTTAGGCTAATGTGTCAACTCGGCCAGGTAATGTGTCCAGGTGTTTGGTCCAGCAAGCACTGGGCTAATTGTAATACAAGAGCATTTATGGACTTCGATCACCAGTGAGTTTACTGTGTGGATTGCTGATTACATCTGCATCAATCAGGGAGATTGCCCTCAGCAGTAAGTGATGCTTTATCCAATCAGTCGAATGCCTTAAAAGGGGAAGTGATCTCAGCATTCAGAGAGAATTTCTCAGCTCGTTGTTGGACAGGCAGCTTCTCCCAGAAACTCATGAAGGACCTTTCATTGGACTTTCATTGGAGCCCCTGGTTTGCAGCCTGCCTGTGAAACCTGGACTTGTGCATCCCCACAGTCGCATGAGAGACTCTTATAAAATCTCATATTATTGACAGATATCTCCTATTGATTCTGTTTCCCGAGAGAACCTTGACTAATATAGAGGCCAAGCTTCAAGTATATCAAATGTGATTGTGCCTCAAAGAGCTGTCCTTGAAGTATCAGGGGATCTCTAATCAGGTGCCACAATTCCAAATGAATCTTTCCACGCAAAAAATCCTGAAGCCTGTTTTGTATTAGATTACGTTTTTAGGTACTTGTCTTCTGTTTAGGAAAAAAAGAAAATCAAATGCAGAGATTGTTCTCACAGGTTTGATCTTCATGATCTTGTGGAAAGGAGTTAAAAACAAAACAACAAAAAACAAGATGAGAAGGTGGTAGTTAAACCTGATAGTTTACATCTTGTTTAAATGGAGGGTGCCTGTTATGTGTGTTGTGGGTATTTTCCCATGCTAGGTGGATACGACCTTTCCCAAAGTTTTATTTGACTGCACTGTACAATTTCATGGAGGTATCTGGGCTTCAGGAAGGCAAAACAGATCAAGCTTGACATTTCCCTTTCACAGCTGAACCAGTTAATCATAGAGTGGAGGGCACTGAAGGGTAAACTAATCAGAAAGGCCCAGGAAATAGTGCCAGGCAACCTCCATTACATTGCACCAGTCAATAACATCGAGGATCGAGATTTGCTACAACCCATTTGCACAAAGATGTCCACTTGGAAAAAGGGCAAGTAGCAAAAATAAGGTGACTTGTAAAGCAGACACATCACCCAAAGAAGCTTTTAATAGCGTGAAAATAGTTACCTCTCCGTGAGGCTTCAAAACTATCAAAGAGGTTAATTCTCTGGATGTCATAGGTTAATGTGGTATTAGGCATCAGCGTTCGGTTTCTGTTAATATTGGTGACTGCAAACTTGAAAGCTAATTCTTCCACGTTAAGAGGTTCGTTTTCCACAGTTTCAAAAATCCCTCCTGTAGAAGGGAAAGAGATGCATGAGGATTAGTCATATTATTCACATGTTTTGTTTTTGTCTGTTTAAGAATACAACCTATACAAACAAAAGAGCCCAAACAATAAAGGCAGGAATTGTCAGAGTGGACCCCAAACCCAGTGTTAAAAGTTAAATCGATCAGCAGGTTTCATATGCAGATAAACAGATCTAACTGTGTATGTATGTTTAAGATTTCAAATCTGAGATTGGACTTTATAATACCTTTGAGTTGGTAAATAAATTCCAAATATCCAGTACATGGAAAGCATAATTGATGATACAGTGGAGAACAATTTTCTTCAGTTTTCACATGACTCATACTGTTCTTGATCTAATCATAATATGAACTGTATCCTTAATGACCATCCTTCATTAAGATGACAATCTTTCTATTAAGAAGGAGACCTTCTAGACTCTAGAGGGATCATGCAGAGTTGAGTGAGGTCAAGAAGGGACATACAGACATTTAGATTCTTCAAAACAAAAACATCTCTGTGTTTTGTGACTCAGAAATCTGGGCCCATATTCTAGTACTTTCCAAAGAGCATGGGCAGTTAAAATACTGTTTTTTTTGAGAAACTGGTTCTGTCCTAAAGCACACTGGCAGCCCATCTCTAGAGAAATGATATGTTCTTCCACCAAACAAGAACATATACATTCAGGCTCTGATATTTTAAGCATGACATGCTCATCACAAGCAACAATACCAAATATCATGGCTTAAAGCCTCATCAGAGAATTCAGCTCGGCTTTGCCTGAGACAGTGGTGTTTGATAGAAACAATCAAAACATTCAAACATTCAAACAATCCAAACATTGTTAACTCTACATTCCTTTTTTTTAAACTTCTTATTTTGAAATTCTTTCAAACTTATAGGACAGTTACAAAAATAATAATTCCACATAGAGAATTCCTACATACCCCTACCCCCTAGATACCAAGATCCAACAATTTAAAATTTTTTTTATTAGAGTTGTGAATTTATAAAATGATCATGCATAAAATACAGGATTCCCATATATTGCCCCTACCACCACTTTGTATTGTTGTGGAATATTTGTTACAAATGATGAAAGAACATCATTAGACTATAATTGTTAATTATAGTTCATAGCTTATATTTGGTATATTTTTCCCATAAATTACCCTATTGTTAGTACCATGTACCAATTTTGTATATTTGTTATAATTCATGACAGAATGTTTTCACGTGTGCTCTTAACCACCGTCCATCATCCACCATTGTGCTACAGTCCCCTGCCTTGTATAATCCATCCAAAGTGTACACTCAGTAGCTCTCCATTCCATTACAGCATTGTGCTGTCATCACCCCAGTCAATTCTAGAATATTTTCATTACTCCAAAAGGAAAAAACCCATACCCTCTTATGCCCCCCATTGTTGACCCTTAGATTGATATAACACCTTCCTTGCCATTGATGCAAAAATATTACAATATTAATGTTAACTATAGTCCATAACTTACATTAGTTTCATTTTCCCCTGCATCACCATATACTTAACAACTGGTAAAAGATCTACCAATTTCAGTATTTGTACACAATTTCCATATATTCTACCAATCCATCTCTCTCTCATCTCTATTTGTTGATCAACCTATTTTCTGAACACTTGAATGTAGGTTGTATATGTCATTTTCTTTTAACACTTAAAGTTGCAATGTCCATTTGCTAAAAACAAGCATATTTACTTATGTAACCACCTTAAGTATAGTTATCAAGTTAAAAAAATTAATGTTGATATAACGCTTACATTCTATATTCCAATGTTTTTATATTCCCCAATAATGCCCCTTTGAGACTTTTCTCCTCCCTTGCTAGATCCCATCCAGGATCATGTATTGCTTTTAATTGTCATTATCTCTTTAGTTGTTCTTTCTTCCTTTTTAATTGTGGGAACACATATTCAACATAATTTTCCTATCTCAACCACTCCTACACATACTGTTCAATGGGATTAATCACATTTACAATATTTCAGTACCCTCACACCTTATATTACTAAAACTTTCCCATGTCCCCTAGTAGAAACCCTATACCTATTATGCATTAACCCCCCCCCCCCATTCCCTCTGTACCCTGACCCCTGGAAACCTGTACTTCATTTTCTGTCTCTATGACCTTGTATATTCTCCAATATTTTCTTTATAATATTAAAATATGTAACATTCTAAATTTAGAACAATCTTGTTTCCTTTGATACCAATTTAACTTCAATAGTGCACAAAAACTATGCTGCTATACCATTCCACCCCCCAACTTTATGTATTTCTTGTCACAAATTACATGTTTATACACTATAAGTCTAAAGCTACTGATTTATTGAAGATGTTCTCTCATGAACCACGACAAAATATACAATACTGATTCATGGTGTTAATAAAGGGTGGTTTATGGAAAAGCCACACTAAATATAAGATTTGGACCATAGTTAGCAGTAATATTTTGATGATATTCTTTTATCATTTGTAACAAATTTTCCACAACAATGTAAGGTGTTGGTGGTGGGGTGATGTATAGGAATTCTGCACATTATGCATGATTGTTTTGTAAACTCACAAACTCTCTAATAAAACAATAAAAAAGCAAAGTTGAAAACCAAAAATACAATAGTGCTGGCATTCATATTTACCCATGTTGTTACCCTCAGTGAAGTTTTTATTTCTTCATATGGCTTTGATCTGTTATCTATTGTCCTTTCCTATCAACCTTTATCTCTTGTACGGCCAGTCTAGTGGTATTAAACTCCTTCAGTTTTTGTTTACATGGGGATGTCTTAATCTCTTAATCTCTCCCTCAGTTTTGAAAGACAGTTATGTCCTCTTGGTTGTCACTACTTTCGCTTTCAGCACTTTAAATATGGCATCCCACTGTCTGCTTGCCTCCATGGTTTCCAAGGAGAAATGGACACCATCTTATTGGAGTTCCCTTGTATATGACATATTGCTTCTTTCTTGAGGCTTTCAGAATTCTTTATCTTAGGCATTCAAACAGTTTGATTATAATATGCTGTGGCATGGGTCTATTTGATTTATCCTCCTTGGAATTCACTGAGCATCTTGAATGTGTCTATTCATGTCTTTTTTTAAAATTTGGAAGTTTTCAGCCATTATTTCTTTGAATATTCTCTCTGACCCTTTCTGTCTTTCTTCTCCTTCTGGAATTCCCACAATGTGTATATTGGTATGCTTGATGTTGTCCCACAATTTCCTCAGGCTCTGTTCACTTTTCTTCATTCTTTCTTCTTTCTGATCCTCTGATTGATTTCAATTGTCTTATCTTCAAGTTCACTGATCTTTTCTTCTACCAGCTTCATCATTTCTGTTACTGTGATCTTCATTTCTGTTTGGTTCTTTTACATAATTTCCATCTCTCTGTTGATATTCTCTTTTTGTTCATCTATTGTTTTCCTTATTTCCTTTAATTCTTTGTTTATGTTTTCCTTCAACTCTTTGAGCATATTTAGGACCTTTTTAAAAAATCTTTATCTGGCATGTACCAGGTCTGGTCCTGCTCATTGATGGTTTCTATTGCTCTGATATTCTCCTTTGCCCAGGCCATTACTTCTTGTCTCTTTGTATGTTTTGTGATCTTTTGTTGAAATCTGGACAATTTGATATTTTGATATTTTAATGTTATTTCTAGAATATTTAGTGTTATTGCTGGAATTTTGATTCTGAAGCAAGTATTCCTTAAGCTTTTGTCCAGTTGGTATTATGACAGAGATTTCCTTTATTGCCAGGAGATAACAAACAAACAAACAAACAAAAAACAAAAACAAACAACAACAACAACAAAATAGTAAAAAAGGAAACCCTTTTCCCAGTCATTGCAGATTGACCTATGTGAGTGCTCTCCCTAAGGGCTTACCCATACAATCAGTTTAGAGAGTAGCTCCAGGTCAGAGTACAGGGACCCCCATGATCCTTTCTGTGCATGCATCTTGTCTTGAGCTGCACATGTTGTCCTAGGAATTTCCCCATTTACACAGTTCTTTTTTTTTTTTTTTTTTTTTTTAAAGATTTTATTTATTTATTCATTTATCCCCCCCTTGCTGCTTGTGCTTGCTGGGTCAGCTAACCACGCCACACAGGCAGGCTTGCCTTCACCAGGAAGCCCCAGGAACCGAACCCGGGGCCTCCCATATGGTAAACGGGAGCCCTACTGATTGACCCACAGCCGCTTCCCTACACAGTTCTGAATGGCCCATCATATAGTTTCCTCATGGTCCCAGACACTGTACTATATGTCCTACAGCCAGCAATCCCTTGTCCTAGGGAGCAAGACTTGACTACCCTCCCACAGCATTCTATAGGTGAGTTCCTTGTGCTGCCTTCTACACACAGGCTGGTTCTGTTATAACAAGTCCCTCAGGCCACCACCAGACAGATTGGGCCAGACATGCATGTTCCTATTATGTACAAGAGGGTTACTCTGCTCCCTTAGGAACTGGGGATCTACACTGAGGGCATGGGCAGCTCCACACCAATGTGGCGAGGGGTGGGAGAGGGACCAGCCAGGGTATCAGGAGATCCTACCACTTATAAGTAGCCTATTTCTTGATTTGGCACTCACCCTATTACTGCAGGCCTCTTACTGTTTTTTTGGAACTTTGAGAAAGACATTTTTGCTAGTTCTTGCTGGTTGTTTGAAGCTTTTGTGGTAGTATGGAGCCCTGCAGCATGTCACTCCACCATCCTGAACATACCTCTGGGTTCTTTTTAACTGTAAATTCTTTAAGAGCTCTCCTGAGATTATCAATAGACACAAGGCATACAGTAGAAGCTCTTTTAACTGGCTTCCACTTAGCTACTCCTTGGTTAACCAAGATTCCTCATTATCTTTGAAAAGAATATATTACCTCATCTCTATGGAATATTGTGTACTTTTAACTATTGGGCTGCTATTCCTCTATTCTCACCATTGCATTATCTATTACCAAAAGTCAGCTGTAGTTTTTTTTCCCACACTTGTTTAGGCCAGATTGCTTTGCAAGTGCTTTAAATTCTCTCTCTTCTCAGGAAAAAAAAAAAGGACATAAAAAGAAAAGTCTGGAACGGAAAGTCACAAATAAATAATACATCATGTGTGTAGCAGTTTTACATTGTTTATCAATTCCAAAAATGGATATTGGATTATGTTTGTGAACTGGTCTGTTCCTCTGGGCATGATTAAATTATGATTAGGGCTTTGATTGGGCCCCATCAGTAGGACCACCAAAGGGGCAGGGACTCACAGAGAAAACCACATGGCATAGCAAGGAGTTTGGAGTCTTGGGTGCTGAAGCCACGGGAAGTAAAGACAGGAGAAGAACACAGACGAATAGAGACAACTCCATAGATACAGCAGAGGCCCCGGGAAGAGAGAGAGCCTGATATCCTATAGCTGGCCTTCTGGAGAGAACAGAGCAGCTGAGCCCAGAGAGAAACGAGCCCCAGGAGAGAGATGAGACATCCCAGCCTACAGCTGATATTGGAAGAAGCTGGGACCATGGAGCCTTGAAAGGAAGAGGAAAGCTGAACCCTTATAGATGTTGGCAGCCATCTTGCTCCAACACATGGCAACAGACTTTGGTGAGGGAAGTAACTTATGCTTTATGGCCTGGTAACTGTAAGCTTCTACCCCAAATAAATACCTTTTATAAAAGCCAACAGATTTCTGTTTTTTTGCATCAGCACCCCTTTAGTGGACTAATACAATGATTTATATATTTTTTTCTGCTTGGAAAGAGTATTCCAATTGGTACACTCATTCAAAGAAATGATGTTTATACTACGTTGAAAGAATAGTAAACAAATGCACATCTTAATTTTTATTTAAAAATACATTTGTTTTTACAATTTCCTGCTCAAATGACTTTCTGTATTAAACAGACAACTAAGGTGTCAGGATGCCAAGAACTATTTCAGCTCATTTTGGAAATGTCTCTGGCTTTTAAAGATTGATTATATAAGAGACATTTATGTGTAAGTCATTTCCCTGTCTTCTGAGAGTGAAAAATCATAGCCGAAAACACTTTCAATTATGTGACCATATTAACATTTATATAAGGATACACATTGGAAATTTAGTCTGAAATCAATGGTAGGAAAAAATTTTGCTCTTTCAAGTGGATTTGTATTTTCCTTTTGTCAGACATTGGTGGGACCAGGTCTTTTGGGGTAGATTTTCAGTCTCTTTTGGAACTGTTGGTAGATACTCAATAGTGAAGTGATAAGCTCACAAACTCTTGGTCACAAGAAAAAGCTAGACAAGTCAGGAGGGTTTACCACCACAATCAAGTGGGCCCATAATTGGAATAGCCATGACTTAATATCAGAGAGCTATTTTATATTAGGTCATCAACAGAAATTATTAATAATATGTTTACTTGTCTATCACACAGCAAGACTATGACTTGTTCAGAATCATCATCATGGGACAGATGTGGCTCAAATGGTTGGGCATCTGTCTCCCATATGGAGGGACCTGGGTTCAATCCCCGGGACCTCCCGGTAACAAAAAAAAAAAAAAAGAATCATCATCATTGTCTCCACAAGGTTTCCTATGACATTCAGCTTGTAACCATTTAGAGAAAAAGTCAACCACTGGACCAGATGGGAATACCCATAATCCGTATGAGACAGGCTGGTAGGAGGTAAACCATGTATGAACAGGAATCAGTTGTTCTGAATTTTGGACTTTGTTCTACCTACTTCATCTCTGAGAAGGATTTTTAAGTGTCAGGAAGAAAAGTTACTATGAAAATGCTCTTACCTATATATTTCCTTTAAACCTCTGAACATTTGAGGTAGGAGGTATTATTTCTGATTTTATAAATGAAAAAAGAAAATGAACATGGAGATTATACATTTTACTAGCTTATTCAAACTTTGTCTGTTACAAAGCAGGAATTCAAACACAGATTTGTCTGATTTCCCAACCAATATATATTTTTTCATACTTCGTTATTTCTGATGTCTCTCATTTCTAAATGTAGGCTAATAATGCTGCCTTGCTCACCTTAGAGGATTTCCCTGCAAAGCAAATAAAATAATGTAATGAAAGTTCCCTGGAAACTTAATCATGCTCCACACATAATTTGATAGTATCAGACATGGATAATGAGGAAACAAAGAGGAATTGGCACCAATTGTAGCTCACCTGAAAACTTCTTTTGGTACATAGATATCTTTTACATAAAGCTGAAGGTGCCTGGGTTTAAGGGAGTTATAATTCTTTTTACTGTGTGTTTAGACAGTGTGATGTGAACTGTGCTTTTTCATTTGGGGGGCATTTTGGTTCCATCACCAAACACAATGATAAATTGTGTCTTTAGCTCAACACCCCATCATACTCCCCTCCCCTTTTCTCCTTAGAGAGGGTTTCTGATAAATATTAATATCAAAAACCTACAGCAATATGGAGTATATAGAAGGCCTGAAGAGGCAGCAAGAAAGGTGAGAAGGTAAAATCTGGTAAAAACAGAACAAAGTTATTAACAGGAGTGAGAACAATACCTCACACTTGGACAGACTGCATAAGAATTAGCTGCTTCCTCCTTCCTCTTCCTCTACATAGCCTCATCTTTGACAAAACTGATTGTGGAGTCTTTGATATGAAGAGTAGAGTTACACACACCTAGGGAGGCTAGCAGGAATTTTTTGAGCCTTGTGAGCTTGTTAAGGAGATATTTCAAGACTTTAGGGCCCTCCATCCAATGAACTTTTGGCTTCAGCTACTTGGATATTAGTTTTCCAGGGCTGCTATGATAAATACCACACAGTAGGTTGATTTAAACAACAAGCACTTATTGTCTCATGGTTTCAGAGGCTATAAGTCCATAATCAAGATGTCAGCAAGACCATGCTTTCTCCTGGAGTTGGCAAGACTCTGGCGATGGCAAATCTCTGTCACATGGAGATGTCCTTGGTTTCCTCCTTGGCTTTCTCTGACTTCTAGATTCCCTTACACCAGAATTTCCTCTCTTAAAAAGGCCTCCAATCATATGGATTAAGGTGTACACTGTTTCAGTTTGGCCAAAATGAAACAAGCTCTTCAAAGATCCTTTCCACAAATGGGAACCACACCTTGATTCCCTTGGACATATTCAAAGGTACTACTTTCAAATGGGTTCACACCCAAAGGAATGTAGATTAAGACTTAAACATGTCTTTTGGTGGGTACATTATTCAATCCCCAACAGTCCAACATCTGGGCCAAAACAAAACAAAACAAAACATGTCATTCCTACATGTGAAATGCATTCATCCCATCCCAACATCCCCAAAGCTTAAAGTCATTGCAGTGACAACTGTAAGTCCAAAGTCTTATCAAAATCAATTATGGAGGGGAGCAAATGTAGCACAGTGGTTGAGCACCTGTTTCCCACATACGAGGTCCCAGGTTTAATCCTCGGTACCTCTTAAAAAAAGATCAGTTATGGATATGGTTAATTCCTTTTCATCTGTGAACCTGTGAAACCTTGAAAACAAATGTTTCAAAATACAATGGTGGGAGGGGAGCCAATGTGGCTCAGTGATTGAGTGCTGGCTTCCCACATGTGAGCTCTTGGGTTTAATCCCTGGCCCTGGTACCTAAAAAAACACTACTACCATCACCACCAACAATAACAAAAAACAATGGTGGGACAGATATAAGATAGAAATTATAGGGAGAAATTTGAAGGTAAATAGAAGTCACAGGTCCTAGGCAGATCTCAAACCAAGCAGGGCAAATTCTATTAGGTTTCAAGGTCTGAGTCTCATCTGTGGATCAATGCTTTGTCCTTTGTGCTTGCTGGAGCACAAAGTCTCACACTTCCTAAGTGGGCAACTGAAACACCAGGTGTAGGCACCACCCTCTACAAGCACTGGGATGGTGGCCATGCTCTCCCTAAATGCTGGGGCAAATGTCCCACCATCTCTGAGCACCAGGTTGGTGTTCAGGCTCTCCCCAAATGCTGAGGGGTCAGCTCCATTATCTCTCAGTATTGGGGTGGTGACTCCACATTCCCTAAATATCAGGGCTGAAGGCCCTCTTTATTAGCTCAAAGGAATTGGTACACAACTCTTTGGTTCACAGTTCTGACCTTGAAGTCATTTTTCCTTCAATTTGTCCCATCTCTGTCCCTTTCAGTCTATGCTGGCAGTGTTTGTGCTCATAAAAAATTCTCAAAAACATTTGGCATGCAGTTCAATGGGGTCCAAGCCATCAGACCAACAGGTCTTCCACAGATCCTTCCTGGATAGCTGCATTTTCCCCCTGACTTCCTCTGAGATGATTGACTAGATCCATATTCAGCCAAATCTGCTTTGGCAAACATTTGTTTAGTGACACCCTTGTGCAGAGTCCTGCTGTCTGGGATTTCACCTCCCAAGAACTCAGGGAGGGCTCTGATAGAGCATTTCTGGCCCCAGTCTCAGAGCATGCTATCTGGATAGGCTGAGAATTTTCTGAATCATCAATTGCTTTGTGCTTAACAGTTCAGTCCTCAGTTTATATATCTCCTCTCATATTTTACTATAAGTAGTTTAGGAGAAATTAGGCTGTGCTTCCACACTTTGCTTGGTAATATTTTCAGCTAAATATCTAAGTTCATTGCATACAAGCTCTGCCTCCAACATCAGAACAGTTCTGCCAACTTTTCTGCTACTTTATAACAAGGATCACCATTTTTTCCAGTTTTCAAAACACATTCATCATTTTCTTCTAAGGTCTTACCAAAAACACCTCTAATGTCCATAATTCTAAGAACATTCTGTTCATGGTGATATATAGATATTCTCTAAGATGATAGACACCTTCTCTATCTGAGCCCTCACCAGAGACACCTTCAATATTCATCCCTCTACTGACAGTCTCTTCAAAGCAAGCTAGGCTTTTTCTATAAGTGCTTCAGCCTCTACCCCTTACCCAATTCCAAAGCTACTTCTACAATTTTAGATGTTTGTAGTAGCAACATCCCACTCCCATTACCAAGATCTATATTAGTCATGGCTATCTGATCCCTCACCAGAGACACCTTCAATATTCATCCCTCTATATATATTTTATTATAGGAATTGGCTCACGTGACTGTGTGGTCTGGCAAGTCCACACTCTGCATGGCAGACCACACATTGGAAACTCCAATAAAGGTAAGATTGAATTCCCCAGGAGAATCTGGCTGAAGTAGAGGCAGAAATTCTTCTTTATGAGTTCTCAAATCCTCAGTTATGATTTTTAATGACCTCCAACTAATTGGATGAGAAGATTCCCCACATTATTAAAGGAAAATTCCTTTATTGATTTTAGATACATTCAACCACACATGCAATCAAATTTTTAAAGATGCAAGATCTACCTATAAAATGCCTTCACAATAACAATCAGACTAGTGTTTGCTTGACCATGGTAAACTAGCCAAGCTGACACATGAAATTAAGCATCACACTTGGGGTCCTATGTGTTCAAGTGCAAGAATCCCTACCTTGTTCTTTCCTCTTCTTTCCCTGCTCTTGCCTCTCTCTTTGTCTCCCCTCCTTTTCTTTTCTTCTTCTTCTCTTCTGTTTTTTTTTTTAGGAGGTACCAGGATTGAAACTAGGGTACACGTGAGGCAGGTACTCATCCACTGAGCTACACCTGATTCCCACTCTCTTTCTCTTCTAAGGTCAATGATTCTCTCTCCCTCTCTCTTTCCTGTCTTTGTCTCTATCTCCAACTTAATCCTATTTCTCCATCTCATTTAAGTTGAGACGAGCATGTTATCTACTCTTAAAAAATTAAAGGGCCATGGAAGGAGTAGAAAAAGTGAAACCAAGAAACTAGCTTAGACTTAAAGGAGAAAGGTAAAGCAGCTCCCTTCTGCTCCCACTTGGTTTTCAAAACTGCCCAAGCCAGGTTAGGAGGCGAGGGAAGAAGCCAGGAATATGAGAGTTCAACTGGAACTCTTGGGAAGTAGAGAATGGAAGAGGAAGTGCAGGAGGGTGAGAAACTTCAAAATTTATTTTCCTGGGTTTTCTGTGTCCACTCTTGTTACTTACAGCCACAACTCATATGTACCTGACATGTTAGAAGTGTTGTTAAGCTGTTTTTTTTTTTTTTTTTTTTTTTTTTTTTTAATCTTTTCTATTGTGTGAACCAGGTATGTTTCTGTATTCTGGAGTTTTCAAACTTAAAACAATATTTTTTTGTGCATCATTTTCTTTTTTTTCCAAGACTCTGAAATTGAAAATGGATAATTTTAATGGAAATCACATCTATTCAAGTAACAGTCTCTTCCAACAAGATACTGACTCCATGGCACAGTAGTTTAAAATAAGCAGAGAGGAACAGACTTGAAATCTCAGTATGAATTTAGGTAGCAGAGTTCTATTATCACAGCAGTATTTCTGTCTCTGCTGGGTAGACTTCTGCACCAACAAGGTCATTCTAGGTGAAAAGAAGTTTTATTTTATGACCACCATGGCTATAGGTGGGAAACACAGGTGAAGACATGATATACTTAGCTGGTTGCCTTAAATGGGGGGGGGGTAGGGGGGTCAAATGGGAGATTGTGATTTGGACCACATGATTTCAACTTGACTTTCAAGAGAATTGTTCAGAGTCACAGATCCTACTACTCTTGGATCAACAACATGATCACTGTAGGCAAAGCTTAGCTCTTAGGGAAAGCAAAGAATGACTGCTGTGCGGTTTGCTGGTTGGAGATTGTTTCATGCCCCTCACAAAAGACATATTCAGATCTTAATCTATGTTCTTGTGTGTGTGAATCCATTTGTAAATAGGACCTTTTGAAGATGTTATTATTTTGAACATGCTAAGGCAGAGACAAATTGAATCAGAATGAATGACTGGAGGCTTTATAAAGAAAGGAAGTCAGATACTGTCACTCAGCAGAAATCAGTAGAAGTCAAAAGTCAGAAGAAGCCATAGAGAAGAGAGAGATTGCTATGTGATGGCAAACTGCCATTACCAGAATACTACCAACTCTGGGAGAAAGTATGGCCATGCCAACATCTTGATTTTGGACTTCTGGCTTCTAAACTATGATCAATAAATGCTTGTTTCTACTTTATTTATTTTTTTTATTTTTTTACCTGGAGGTCCTGGGGATCGAATCCAGGTCCTTCCATATGGGAGACGGATACCCAACCATTTGAGCCACATCTGCCTCAAATGCTTGTTTTTAAAGCCAAACCTTTTTGTGGTATTTGTTATAGCAGCTCTGTGCAAACTAAGACACTAATGTCCCAAAGGTAAACCTAAGGCAGTGGTTTCTAATTTTTTCTAGACCTCATCCCATAAATACAGAATCATAATGTTGAGAAATGGGGTCCAGAAATCTCTTTATGGTTCTGGGTCTGACTGACTGAGGTTACTTAATAACCTGCTTCCAAATCACTGCCTTTATCCAAAGACCTTTTTTTTCCTCCCTAAATTCATGATGTACAGTTCAATTTAACCCAATTCAACAAGCAACTATTAGGCACCACTCTGTGGTGCATACTGGTGTTGGGTTAGGGGTATATATGTGTTTTTCCAGAAGGAAGCTGTATTTAGCCCTGACAAAAGAGAACTGCTAAGTTTCTTTCTTTTCATGGAGCAGGAAGGTGTCTCAATAAAGTCAGTGTAAGTATAATCCACATTAGAAATTGATATCTTTGTCACAGGCACATATGTTAAAGAGAAACTGTACCACTTTGCCTTTCATCTCCACCCCAGTGCCTTTTAGATGGGGCCTCAGACTGGTTGATGGATGGGAAAATTACCCCCTTCTTCCTAAAAGGAATTTAAGAATAAAATCCACTGTGTCAGCTGGTAAGTTAGAAACTCGGAACCCATTACATTTTATGATAAGACAATACACAGGAAAATAATGACATTCAATCTTGTTTCTGTAAAAAGAATATATTCTTCAGACTCAACTTACCTTGTAACAGTGAACATATTACAATAATAATCATTTCAGAAATGCAATAAAATTAAATCCAACATATATGTTTTTTATAACTTCAACTGTTGGTTGCATTTGTCAGGCCCATGACTCTACTGAATATCTTATTCATTTGTTCAATATTCATTTACTCGTTTATTCATTCAGACATTTACTCATTTACTTATTGAATGCCTAGCCTAGTATGAGTCAGATACTGTATACGCACTAGAGATACAGCAGTAAACAAATTAGACAAAAAAAAAAATCTCTGCCCTTTTGAGCTTACACTCTAAAAGGGGGACTGGTCATGAATGAAGCAAAGCTCATTGTTATGTCAAGGTGAGAGGCAAAGGATGATTTCACTGAGAGGGAGACTTTTGAGTAAAAACCTGAAAAAAGTAAGGAAAGTGTATTGAAGATATTGGGAGAAGAACATTTCAGGAAGAGGGAAGAAAATGTTCTAAGGTAGGAGCTTCTTGGCTTTTTTTTTTTTTTTTTTTTTTTTTTTTTTAGGACTAGTAAAGATGAATTTGGGGGAGCCAGGGTTGGACTTGTAGGACTTGAACTCAGAGAAGTGATTTGGGTGAATTGGAGCAGATCACAAAGGGCCTTACAGGCTATTAAAAACAAAACAAAATAAAAAAAAACCCTGTGATTTAGTCGGAAGAAGATGGGAAGGCACTGAGAGTTTTGAGCAGAGAAGAGACATGATATGACAGGGAGACCAGGTCTGGATTATTGCAGTAATCAAAGTGCGTGATCTGATGGCAGCTTGGTTCAGTCTAACGGTGCTGGCGTGTGGCAAAAAGTGGTTGAGTTCTAGGTAAAATTTTAGAGCTGGCAGGATTTACTGATGAACCACAAGTGAGAGAAAAAGTCAAAGTTAACTCCATTTTCCACGATGAGGAATAGTGCAGGAGGAGCTCGATTTGGGGCATGTTTATTTTGAGGTGCTATGAAAATTCCAAGAAGAGATATCAACTAGGAAGTTAGAGACACTGGTCTGGATCTCATGGGAGTGGTTGGGTCTGGAAATAGAAATTTGGGGGTCATCATAGTGGTGATGTTCAAGCCATGGTATGGATGACATCACCAAGTGAGTGAGTATAGACAGAAAAGAAGTCCAGAGTGTGATCTTGTGGAGAGGATTTATTTTCTCTTAAAGTTCCCTAAAATTCCAGGTGAGAGAAAAAAAGGGAATCTGAATTTGTAGGTATATTTTCATGGAAGGCAAAGCACTGAGCACTAGAATGAGTTTTTCTCATGATGGCATACCAGGGCTTTTAGGTGTGTTTGCTGGCAAATAGACTTAGTATCCCAACTGCCTTAAAGTTTAATTGGCTGCTTTTAGTTACTTTATTTCTATTCACACTATCAAATGTTATTTTATCCACTACTTCAAATAGCAATCTCCAGATCTCTAACTTGATTTTGAACATAAAACACATAGCTCTACCACATAGCACGTGTATTGTTTTAAAATTATTATTACATTTTCCTATTTGATTTTGAATATGACAGGGTGGCCAAGATATTGTATATATGCAAACAAACCCCACTACTCCCTTAACCAGCTTCCATGTGCCCCATTGTGACAAATTGAGAGGTCAGTCAGGAAAGAAGGGCAAAACCATTAGCTGATAATCAAGAAATGAAAGCTTCAGTAGCAGTGACTCCTGCTTTGCATTTCTGTAGAATAATAACCATTCCAGACGCTATCAACAGACAAGATGGCAATTTGATCTATTTCTTTGCTTATAGCTGCTCCTTAAATATACAATATTATATTGCCTCTCTTTATTGCCACATCCATAATTTTAGTTTACTACATCATAAGCAATTTGCTATAGCCTATATTTACTGCACCTTTAATTTCAAGGCTACACATTTAAATTCTTAGATTCTCTAAGACAAATGCTGTCTTCTACACTCAGCTTCCCTCTTCTTGTTTTACTACTGGAGACCAACATTGTCTTGGTAAAGATATCATGAATTTGGATGAGAAAAAATTGTTCTCTGACCTAATGGGGAGATAACAGTTAAGAGGGTTGTTGTTGCTTGTTTGTTTGTTTGTTTGTTTGTTTTTTACCTTTCAGGAAGTTCTGAGTTTTCACCAGAGCTGTGGTGACAACTTCAATAGTCAGCCTGAGCCCAAAGCTTTTTACGAGAGGTTAGAGACATGAGTGTTCTTCGAAGAGGCACAGTGTGGTTTGACATCACCTCTGGAGCAGTAAGAGCATCTACACTCCCTCCTTGAGTTTTCAAAGAGAACTGCACTAGTTTAGTAGAGACAGACTTTGAGGAGAAATAAAATATGTCTATGGAGAAAGGAATTCCTGATGCACTTCAGAGGGTACCTAGCAAAGGAAAGTTTATGGGTTATGGGCAGTTTAGCAGATGCTACTAGTAATTTCTCTTATTAAATTTGTTCAAGTTGCACATTTAAAAAACAATTTGACCCAAAGCCAAATGTACTCATAACCCAGTGTTGTTAAATATTCTATTCAATACAATCCCACAAGTATTATTGGACATCAGTTTATGTCTAAGACTGTGCTAGCAGAGCAGATATGGGGGACACAAAGATGAAGAGCACATGGCTCTTACCCTCAACACAGCTTCTGTTGAGATAGGTTGTACCGTTGATGGTAGATTATAGAAAAGGAACTATGAAAAGCAGTAATTTTTTCATCAGCAAAACAAGAAGCCCTCTCTTTGTCTCCTGCTACATGGAATCTCTCCTAATTGTTCCTGCCAGAGGGAAACTCTCCTTCTGTTTTTATAACATAAAATCTATCATATTTAGGAAATTGATTTTGGTGTAAAATCTTAAACCTGGAGCCTCAAATTTTCTGGAAGGCAGAGAAAGTGTTTTATGAATGTGTCTTCCCCCAGCACTAAATGCAGTGATTTGAACAGTGATTTGTCCCTGATAAACAATCATTCTGTTGAATTGAGCACCTCCCTTGTATCTTAACACCTTCTGAACAAGTAGTTTGCTTTGTCAAGACAAGGGGGCTAGAAGGTAGGAAAGGTGAAGGTGGTTGTTGAGTCACAAGAGGAGACTGCCTGGCTTTCTCCTCCTTTTTAGCAGTAATTGCTCTTTCTCTCCCAACCATTATGGACCATCAACCCCAAGCACTTTTGAAGCTCTTATCTTCTCTAAATGCTCACTTTTCATCTGGTTGTCAGCACCTTTATGACTTGGGGGAATGGCTCATCTCCTACACAAGTGCAGATTTCTATCAAGAACCAGGAATATTGCCAAAGGACTCAGGCCAAACTTTTATTCTTGTGCAGGTCTGTGATCTTTCTAAAGTCTCTTGAGGGCAGTTAGATTTTTAGCTTTTAACATCTTGTTGAAATGGCACATATTCATGCTACGGGGCTCACAATTCCATTTACCTACCTATTAATTAAATGAGTGGACTATGCCAAGTTCACAACCTGTGGTTGCAAGGAACCTGTGCTATGCACTTCACCCCAATTTTCTAGTTTTCTTTCCCTCTATTTCTATTTCTCAAGCTGAACTTCTTGCTGGGAAGGAAATATTATTGTTAAAGATGAGATCTGATTTCTGAAGCCAGAAAAATGGCAGGTTATGGATCTGACTGAGCAGTGTTTATCAAAATGTGTGCATAGAAGTCATCCATGAGGCACTGCTCACAAATAGAATTCAGTGTCACATATATTTGGGAAGCACTGCCTAGCTTCATCCCTTCTTGGAAATTCACACTGCACAATAACATATGAAAGTCTCTTAGAAGTTCTGTGGTAAAAAAAAACAAGCTGACTTTATTTATCTCAGTGTTCCTTGAAATCATTTAATCATAAGATAGCTTTCCTTATACTGTGACATGCATTGGAATTGTCCTGAGAAACACTTTTTGAGAAATCTGATCTAGAGACCTGATTTCTTTGGTATCATCTAAAATCATTCACATTCTTACGTATTGTTTTTGTGCTCATTTTTATGGAAAGTTAGACATTAGGTTCTTAATCAGAAATAAAAACTCCCTAGTTATAACTCTGTTTTTAAAAGAAATTAGTATTAGACTTACACAATCAATTTTTACTTCCTTTTCCATTTATAAAATAATTCAAGCATGAAGATTGCCTGTTTCTGTGGAAAAAAGCATCTTTTAATCAATCACCTCAAAGATGTTGTTGGCAGGACACAAGTCTTTGATTTTTCATGTAAATATTTAAAAGTGCAAAGTCTTTTGCCACATTTTTCCTTTCATTATTTTTTTAAACATCTCTGCATATTCTTAAGGGTTCATGTATTTGGAAATTTTAAAAAACCTTTTAAAATAAAAAAAAATCATTCACTGATTTTTAAAAATGTGCAAGATAGTATACTAGGACACAGTAGTGTTTTAGAACATTTTAAGAGGTAACAGAATCTTGGATTTAAACACTTACATATTTACTATAAGCCCCTTCCTTTAAATAGTCACAAATTGAAATTCCACCTTTGTTATTGCTCAAGTATCCAAGAATCCAGAAGGTATTTCTGCTGAGCTTACCCCCCCAGATTTGCGTTGAGGTCCATTCTAAGATCCAACACTGCAAAATGAACAGAGAGTTGCATTGGCATGAATAATTAATAAGCTCTGTGGAAGTCATTTCTTAGAGAAAATCTCTGTGAAACATTTAAGTCCCAAATGAAGAGAGATGAGCTTGACTAATACATGTGTGCAGGAAAGCTACAAGTTGATCAAAAGTAAAGCACAGCTAAATGTTATGTCACCAAGGGATGTGTATGCTGAACGCTTCTAATAGGAACTTTTAAATGCACTTTATTTAAAAAGTACTAAAATCTGGACGGTCTTTTTGATGCTTACAAAACTTTAAAAATACACTGCAATCTGTGAATTCCCACAATGGACATTACTGTCTGGTGCATACTCAATTGTTTTTTTCTAAATAGTTTTATTTTAATAACACACAGTCACTCATAAATTGAGTAGAAAGTTGAAAAAGGGAAAAAGTACCCACAAAATTACAAGCATACCTCTGTGAAACAATCACTATTCACATTTTGGTGAGTTTCCTTCCATTCTTTTCTTGTACATACCTGAATTATTTTGTTCGAATTAATCAAGATGGTACTCTACCTATTATCTCCTGCCATTTTCTTACAGGGTTTTCCCATTGGCATCTCTCCCTGAAAACAACCTTCATTTTCAGTGGTTGTCTAATACTCCATTTTCTGGATATATCCAGATTTACTTAATCCCTCTTTCGAGGGTATTTAAGTTGTTGCCAATTCTTCACTGTTTTAAATAATATTGTGATGAATATCTGGTGATTTCAATGATTTCACTGGGAGAACAAAAATGCCTTGAAATGTAATTATTAGATCATTACATTTATATTATAGATAAGGTATGAACAGTTTCAGCTGTCGTTATATAATGCTGAATTGCCCTGTAGAAGCAAAGCTGACTAATTCATACTCACATCCACTGTGGAGAACTGGCCAATTCAATTGTAACCTCACTGAGAATCTACATGATTTTTATGTCAATTTCATTGTGCTAGAAAGCATTTATTATTGTTTTAATGTGTGTTCCTTTGAGTATTGGTGAGTTTAGTATTTTAACTTGGTTACTACTTATTTGCATGTCTGTATTTTCCAGTTACTCTGTCCTTTCCTTTGTCTTTTTTATATCTTGATATTTCAATTTATTCATTTTTGATATAAGATACTTTCTTACTTATAAGGATACATATACCCTTTGTCATCTTTATTGCAAACATTTCCCCAGTTTATTATTTAGCTCTTAATACAGATTAGATTTTTTAAAGCAGAGACATGTTTATAAATTTATATCAAATATATTGCTTTTATTTCTTGAAACATGAAACGTTTGTAGCGGTCATTAACATTTCTGTTCTCTTCCTTCTGAATGTATGAGTGGATTGTTTCCAGCTTGGGGTGGGCTGGGATTGCATGACTAGGTATGTCCCAGGACTTCTGAGCAGAAGTCACGTGAGTCACTTAAGGATCAGAGTACTTAATTGCCAGTGACAGAATCTCCAAACCTCTCTTTTTTTTTTTTTTTTTTTTTTGACAGTTAGTTTGCATTTTTATAATATTTTTTCCTTTTGTTATCATTGATTTTATTTTTTGTCTATTTATTTGAAATCTGCTTGCTTTGCTTTACTGCACTATTATTAAATACTTTAAACTTCCTTTTCTAGTTTGACTATTCTCCTTACATAATCATCTCTATATAGCCAATCATTTCTGTTTTTTAAATTGTGTTGGTTAGAACTTTCAGCCTAAATATGTGAGAGTGAGTATCCTTATTTTGTTACTAATTTAAATTGAAATGCCTTTACTATTTAAACCATTAATTATTTGGGGATTGAATTCAATTCAATAGGTGCTATATTATTAAAAAATCAAAGAAATGTAAATTAAAACAAATATTATTTACAGTCATGCATCAAATAATGTGTTGTGTTATTTTTAATTTAAAAATTTTTTTTGAGGTTCCGGAGCTGGAGATTGAACCTGGGACCTTGTATGTAGGAGGTCAGTGCTCAGCCACTGAGTTACATCATGGCCCCTCAGCTGGTTTTTTCGTTTGTTGTCTGTTTTCTTGTTTTTAGGAAATATGAGGGATCAAACCCAGGACCTTGTATGTGGGAAGCAGGCACTCACCAACATCCCCCTCCCCATGAATTTTGATAAACATTGTTTCAGAGTTCAATTTGTCCCAATAATGATGTGCTTTATAAGAATACATTTCTTTACATTAACTCATTATTACAATTCAAGGATAAATCACATTTGATCACTGAGGGCTTTTTTTTTTTTTTTTAATAAGCTGCTAAATTTGATTTGCTGATATTTTATGTAGGGTTTTGCATTTCTATTAATAAATAAGATTGGTTTATAAGCTTTCTATTTTGTATGCTACACTTGTTAATTTTGTCTTTAGAGTTATCTTAGCTTAATAAAATGCAAAGGATAGCTTTCTAATGATTTCTATGCCCTGGAAAACATAGAAATTACCTTAAGCTTAAAAGAACTCATCAGTAAAACTATGTGGCTCTGAATGATTCCATAAATTGTTCTTTGATAAATTTTTAAACTTTTTTCTTAGTTATTGATATTCTTGAGTAGATTTCAATAATTTACTGTAGACCATCATCTGTTTCAATGGGATTCCAATTGCTTTTCATATAATTTAAAAAATGATATTATACCATAAGCATTATTTTAATTAAATCCTTATGCTGCCATTTATACTATTTTTCTCATTTCAACTTTTTATTTATTTGTATTTTCTATCTTTCTCTTTTTATTAGAGATTTGATCTGCTTATAGTTTAAATAATAACCTGTTTTTGGATTGATACTCACCCCAGCCCACCTTCTTAATTCATTTTTTTAAAATTTTGATCCTTGTTTTGAATTTTTCCTCCTTTCCTCTTATTTAACATTTTTATATATTTCTAACTATTTGAATTAAATATTTAAACTATTACATCATAGCTTCAATGTTCTTTTGAGCTCAAGATTCTTTAAAACATGAGGTATAATATCATGAATATTAATTTTCATATCATTTCCTGGGATAAAAACATGAAGAATACATAATGTAATGCAGCAGTAACTCCTGCTCTCATTATAAATGCCTAGAACTCAGTTTGTTTGTTTGTATTTTGAGAGATTAGCAGAAAAGAACACCAGTGTGACCTCTGTGGATCTCGTCTTATAACCAAACTTTGTGTTTTAGCAGTGGAAAAATTTATAAGTAAATGTATACTTTCTTACTAAAAGCATTCAGGTTTGCATTTTAGCTTCTCTGTATTCTTTGGCTGTTACTCATACATTTTGTCACATGTGATTATATTTCCGTTATTTTATAGATTATTTTTAAAATGCCAACACTAGATCTCATTGACTCAAAAGTTAGTAAAGTATTTTTAAATTTCAAAAGTTTGAAAGTTCTTAAAATATTCATTTTTCCTAATTAAAAAAAGTAGTTCAAATGCATCATTGAAACTTTGGAAAAAATAGGAAGATGAACACAAAAATAATCATTTAAAATTCTACCATCTAGAGAGTTAACTATCAAGATTTTGATATATTTTCTTCCCATTTTTTCCTATGTATAGGTATATTTTATCAGATTGTATATACAATGTTGTATTTCTGTGAGTTTTTTCCTTAATGACATTTTCCATGTTATTTAATTTTTACTAAAAACATAACTGTAATGATGTATGCCAACTCAAAAGCCAAAAGTTTGTTTATATAACTCTATTATTAGACATAATCATCTCCATCTCTTTGCTATCAAAATAATGATGTGAGAATGGAAAAACCAAACATCAAAGTTATGTAGAAGGGTAAGGGACCCCGAATAGCTGAAGCCATGTTGAAAATGAAAAATGCAGTTAGAGGACTCACACTTCCTGACCTTAAAACTTACTACGGCAATCAAAACATCATGGTACTGGCATTAGGATAGGCATATAGACATCAATGGAACTGCATTGAGAGCTTAGAAATCAACCCTCACATTTATGGCCAACTGATTTTTGACAAGGAGGCAAAGACTACTCAATGGGGAAAGAATAGCCTCTTCAGCAAATGGTGCCGGGAAAACTGGATCTTCATTTGCAAAATAATGAATGTGGACCCCTACCTCACACCATATACAAAAATCAACACAAAATGGATCAAAGACATAAATATAAAAACCAGGACTATAAAACTTCTATTAGAAAACCCAGGAAAGTAACTTCAAGACCTTGTGTTAAGCAATAGATTCTTAGACTTTACACCCAAAGCCCAAGAAACATAAGAAAAATATAGATAAAGGAGACCCCATCAAAATTAAAAACTTTTGAGCCTCAAAGGAATTTATCATGAAATTAAAATGACAGCTTACACAATGGGAGAATTATTTGGAAATCACATATCTGTATAATATCCAGAATAAAAAACAAATCTTTCAACACAACAGTAAAAAGGCAAATAACCCAATTACAAAATGGGCAAAAGATTTGAATAGACATTTCTCCAAAGAAGATTTACAAATGACCAGAAAAACACATGAAAAGGTGCCTAACACCATTAGCCATTAGGGAAATGCAAAGGGAAAGGAGATCTAAGATGGCAGCATAGGGAATGGCAGGGTGCACTCCTCTTCCAGAAACTGCAGGAAAGTAGGCAGGTTTACCTGGCAGAAGGAGAGCCATAGAATCTTGGGGGCAATTGGAGAGGGAAGCTAGAAAGGGGGGGACCCACGTGGCTAGGGGAGAGGGAAGCTGTGTACAGAGTTTCTATTTGGGACAATGGAAAGTTCTCGTAATGGATGGTGATGATGTTGCATAATATTATGAATGTAATTACCAACATTGAATTATATATTTAAATGTGGTTAAAAGGGGACATATGGTACTAGTATAAAGTTTTCTAAAAAATCCACGGAACTTCACAGCACAAACAGGTTAAATCATGGATAATATGTTAATAGTTAATAGTGAATATGATTATAAAAATGTGCTTTCATAAATTGTAACTAATTTTCCACAACAATGCAAGGTGTTAATCATAAGGAGGTATAAGGGAATCCTGTATTTTATAGATGATTGTTCTGTAACCCATCACTTCTCTAACAAAAAAATAAGAGACAAAAGATAGAACAAAAACAAAACAAAACAAAAGCCAAAACAAACAAACAAAAAAGGAAATACAAAGATTTAGTCCCCATTTCCTTAGATTTTTTCATTCCACCCACAATAAAGCACACATATAAAACAATGTTTAAAAATCCAGAAATTTAGCAAAGGCTTAATCCTAAACACCTGGAATCTCTTTTCCCATAACATAAGTGATATGAGCTTTACTTTGGGTGACAGCAGTTTAATAAAATACTTAGTGTATTTATTCCAGCCTTTTTCATTGTGACATTATGTCTTTTAGCCAGTATGACTCTAATTTTTTCTATTACCCATAAAAAAGCATGTTGTACTATAATCAGGAATTTAAAACATACAAACCACTTTGTAAACCCAATCAATTTCATATACCAATTTTTCAATGAATCCTTAACTCGGCCAAAATTTCTTGCTTAAATTATGAACTAATTTGAATAATAAATTAATGTTTTCTAAAACTACTGAACTGGAGTCAAATTGAAATATAGTATATAGCAGAGATTCTCAAACAATTTGGTCTGAAGACAATTTTACAATCTTAAAAGTTGTTAAAGATTCCAAAGTTTATATGAATTATATGTATCAATATTTACTATGTTAGAATTTAAAAATGAAATCATTTAAGTGAGTACTTGTTATTTCACTTAAAAATAACATTAATAGACTTATTACATGTTAATGTAAATAGCATTTTTTGGAAAAATTATATGTTTTCCAAAACAAAAATAATTAGTTAAAAGAATGTCATTGTTTGTAAAAATATCTTTTATGTCGTCTGCCTTAATAGTACAGACCTGGCTTCTCAATTTGCTTGTGCATTCAATCTGTTCAATATTCCATTTCTTGTAGCTTTCAGAAAACTCCCCTACCCCTGGAAAATAATGCTATGAGAAATATATTTGTGCAAAGAATAATCTTTGTATGTCTCTATTTCTTAAATTCTTTTAAATGAAATTCAAGATCGAAAGGTATGCTCATTTTTAATATCTTGATGTCTATTACTTCATAGTCCTCAAGAAAGGTTATATGAATTTATGTATCAACCATGAGTGTATGAAATTGCACATTTCTCTAGATATCTAGGTACTGTAAACAAAAAGAAATCAATTCTCTAATCAAAACTTTTGCAGTTGATTGCTATTTAAATTCACTTTTTTTTTTGGAAATTAATGAGGCTGTACAGTTTTCCCCTGAAAGCCTTCTTTTGTAAATTCTCAAGTCCTTGTTCTTGCCTATTCTTAGTGAAATATACTTATTTATCTAATATATTTTGTATTAAGGGAAGAAACTATCTTTCCATAATAATTTCAGATATTCTTTGTGGTTTTCCATGTCTTTTAATTTTATTTATGATTTTTTTCTTCTTATGGAAGTTCTATATTTTTATGTAATTCAGTCTATCTTTTTGTAGTGAACATCTTTACTCCATCTCTTTCTTTACGAAATTGCTTACCACTCATATTTCCGGAACATTCTATGTTTGAAGCAGGGGACAGTTATGGTCCAGCATGGTGATAATTGTGTTTCAATATGTGCTAATGTCTCTTTTGCTGGACTAGCATACCAGAACCAAGAGATAGTTAGCCTCTCTCTCTTTAGGTACCAGCTGAGCTGTAAGATTCAAAGCTCATTAGCTGTCGGCACATGCATTTCACCATAGTGACTAGAGAAATGGAAGTAGCCATGTCCAATAGAGGGAATGGAGGAGATGCACAGGAAAGAGCAAAGACAAAAGAAAACATCTTATTGGAGTTCAGATCCCTGGTTCCCGTTATATTTGGGGCCCAGTCACATCCCTTTCTTTGCATCTCAATGTACATACAATAAATTTCCTATTTAGCTGAAACTAACTTGGATTGGAATTTTGTTAAATGCAACCATAGTTCTCACCAAATATTTATTTTTGCATTTTTTTCATTGCTTTAATGCCTAGAAAATCTTCTCTAAGATCAATGTAATATTACCTGATATTTTATTGTGTTGATTTTTACATTTTAGGGTCATAATACATTTAGAATTTATTTTGGTGTATGGTGTGAGGTAACCATCATTTTTTTTTCCTGAAATTGATAACCAATCATAAATACATTATTAGATTTGCTCTACTAAAATAAGTTCTAATTGTTGTGGAATTTTAGACAAATGAACAGTAAATTTTGATTGAGGGTTAGGATGTGCTCCCTAAATATTTTAGCTTGACTATAATGGATGTGTGGAATTTTGAGATGTGCAGAAATGGAGGGAGTACATTCCAGAGAGAATATTAAAGACATTGAAATTTGCAAAGTGTTTGTCAGTTTGGAGCAGATATTTCTGAAAGTACAGATAAAATTTTCCTTACCTATTTTTTTGCTCCAGTTGTAGGGCCTTCAGCCATAGCACCTCCTAATCTGTATTGCACTAATTTATTTATATTCACCCCCCTTTCTGAACTCTAAGTCTGATCTGTCTTATTTGTCTTTATGTCATCATTTAGTGCTGCACATTGCACAGTGTGTTGTACTGAAGTCAATTAATGTTTGTGAAAAGGATGAATATATGAGTGTGAGTTTTAACTGGCAAGAGAAGCAATGGGGAGACAGCCCTGAGATTTCCTCGAATTTTAACATGATCTAACTTCTGTTTTAAGCAGATTGTTTTATAGTTATTATTCTATAGTGTATATTTATAGTATCTTTTGCTTTTGCTTTATTATTTCCTGTGGTTGTGTTCAGATAAGTGAGGTACAATTTGCTTTTTACACACTTCTTCCAATAGTTGCCTTTAGTTTTTCAAATACCCATCTCCTATCACAAATCCAAAGTAAGAGCTAAATGTAATAACGAATTTTAATATCAAATGCCAAATTTATATAAGTGTAATTTGTATAAATCATTTAAAAAGGTAAATTAGCCAGGAAGAACAACAGGAAAGAAAATCAATGTGCCCTTGTAAAGTGGAGGCCATCTCTGGCTGGCAACTAGGTTGACCAATCCTCCAGTTTGCCTGGGTGTGAAGGGTTTGCTAAGGTGAGGTACTTTCACTCCTAAATAGGGACAGTTGGTCACCCTGTTACTGATCAACATGAGCTTCCTTTGCTCTACAGAGTGTAAAGAAAAAATATGTTCTGAAAATAAATTCATTCCTGTGGATGTGAATCCTTGTAAATTGGATCTTTGAGTAGGCTACTTCAGTTAAGGTGAGGTCCAGCTGAATCAAGGTGGGTCTTAATTCCATTACTGAAGGCATTATAGGAAGGGCAAGGAGAGAGAGAAAGCTGGAGGCAGCAGCCAGAAGCTGGAAGTCAAGAGAAAGGAGGAGCCAGGAGAAGCTGCCAATGTGCATTGCCATGTGACAGAAAAGCTAAGGACCAAGGATTGCTGGCAACCTGATTTTGGACTTCCCCTACCCTCAAAATTGTGAGCCAATCAATTCCTGTTGTTATAGCTAACCCATTGCATGGTATTTGCTTTAGCAGCCAGGAAACTAAAACACAGAGAGTAGAGGGGTGTCTATGGGCAGCACTGGGTAGTGTAACCCTTGCACCTGAAAGTATTGTGATACATTTTATCCTTCCTAAAATGCAAATTGGAGAGCACTTCAGGCAACATAATTACAAGGACTGGAGAAAAAAGAGCTCAGCTGTAAAAATTATTACTGGCTGCAAATATTTTTTATAGCTTTGATTCTAATTTCCACTGGGATTCTTCACATATCAATCAATCTCCATATTGCTCAACTTTAAAAAAAAAACTTATCAAGTGGGGATTCTAGCACTAAATGATGCCAATATGAGTTATGATCATGCTGAATGACTGAAAGCATTTTGTAAGCATTGTGGTAGTTTTCTTCCAATGCCTAAACCACTCCTAGGATGGAATTTAGTTAGACATTTCAATTATTTTTATTAAAATTCATAGTCCAGTTCCTCATAGGACAAGGGGCTGCAATTGTATCTTGCTTTTGGATAAACTCCTTTTTTCCCATGATGTCCTTTATTTATTCGCTCATTTGAAATTGTACATTTAATAGAATATTAAGAACAAATATATATCAACCCACCCATCACTTCCCAAGATGCTTGCCCTTATAGCTTCTGTTTGATTTTTATTTGACAACATCCAGAAAACATTTAAGATCCTGCTATGTACCAGGTGCTTTTCAGAATCTCTTTTCCCCAACACATTATATATAAACTCATATGTAACTTTGGTTGGTTCTATAGATGGTTATGTTGGGATATATGTCCATATGCTTTGTGCACATTAGTGCTCAATAAATGTTTGTTGAACAGAATTTTAAATTATTTTTATATGACAAAGTTTAACAAATGCATAAACATTGCTGTAGTTCACTTACAAAATACACATGGATGGAAATGCATTTTGATTCATTTGATGCTCTATTCGGAGAGTACCTTCATTCCTTTAATTAATTTAACAAGGTCTTTTCTTAAAGAGGGAGATAGTATAATGGCTTTCATTTGATACATGACAAAAAAAGAGGGAAATGATGTTATCATAACAGCAAGGGGCAGGGGGACATCTTTGAGAAAATATCTTGGTAAACCTCTTGAGGTTTAAGGTAAAATTTGAGGGCATGGGTGTCACCCAGGGCCCAAGCAACAAAAAGAGATGGGTAAGTAAGCCACACAAAAAAGGACAAATATTGTATGGAATAATTAGAATAAGCAAATTCATGGAGTCAGAATCTAGAATTTAGGTTACCAGGGGCTGAGGTGGGGGTAGGGAATGGGGAGTTAATGTTTAAATTATACAGTTTCTGTTTGGCTTGATTGCAAAGTGTTGGTAATGGATGATGGTGATGGTAGCATAACACGGTGAATGTAATTAACATTAAATTATATATTTGAATTTGGTTAAAAGGGAAAATTTTAGGTTGCATAAATGTTACTAGAATAAAAACTACAAAAAACAACATAGGACTGTATAACACAAACAGTGAACCCTATTGTAAATGATGGATTATACTTAATGGAACAATTATAAAAATGTTCTTTCATGAATTGTAACAAATGTACCACACTAATGCATGGTTCTTTTAATAGGGTGGTATAGGGTACTCTGTATGTTTCTGTAGACCTACAACTTCTCTAACTAAAAAGAAAATAAACAAAGAAATAGATGTGTAAGCTAGTTTGCCGGAGAGAAATGAGAGGGAGAGGAGGGTGGCAGAATAGAAATTGCAAGAGAGGGTGAGATGTCAGTAAGATTGTGGGGAACTGGTACTGGGTGGGGGGTGGGCATGGATGAAGGATCAGTGAGGAACCCTTGGGATGAGTTCTTAAATATTATGGTGAATTGAATATCTTTGACCTCCTTATCGCACGTAAATGTGAGTCTTTTCATTGCTATTTAACTCAGTAGCTTTCAGAAATGAGTGTATGGGTGAAGACACCAGCTCATACTTAGTGCTACAATTTGAGCAAAAAACGCATTGAATTTCGCATTACGGGAGGATATGCTGGTGATTGCTGAGATGGCATGATGAGGTCTAATGAGTCTCCACTGGCCTTTGGGACCACCATCACCAACTGATGGACGTCAGTCCGGGGTGACAAGGGGCTGACACTATTCTGAAGGCACTAAGATAAGGAGACAGGGTTGGGAGTAGGGGGAGGTGCAGTCACCTCATGCTAGAGTTCAAGAGCATGCCACAAAATTCAGAAGTCAGGATAAATAATATTTTAATACAATACATAAAAGTTAAAAAATCAGTGCAAAAAACCCCGTGATGGACAAAATACTTAAATTGTGATTAAAGATAAATCCTATTCTGCACTTGTGTGACTCCCCCCACTCCTGACCCTGCTCGGGACTTGACTTGGAAAGTTCTGGGCCAAGTCACATCACAGGTAGCCTTCTCACCAATGTGTGTTATAGATTTGTGCATCTGGAATTCAATGTTTGTGCTTTGGTGGTGAAGTTGAAAAGTTAGCAGAGCTTCCCCATCACTTACTTGCTAGTGGAGCATAGCTTAGGCACTTAACAGTGTAATAATAGCACTTTCCTTAAGCACTGCCCATGTGTAAATGCTTTGCAAACATTATTATCTTCTTATAATTCCTCTAGTTAATAACTTTATGAGATAGGTGCTATCATCCCCATTTTCTAGAAAGAGGAAATTGAGGCTTAGAGATGCAGCTTTTCCACTGTCACATAGCTGGTATATATTAGAGTGTGGATGGGAATTGGGGTCAGTATGATTACAAAGCTCTTGCTTTCATCTATTACTCAACCATTGACAAAAATATACAGAAATATGTAGTGTAACCAAAAGCCTACAAGCAAGTGCCCTTTTGTATCTAAAACATGGATGGTCGAATAAGAAAACAAATATGTTATCACAGATATACACAAGCATGATTTCCTGGGAAAATATATCCTGAGAAGTTATAAAAAGGCAAAAAACAGAACTGCTATTGCTTAGTGAGATTGTTAATAAAGTTAGTGAGATTGAGCAGGATGGCTCAAGCTCTCAGCTTCATTCCTAGGTTGTGATTCATTCAGCAGTGACTCAAAGGAACATCACAGACTTTGGACCTTGCCAAAAATTTACTTAAATGCTACCTTTGTTATGCTTAGGGAGCGTTTTGAAAGCAGAAGTTGCTCACTGGAGTTCAAAAATTGAAAATCGAAAATCGTAAAGCACATGTTATTACTGATCACATACTCCTAGAGCAGTGAGTTGTCAGAGTCGATTTTGAAAATAAATAACTGAGCTGAGACCCATGATCAGAAATGTCTTGGTTCCCTCTGAGGCCCTAGGGCTCCTTAACTCTGCTTGTCACTCAGAGACACCCTTTAGATTTCTCCAGCAAGAAGTTGTGAAATTCTTCATGTGAAAGAGAAATTGTGAAGCCGCATTTTCTAAAAATTAAAATGTACAAAAATCACAGTGACATTTCCGATTGCTTTTGCTCTTTGCTCCAACTTCTGTTCTAGTCAAAATAGATTAGACTTCGGAGATAAAGAATTTATGCCTTTGGGCTAGTATTTATAGTAGGAAGCTACACAAGAGCTCTCACTTTATCCCCATAGAATGTTTTCTTTTGATGATACCTGCTTTTAAAATTCTTCTAGCTTCAGATTTCATTCACCCAAGACTTGAGGAAAAGTTTCTGAGTCTATTGTAAGGGTGGATTGACAAAGTAAGATCTGGAAACTTCTGGGATTTTCCATCAATCAAGGAACTATTTTCAGCCTTCCAGAGCAGTGGCTCTACCTCTTCCTTTATTGGTTTTTATATTTCTTTGTCAGAGTATAACTTTTGTAAAATCAGGACTGTATTTTTTCATAAGGACTCAAAATATATAGGTTTCAAATATTCAACTAAGCCTCAGAGAATAAAGACAGGAACCTGAGTTCATGGAGTTTTTTTTTCTCCAGCCAGCATGGTCTTCATTCCCTATCAGAAACCTTTGCTTTAAAATCTTTGCAGCACTTCCATATCCCTTTTGACAACAGCTTCTGTACAATATAAGAGTCCCATTATGCTTATTAAGCAATGAGATTCACTATTTCTCAAGAGGATCAGTTAGAATTAGACTTTCCAAATGAGAGTTATTTCCCAAAGGACCAATTGGCATAATTCATGTTTCAAGATTTCTATGCAAATTCGTCCCTCTCTTCTTTTTTAAAGAAAAGATTATTTGTCTTGATTCACTTATGTAATGAGTTACAGACTAAGCTCACTTCAGAAAAACAGCTTAAAAGCTAATCATATCAGAAAGCTGTCTCTGAATTTTCTTCTCTTTCATTTTTAAAATACTTTTAATAGGAAAGGGACCTGAGCTGGCCAAGATTTCATTAAAATCCAGACACTGAGTTCTACTTAGATTTCTTCTGATCATGTCTCTACATTTCACAAATAGTAGAAAGGAGACCCTCTGCTACTGGTCCCCAATCCACAATCTACTTTTATTTATTTTTTTTACATTTCTCAAATGTAGTGTCTACATATAAATTTTTTTTTTTTAAATCAAACAATATGTTACACAATATATTTGGTTCATAGTAATGCATTCCTACAGTATTTGTCCTTTTGTGTCTGGTTTGCTTCACTCAACATAATGTCCTCCAGGTTCATCCATGTTGCCATATGCTTTATGACTTCATTTCTTCTTACAGCTGTATAATATTCCATCATGTGAATAGACCACAGTTTGTTTACCCATTCATCTGTTGATGGACACCTGGGTTGTTTCCAACTTTTGGCAATGGTGAATAATGTTGCTATGAACATCGGTGTGCAGATGTCTGTTCGTGTCACTGCTCTCAGTTCTTCTGGGTATATACCCAGTAGTGGTATTGCAGGGTCACATGGCAAGTCTATATTCAACTTCTTTAGGAACTGCCAAACAGTCCTCCATAGTGGATGTACCATCCTGCATTCCCACCAACAGTGAAGAAGGATTTCTATCTCTCCACATCCTCTCCAACACTTGTAGTTCTCTGTCTTTTTAATAGTGGCCATTCTGATAGGTGTGAAATGATATCTCATTGTAGTTTTGATTAGCATTTCCCTAATCATGAGTGATGTTGAGCATTTCTTCATGTGTTTTTTTTGCCATTTGTATTTCTTCTTCAGAGAAATGTCTTTTCAAGTCTTTTGCCCATTTTTAAATTGGGTCATTTGTCTTTTTATTGTTGAGTTGTAACATCTCTTTATATATCCTGGATTTTAAACCCTTATCAGATATGTGATTTCCAAATATTTTTTCCCATTGAGTTGGCTGCTTTTTCATCCTTTTGACAAAGTCCTGTGAGGTGCAAAAGTGTTGAATTTTGAGGAGGTCCCATTTATCTATTTTTTCTTTTTTTGCATGTGCTTTGGGTGTAAGGTCCAAGAAACCACTACCTACTACAAGGTCTTGAAGATGTTTCCCTACATTTTCTTCTAGTAGTTTTATGGTCCAGGCTTTTATATTTAGATCTTTGATCCATTTTGAGCTGATTATTGTATAGGGGGTGAGATAGGGGTCCTCTTTCATTCTTTTGGTTATAGACATCCAGTTCTCCCAACACCATTTGTTGAAGAAACTGTTTTTTTCCCATTAGCATGGGCTTGGTAGGTTTGTCAAAAACCAGTTGTCTGTTTATGTGAGGGTATATTTTTGAATTCTCAATTCTATTCCACTGATCGATGTATCTATCTTTATGCCAGTACCATGCTGTTTTGACCACTGTAGCTTTGTAATATGTTTCAAGGTCAGGCAGTGAAATTCCTCCCACATTGCTCTTCTTTTTTAGAATGCTTTTCGCTATTTGGGTGCACTTACCCTTCCAGATGAATTTGGTAATTGCCTTCTCTAATTCTGTAAAGGAAGCTTTTGGGATTTTGATTGGTATTGCATTGAATCTATAAATCAGTTTGGGCAAGACTGACATCTTCACGATATTTATTCTTCCAATCCATGAACACGGAATGTCTTTCCATTTGTTTAGGTCTTTTTTAAATTTCTTTTAGCATTGTTTTGTAGTTTTATGCATATAGGTCCTGTACTTATTTGGTTAAATTAACTCCTAGGTATTTGAGTCTTTTTGTTGCTATTGAAAATGGAATTTTCCTCCTGATTTCCTCCTCAGATTGTTCAGTACTAGTGTACAAAAACATTACTGATTTTTGCGTGTTGATCTTATATCCTGCCACTTTGCTGAACTCATTTATTAGTTCAAGTAGCTTTGTTGTGGATACTTCAGGATTTTCTAAATACAGGATCATGTCATCCACAAACAGTGAGAGTTTTACTTCCTCTTTTCCTATTTGGACGCCTTTACTTTTTTTGTCTTGTCTAATTGCCCTAGCTAGAACCTCTAGTACAATGTTGAATAACAGTGGTGACAGTGGGCATCCTTGTCTTGTTCCTGATCTTAGGGGGATAGCTTTCAACCTTTCCCCATTGAGTATGATGTTGGCTGTGGGTTTTTCATATACGCCTTTTATCATATTGAGGAATTTTCCTTTTATTCCTACCTTTTGAAGTATTTTTATCAAAAAAGGATGTTGGATTTTGTCGAATGCCTTTTCTGCATCTATTGAGATGATCATGGGTTTTTTTTCCCTTCAATTTGTTAATGTGGTGTATTACATTGATTGATTTTCTTATGTTGAATCAGCTTTGCATAACAGGAATAAATCCCACTTGGTCGTGATGTATAAGTCTTTTGATATGCTGTTGGATTCGATTTGCAAGTATTTTGTTGAGAATTTTTGCATCTATGTTCATTAGAGAGATTGGTCTGTAATTTTCTTTTCTTGTGGAATCTTTATCTGGCTTTGGTATTAGGGTGATGTTGGCTTCATAAAATGTGTTGGGTAATTTTCCCTCCTCTTCAACTTTTTGGAAGAGTTTAAACAGGATTGGTGTTAATTCTTTTTGAAATGCTTGGTAGAATTCACCTGTGAAGCCATCTGGTCCTGGACTTTTCTTTGCTGGGAGAGTTTTGATGATGGATTAATCTCCTTAATTGTGATTGGTTTGTTAAGTTCTTGTATTTCTTGTAGTGTTAGTGTAGGTTGGTTGTGCATTTCTAGAAATTTGTCCATTTCATCTAGGTTGTCTAGTTTGTTGGCATATAGTTTCTCATAATATCCTCTTATGATTCATTTTATTTCTGTGAGGTCATTTGTAACTCCCCCCTTTTCATTTCTGATTGTATTTATTTGCATCTTCTCTCTTTTTTTCTTTGTTAGTCTAGCGAGGGGTTTGTCAATTTTACTGATCTTCTCAAAGAACCAGCTTTTGGTGTTGTTGATTTTCTCTATTGTTTTTCTATTCTCATTTTTATTTATTTCTGATCTAATATTTATTATTTCTTTCCTTCTGCTTGCTTTGGGATTGGTTTGCTATTCTTTTTCTAGTTTCTCTAGTTGTTCAGTTAAATCTTTGAGTTTAGCACTTTCTTGTTTTTTAATATAGGCATTTAGTGCTATAAATTTCCCTCTCAAGACTGCCTTCGCTGTATCCCATAAGTTTTGATATGTTGTGTTCTCATTTTCATTTGTCTCAATATATTTACTGATATCATTTGCAATTTCTTCTTTGACCCACGGAATATTTAGGAGTGTGTTGTTCAGTCTCCACACATTTGCAAATTTACTTTTTTTCCTGTCTGTTATTGATTTCTAGTTTCATTCCATTATGATCTGAGAAGGTGCTTTGTATAATTTCAATCTTTTTATATTTATTGAGAGCTGAATGGTGACCTAACATGTGGTCTATCCTGGAGAAAGACCCATGGGTACTTGAGAAGAATGTATAACCTGCTGAGTTTGGATGCAGTGTTCTGTATATGTCTGTTAGGTCTAACTTGTTTATCATATTGTTCAAGTTCTCTGTTGATCTTCTCCTTGTTGATCTTCTGTCTAGTTGTTCTATCTAATGATGTGAGAGGGGTGTTGAAGTCTCCAACGATTATTGTAGAAATGTCTATTTCTCCCTTCAGTTTTGCCAGAGTTTGTCTCATATATTTTGAGGCACGCTGGTTAGGTGCATAAATATTTATGACTGTTATATCTTCCTGGAGGATTCTCCCTTTTATTAATATATAATGGCCTTCCATATATATCTCTTATCACTTTTTTGCATTTAAAGTCTGTTTTGTCTGATATTAGTATAGCTACCCCTGCTCTTTTCTGTTTACTATTCGCATGGAGTATCTTTTTCCAACCTTTTACTTTCAGCCAGTTTGTATCCCTGGGTCTAAGGTGAGTTTCTTGTAAGCAGCATATGGATGGCTCATGTTTTTTAATCCATTCTGTCAGCCTGTATCTTTTGATTGGGGAATTTAATCCATTCACATTCAATGATATTACTGAAAATGCACTATTTATTTCCTCCATTGTATTCTTTGGTTTTCATATGTCACCTTGTTTTTGTCTCTCTTTTTACTCTTTTGGTTATCCTTTCTGCTTTCTTCTATATTCTCCTCCAAGCTTCTCTCTTCTGTCTTTTTCTTTCAGGTTCTAAGGCTTTCTTTTGTATTTCCTGCAAAGGTGGATTCATTTTTGCAAACTCTCTTAGTTTCTGTTTGTTTGTGAATACTTTATATTCACCTTCATATTTGAAGGACAGTTTTGCTGGATAAAGAATTCTTGGCTGGCAGTTTTTCTCTTTCAGTTGTCTAATTGTATCATACCACTGTCTTCTCACCTCCATGGTGTCTGAAGAGAAATCTGCACTAAGTCTTACTGGATGTCCTTTGTATGTGATCGTTTGCTTCTCTCTTGCTGCTCTGAGAATTTTCTCTTTATCTTTTACATTTGACATTCTGAATAGTACGTGTCTTGGAGCAGGTCTGTTTGGATTTATTCCCATTGGGATTTATTCTTGGACATGTAAGTTCATTTCTTTTGTGAGAGTTGGGAAATTTTCAGCTACTATTTCCTCAAATACTTTTTCTGCCCCTTTTCCTTTCTCTTCCCCTTCTGGAACTCCCATGACACATATGTTGTTGCGTTTTGTGTTGTCATTCAACTCTCTGAGCCCCTGCTCAATTTTTTCCATTCTTTTCTCTCTCTGTTCTTTTCTCTCTTCAATTTTAACTGCTCTGTCTTCAGTATCACTTATTCTTTCTTCTATCATTTCGAGCCTGCTGTTGTATGCCTCAAATGTGTTTTTGACTTCACCTATTGTGTCTTTCATTCCCATGAACTCTGTTACTTTTCTGTTCAGGATTTCAAATTCTTCTTTGTGTTCACTTAATGTCTTCATGATGTCATTGATCTCTTTAACTATATTGTCTTTCATCTCATTAATTTGATTTGGAAATTTGTGCTCATCTGACTGATTAGTTCTCTCAATTTCTGCATCTCTTCTGGGACTTTGCTGTATTCCTTTTCTTGGGCCATGTCTTCTATTTTCTTAGTATGGCTCGTAATTTTTTGCTGGTGCTTAGGCTCTGGTTAGGTTGTATTTTACTTAGATGCTATATCTCTTTCTCTTTTATAGGATTTTAGTGGCAGGAGGCTGTGAGTTATCACAGCTCTTTGATTTTTGGCTCAACCTTGATTGTTAGGATTGTTCTGCTGGTTGCTCAAAACTGGGCACTGGACCCAGTAATTGGTTGTAGAGTCGTTTCCTAGGGCCTTGGACAGGGAGGCTATAGAGGCCAGGAAAAGCCTTTCCTACTTATTAATTTTCTTATGTTCACTTCCTTGGTCTGCCAGGAGATGGTGCTCATTGGCAGCTCTCAATTCAATGCCTGGTCAGAGTGTATTTGTTTGACACAGACCAGATCAATGTGATAGAGCTTCCTGTCTGGGGGCTAAGAGCCTTGTAATTCAAACTTTCTGAGACAGTTCTCAAGTCTTCTCTGGTAGCCCCCTCCCTTTTCCCAGCTAGGAAATATTTCCACTCCCTTCTGAATCCAACAATCAGTTCCTGTTAGTAGAGGAGGAGATTGGGAGGTTTGTATATCTTTAACCTCTTGCAGGCTCCAAGGCAAACAATGGCGTGGCCCCACCCAGCCTGGAAGGGCTCTTGGGACAGGGCAGACCAAAGCAGTGATTCAAAAGTAGGGTCAGCCCCAGGTTTTCTCTCCCTTCTCCTGTGGAGTCCTCAATAATTAATCCAGGCTAGAAGAGAGGGAGGTTGCGAGGGTCAGATTTCTCCAGTCCTTCCTAGGCTGCCATGTGGAAGGGTCCGTGGGACTCTGCAGCCCAAGTTTGCAGGTCAGAACCTGAGTCAGCCTAAAGGCTGTGTTCCTCTCTCTCCCCTTTCCAGGCATGGTAGATCCCTGGAGCCCCCTTTGTGTCTAGTCGCAGGCCGAAAGACCTGAGAATTCTAAAGAGTGTGGGGTAGGGTGCTGGCAGCAGCAGCCGCTGCTGGTTCCAACTCACGGTTCTATTGTCACGATTTCCTTCTTTTGTCCCTCTCTGCTCTGGGTGGTATGCAGCCTTCACCTGTTGTCCTAAACCCTAGAAGATCTTTTTTGGGGCTGTTTCAGCCTGTCCTCTAGCTATTTTTCTGGAGAAGAGATTCCAGTGTCTTACTAGTCCGCCATCTTCCTGGAAGTTTCACAATCTACTTTTAATCGCTATTGTTATACCATTAAATGCAAAGACAGTTTATGTGTTTTTAAACAGTGTGTACATGTTTCTTATATTATTATTTTACTTTTTAAGATGCTTAGGATATATTTCCTTATTTACAAACTGTTGTCAATTATAGCATGATAGTTGTGACAGTTTGGATTTGGTGAATCCTGGAAAAGATGTTTTTTAATTAATCCATTCCTGTGGGCGTGAGACACTTTGATTGCAGTAGATTCCATTAAGTTGGTTAGATCATAGGCTTAGTTCTCTTTTGATTGGACTACCTCAGTGAAGTGTGACTCAGGTTGGTTCTCCAACCCCTTGCTGGGTCTTATTTAAACTGAGAACACTGCGACACAAAGATAAGGGAGCTCTGCCATTTTGACCCAGCCATGCGAGAGAGGGGACTCCAGGTTTGCCTACAGTTATAGAAAGACAGAGGTGTCCCAAGAGGCTCAAGGAGCCTCAGAGGCCCAGGGAGGGATGCCTGATGGCCCACAGCTGAGCTCCAGGAGTGTGTATAGAGAGATCAGCAGACCTGCCATCTTGCCTTGGCATGTGGCAGGACTCCAGGATCTGCCATTTGGTGAGGCAGAATCTCTGATGATGCCTTAATTTGGACATTTTCACAGCCTTGGAACTGCAAGCTTTTACCCCAAATAAATCCCCTTTATAAAAGCCAACCCAGTTCTGGTATTTTTGCTTTGGCAGACTTTGGCAAACTAAGACATCAGTTTATTTCTGATTCCAAAAAATCCTGATGCTCTTTAGTACCTGTGCTAGTATAATGGTTAATCTAATGAGTCAACTTGGCAATGTAGTTGTCCCCAGTTGTTTGGCAAGCAAGCAGTGGGCTAATTGTAATACCAGGGTGTGAATTTACTGCATAGAAGGCTGATTCCATCTACATCAGCCAGGAAGATTGCCATCAGAAATGAGTGATGCTTTATCCAATCAGTTGAATGCCTTATAAGGGAAAGTGATTTCAACATGCAGAGAGAATATTCCAGCTGTCTTTGGACAGCCAGTGTCTCCTGGGAAACTCATCAAGGACCTTCATTGGACTTTCATCGGAGCCCCTGGTTTGCAGCCTGCCTGTGGAACCTGGACTTGTGCATCCCTATGGTCACGTGAGAGCCTCTTATAAAATCTCATACTATTTACAGATATCTCCTGCTGATTCTGTTTCCCTAGAGAACCCTGTCTAATACAGCTTGGTACCAGGAGTGGTTCTTGAGGAACAGAATCTTAAACATGGGATGTTTGAGGTGGTTCTGGGAGTTTTGGAATTGGCTTTCTACTCTAATTGACCTCAAGGATACTAATAACTCCCTTTCCAATAATGAAAAGTCTGTTAACAGTCCATGGCGTGAGTTGGCAATAGAGATATACAAAATATCATCACTGGATTCCCCTAATTCCATGCTTATAAGAAGCAAGGATCTGGGTGAGAGTGTTTTCAACACCTTAACAGAGTTTTGTGGAGTTAAAAGGTATAATGATGTTGGTTGGCTGGCTCCTCCTAGATACTCTGGATACAGTTACGAAAGAAAGAGATGAGCTAAAGGCTTCAAATTTGAAACTTAAATGCCACATGAATGATGTAAAAGTCTCTGTGTGTGCTCTGAAAGAAAATCTTGTCTCCTGTAGCCACAGACTTGAGATATATGAGAACCAAACTCAGACTGTCATTGTATAAGTAGCAGAGTTACAAAGGAAACTAAAATCTCAACCCTGCAGTTTCTGCAGTTAAAGTGAAGGCAATACTTGGAAAGGAGTGGAACCCAGAGGATTGGGATGGAGACATATGGGATGATGCTAATATTAGTGGGGACATTGGAACCTTAAATTCTGCTGAGACTTTACCAGATAAACCTGCAATGCTTGCCTTGTGGAGACCACACCTTGACAACCTTGTATCATCCAGCCTCCAGCCTGCCTCAGGGAGTCTGGACCTCCTCCTAGCTCTGAGACAGGTACCAGCCAAACTCCAGCATGCACTGCCCAGCCTCCAGTCTGCCCTGAGGAATCTGCCTTCCAACCCCTGCCTGAAGAGATTAATCCTGTCTCACCAGAGGAAAATGCAAAGTAATGCCTTGAGGTCAGTAGCTTGCAAGACATTTCTCATCCTTCTCCTTACCCACCCCCACCACCCCTTTCTCTTCCAGACCTATTACTAGACAAAAATCACAACAAGCCCCCAAAGGTGAAATACAAAGTGTGACCCATGAGGAAGTATGCTATTTCAAGTCTGAAAGAACTGCACTTGTTTTCCAATTTATATAGACAGAAATCAGAGAAATATGTGTGGGAATGGATACTAAGGGTATGGGAATATGGTGGAAGGAATATAAAGTTGGACCAGGCTGAATTTATTGATATGGGCCACTAAGCAGAAATTCTGGATTCAACGCTGTAGCTTGAGGGGTTAGAAAAGGCTCTAACAGTTTGTTTGGGTGGCTGACTGAAACATGGACCAAAAGATGGCCTAGCATGTCTGAGGTTGAGATGTCCAATTTGCCCTGCTATATAGTAGAAGAGGGAATTCAAAAGCTTAGAGAGATTGGAATGCTAGAAAGGATTTACTATTTGAGACCTGCCCACTTACCCCAGGAATGTCCAGAGGACACACCTTTAACCAGGACTGTGAGGAATAAATTTGTGAGACCAACCCCATCTTCCCTGAAGAGCTCTGTGGTTGCTCTTCTCTGTATCCAGATATTACTGTAGGGAGGGCTATAATGGAATTAGAATCCTTAAACATTAAGGGGATGATCTGATCTTGATCCGGTAAAAGTAATGTATCAGCAGCTAATTGTTAAAGGCAAGGTGGGCGTGGCTATCACAAGGAAAGGCAGATTCAAAGCAGCACTCAAAATAGTCTGAGTCACATAGAGTTATGGCATTGGCTAATAGATCATGGAGTACCTAGAAGTGAAATAGATGGTCAGTGTACTAAATTTCTTCTGGATCTGTATAAGCAGAAGAGTTCTAGGTCGAGTGAACAAAACCCTAACTCAAATTACAGATGCAGAGAATCACGACCCCTTAATCAATTCCCAGACTTGAGACAGTTTACAGACCCAGAGCCCCTTGAATGAGGAGAAGGCCAGGTCCCCTTGGGGAAGGATCTTGTTAAACTGCCAAAAATTTATACTGTTATTCTTCCTCCCACCTTTTCTAAGGAGACCTACAGCCTTTTACCAGAGTAACTGTGCATGATCAGTTACTTTTTGATCATGCATTTCATGATCAGACATTTCAGATATTATTAGACACTGGCTCAGAAGAGACATTAATTCCAGGAGACCCAAAACATCACTGTGGTCCACCAGTCAGAGTAGGGGTTTATGGAAGTCAGGTGATTGATGGAGTTTTAGCTCAGGTTCATCTCACAGTGGGTCCAGTGGGTCCCCAGACCCATTTTATGATTATTTCTTGAGTTCCAGAGTGCATAATTGGAATAGACGTACTCAGTAACTGGCAAAATCCCCACATTGGATCCCTGACTTGTGGAGTGAAGGTTATTATGGTTGGAAAGACCAAGTGGAAACCACTAGAACTGCCTCTGCCTAGCAAAATAGTAAATCAAAGGTAATACCAGATTCCTGGAGGGATTGCAGAGATTAGTGCCACCATCAAGGATCTGAAGGATGCAGGGGTGGTGATTCCTACCACATCCCCATTCAACTCTCCTATTTGGCTTGTGCAGAAAAAAGATGGATCTTGGGGGATGACAGTAGATTATTGTAAACTTAGCCAGGTGGTGACTCCAATTGCAGCTGCTGTCCCAGATGTGGTATCATTGCTTGAACAAATCAACATATCCTCTGGTATCTGGTATGTAGCTGTTGATCTGGCAAACACTTTTTTCTCAATTGCCATTAGTAAGGACCACCAGAAACAGTTTGCTTTCAGCTGGCAAGGTCAGCAGTATACCTTCACTGTCCTGCCTCAGGGGTATCTCCAGCCTTCTGTCATAATATTGTCTGCAGGGAGCTTGATCATTTATCCCTCCCACAAGACATCACACTGGTCCATTATATTGATGATATCATGTTAATAGGACCTAGTGAGCAAGAAGTAGCAAAGATTCTAGACTTACTGGTAAGACATTTTTGTGAGAGAAGATGGGAGATAAATCCAATAAAAATACAGGGGCCTTGCACCTCAGTGAAATTTCTAGGTGCCAAATGGTGTGGGGCATGTCAAGATATCCTTTCTAAAGTGAAGGATAAGCTGTTACATCTGGCCTCTCCTACGACCAAAAAAGAGGCACAATGCTTAGTTGGTCTCTTTGGATTTTGAAGACAACACATTCCTCACTTAGGTGTGCTATTTGGTCCATTTACCGAGTGACCAGGAATCTGCTAGTTTTGATTGGGGACCAGAAAAAGAGGAGGCTCTGCAACAGGTCCAGGCTGCTGTGCAAGCTGCACTACCACTTGGACCATATGATCCAGCAGATCCAATGGTGCTGGAAGTTTCAGTGGCAAATAGAGATGCTGTCTGGAGCCTTTGGCAGGCCCTTATAGGAGAATCACAATGCAGACTCTTAGGGTTTTGGAGCAAAGTCCTGCCATCCACTGCAGATAACTACTCCCCTTTTGAGAAATAGCCTTTAGCTTGCTACTGGGTCTTAGTAGAGACTGAATACTGAACCATGGGCCATCAAGTTACAATGAGACCTGAGTTTCCTATCATGAGCTGGGTATTGTCTGACCCACGAAACCATAAAGTTGGGCATGCACAGCAGCACTCCATAATAAAATGGAAGTGGTATATATGAGATAGGACTCGAGCAGGTCATAAAGGCACAAGTAAGTTACATGAGGAAGTAGGCCAAATGCCCATGGTCACCACCCCTGCAATGTTACATTCTCTTTCCCAGCCCACAGCTTTAGCCTCTTGGGGAGTCACTTACAATCAGTTGATTGAGGTAGAGAAATCTTGAGCCTGGATTACAGATGGTTCTGCATGGTATGTAGGTACCACCCAAAAGTGGACAGCTGCAGCACTGCAGCCCTTTTCTGGAACATGCCTGAAGGATAGTGGTGAGGGCAAATCCTCCCAGTGGGCAGAACTTTGAGCAGTGCACCTGGTTGCTCATTTTGCTTGGAAGAAGAAATGGCCAGAGGTGCATTTGTATGCTGATTCATGGGCTGCTGTCAGTGGTTTGGCTGGATGGTCAGGGACTTGGAAGGAACATGATTGGAAAACTGGTGACAAAGAGGTCTGGGGAAAAGCTATGTGGATAGACCTTCCTGAGTGGAAAAAAACATGAAAATATTTGTGTCCCACATGAATGCTCACCAGAGGGTAACTTCAGCAGAGGAAGATTTTAATAATCAAGTGAATAAGATGACCCTCTCTGTAGCTAATGCTCAGCCTCTTTCCCCAGTCACTCTTGTCATTGTCCAATGGGCTCATGAACAAAGTAGCCATGGAGGTAGGGATGGAGGTTATACATGGGCTCAGCAACATGGACTTCCCCTCACCAAGTCTGACTTGGCTACAGCCACTGCTTGAATGCCCAATCTGCCAGCAGCAGAGGCCCACACTCAGCACCCAGTATGGCACAATTCCTTGAGGTGACCAGCCTGCTACCTGGTGGCAGGTTAACTACATTGGGCCACTTCCACCATGGGAGGGGCAGCCATTTGTTTTAACTGGAATAGACACATACTCTGAATATGGGTTTGCATTTCCTGCACATATCCTTCTTTCAAAACTGTCACCCATGGACTTACTGAATGTTATTCCACCATGGCATTCCACCATGGCATTATCACCATGGCATTCCACACAGCATTGCTTCTGATAAAGGAACCCATGTAACAGCAAATGATGTGTGGGAATGGGCACATGCCCATGGAGTTCACTGGTCTTACCATGTTCCCCATCACCCTGAAGCAGCTGGATTGATAGAATGGTGGAATGGCCTTTTGAAAAATTAATTATGGTGAAACCAGGTGGCAATACCTTGCAGGACTGGGGCAATGTTCTCCAGGAGGCTGTGTATGCTCTAAATCAGTATCTTCTCTGTGGTGCTGTTTCTCCCATAACCAGGAGTCATGGGTCCAGGAATCAAGGGGTGGAAATGGGAGTGGCACCACTCTCTATTACCCCTAGTGACCCACTAGGAAAATTTTTGCTTCCTGTCCCTGCAACCTTAAGCTCTGCTGTTCTACAGGTTTTAGTCCCAAAAGGAGGAGTACTGCCACCAGGGAACTCAATAATGACTCCACTGAACTGGAAGTTAAGACTACCACCTGGCTACTTTGGACCCCATTACCTCTGAATCATCAGGCAAAGAAGAGAATTACTGTACTGGATGGGGTAATTGATCCTGACTATCAAGGGGAAATAGGACTCTAGCTACATAATGGGGGTAAAGAAGAGTTTGCCTGGAATACAGGAGAGCCTCTAAGGCGTCTCTTAGTACTGCCATGCCCTGTGATTAAAGTCAATGGAAAATTACAACCACCAAATCCAAACAGGACTAACAATGGCCAAGAGTCTTCAGGAATGAAAGTTTGGGTCACCCCACCAAGCAAAGAACCATGGCTAGTTGAAGGGCTTGCTGAGGGTAACAGGAACATGGATTGAATAGTGGAAGAAGGTAGTGATAAATATGAACTTCAACCATGTGTTATAGAAATGAGGACTGTAATGTTCATGAATCTTTCTTCCTTGTTTTGTTATGAGTATTATTGTATATGTGCATAAAACAAATTTCTTTGTTTTCTTCTCCAACCTTTTCCCTTATCATATGACAAGTTGTATTAGTTTCATGTCATGATATTTAAAGATGTTGAGTTTATGAGTGAATATTACCCAAGGACTTGCACCCTATTCTGTAGGGAATTAATGTGTTTCTGGCTGTATGCATGAGAGTTGAACATTGTTAGGCAGAAATATATATATATATATATATATATGTATGTCTTTTATTGTTTTTACTTAGAGACTAAGTATGGTTTAAAGTAATGTGTATGGTTGTCGAGTTGACAAGGGGTGAACTGTAATGGTTAGGCTAATGTGTCAACTCAGCCAGGAAATTGTGCCCAGTTGTTTGGTCAAGCATGCACTGGGCTAATTGTAATACAAGGTCATTTATGGACTTTAGTTACCAGTGAGTTTACTGCATAGATAGGTGATTCCATTACATCAGCCAGGAAGATTGCCATCAGCAATGAGTGACATTTTATCCAATCAGTTGAATGCCTTATAAGGGGCATTCAGAGAGAATTTCCCAGCTCATCTTTGTGTACCAGAAACTCATCAAGGACCTTCACTGGACTTTCATCGGAGCCCCTGGTTTGCAGCCTGCCTGTGGAACCTGGAGTTGTGCATCCCCACCGTCACGTAAGAGACTCATAAAATCTCATACTATTGACAGATATCTCCTGTTGATTCTGTTTCCCTAGAGAACCCGATTAATAAAGCTAGTTTATGTCTTTTGAGTATAGTCCCTTCCGAACAGGCACTGGATTTGGTTTGTTCATTTGAAGTTAATAGAGCAACTGGGGACATGTCGGCAGCAATGATGAATGGACTGAAACTCCCAAGCAGTCTCTGGAACACTTGGAAGGTTCACGAAACTTGGGGGAGGCCTCTGAAGGGCATGAGTTTGGTACTCACCTGCAAGATGGAATCCTGGACAGTTGCCCTATCTATTCTCCTTACTAGAATATTCTTATTTGGCATGGGAGCACCTCAATGAGCGATTATAGCCTGCTTCCTAAATATAGACACAAATGTCCCAAAACCATCATTAGCATGCATATCCAGGTATTACAAGGGTTTCATCATCCTTATTAAGCTACACATCTTTGGTTCACGACTTTTATGTAAGTTTACAGACATTTACAAGATAGGACACTTGATAAAATTCAAGACTTGGAGGAACAATGTTGATGAAAAGGGTAGAGAAAGATCGCGGAGAGACACCTGCCATTTTCTCTTAAAATGTTCACAGCAGGTTACACTCAGTGGTTGAAGGCTGTAGGGAGATCTTCAAGTCTTCCTTCCTCCCAAAGGGCTTTAGGAAACTGAGGACAATGGGCAAGAGAAAAAGATGAAACTGCTTAAAAAGAAATGCATGCAGGATAGAAAGAGAATAAAAGAGAGTAGCAGATTTTTCGGTCTGAAATAATGAAGGAAGGAGTTAGAAAAAATCTCAGATCATATGTTCCCCGAATGTAAAAGAATAAAAGCAAGCAAATAAGCAAATAGTCAAAAAAACTGGCTTAGAAGCAGGGTGTTCCAAACTAAACAGCCAGTAATACCAGAAGCCAACATCTTTTACTAGAATAATAAAGAAACCTTAGTTGTCCAACAGCCATGTCTAGCAATATTGGCAAGTGTTTCATTCTAGGCTTGTTATTCATCCATCCATGAAAAGTCCTTCCAGATGCCCATACTTTCTTCCTGAGTATCATCCTGCACTCCACGGTATGCAATGGACACACTCAGGGCTGGTGACATTCATTGGTAGAAGACCTTTGGAGGAAGAGTCTTGCCATGATAAAGTGGCAAGTTATCTTTCCTTATGGAAAGGTGAAACGTTTTATTAGCTAGGCAGTGAAGAGCTCTCAGAAGGCCCATTTATAATTGTGCTAAAATAAATCTCTGCCCTTAGGAGGGTTTGCGTGTGCTTACCCCTTGCACAATGACGTGCTCTGGGAGGTGCTGCTCTTTCTGGGGATATCACGGATAAAGGATGCTCTAATTAGAGCAAAGACATAGGTCAAGATCAGAGAGGACGAGCTGCATCTTTGTGGCTGCTTTTCCAAATATGAGCTCAGTTGCAGGGTATTATCAGGGAAAAAGGAAAAAAAGCAATACTGATCCTTCTATATTCTTTTTAAGCCATTGTAAAGATAAACTAAGATTATCTGGTAGTAGGAACAAAAATTTAAAGACTGAAAATACAAGTTCTTACACATTTTGTGTGAATTTTATTTGAAGGAGAGCTATACAACAAAAAATAGCACTAATTCCCTTTCTATTTCCCACTAAGTTATTCTACTAGTTGCCAATGTACCCTTTCTACCCTCCAAACATGAGAAGGAAGAAAAGGTTGTTGAGTTGAGATTTGTTAAGAAGCTACCTAATTATAATCAAGATTCTATGACTAAAAATATCCAGAAATATATTCAATGAAATGTTAATAGAAGTTAATTTTAGGAAATTGGACCAAAACTGATTTTTAATTTATTCTTTATATCTCTCTCGCTTTAAAAATTTTCTTCAAGTATCATCAATTACTTGGAAATAAGATATTTTAAAATATTTACTTGTTGAGTGCATAATTTGGCAGTTTTCTCCCATTAATGAAAAACATAAATTCTATTCATTCCTTTAAATAATTTTGATTTTTTTTTTTGAGCTGGCTAAGATATAGTCCAGCAAATAAATTGAAATATTAGCTTAGGGAATTTAATCCCCATTATAGAGTCATCTAGTACAGTATCTAACCATTATATTTATTACAACTATTTTCTTTGGATTTTTTATCATTCATTTTTTCATATTGTTTTACAGATTTGGTGAGCCATTGGCCTGTATTTTCCTTAACAGTAGTTTTAAAGTAATTGATCTCAAATTTATTTGATGATAAGAATCATAGGGCTGAGGGAGAAGGAGAGTTTATTAAAACAGAAAAACATATTCCCATAATCTCCAAGCAAGGGACCTAGAAATTTGCTTTCAATTTGTTTGTTTTCATTTTAATAAGTTACTCAGGTGATTTTTTACCATCAGAGAAGTTGGAAAACACTATCTTAGAGTGCAAGTTTCCTAATATTAGATAATTCTATAAGCATATTTACAATTATGGAGAAATGGACAGTCCTTTATAAATAAATATTCCTGGAAATGGATAGTGGAATTATCATAATCCTGATATTTTTACTTTTTTTGTTCCAACTCCAATACTGTTTTTCACTCTGTCTATACCTTTTAAAGGTAACACGAACAATTGCAAGTAAAAAACTGTCCTTTCCTTCTTAGTCTGATAATTTCAATGGTGTATAGGTTTAAGTAGAGATTAGAAAAACACAGTTTGATTCATAAGTCTACTCCTTCACTTTCCACACATGAACTAACTTAACCAACAAGAATAACTGCCCAGAAAATATGCCTAATTGGCTTGAAGTGCTGTGTCCTTTCTTAGAGGTACACATAAGTAATTTCCTTAAGATTCACCTGAACTATGTATATGTCAGAAAATAGCTTTAATATGACTATAACCTCAACCATAAAATTGATGCTATGCCCAAACAATTAATGGGATTATTCTCTAGCATATACTCCGTCAAAATGCTTGTTTCAATGCCCCAAATTTTGCAACTGATTCCTTCATATGTTTTGGATAATTACAATGCAATAATTCCCTGTGAAAAACAGCCTGCAGCCCTGGTGCTTCTTGTTTTGTAGGAGAGAATTAGGTCAGGTGTCTGAGATTTGAATCTTACTGGGCAATTACCAATCTGGCAGGATTCCTTTCTTCATCCTCCAAGGGGTGTTTACATATTTGTGATTCCTCATTCTATCTTCATTAGTGAATCCTAAAGCATTGAGTTAAAGTAGACTGCACCCCCCCCGCCCCCCACCCCCACCCCCATTTACAGCTTTATGAAAGTGTTAAAATATGCCAGAACTGGGAGTCCTTTAGAGGGAAGCCAAATGGATTCTATAACCAAATATGGGAGAGATGTTTTATGATACTGTTCACTTCTTTTTATAAGAATACATTATATTTTTTAGAAGGCAGCAATTTCACAGTAATGATTTAAAAATACTTAGCTCACATTGATGAAATAAATACTTCCCCAGTGGTGTGGAACTGTTTGATAGAAGACCATATGGATGCTAATTCCTGTGCATAATGAGACCTGAATTAAGGGGCTACAGGAACCCTAAGTAAGTGCTGCTTCTCATATTATTGCTTTGTGGGAGCACATAATGGTTTTTTAGTGTATTCTTTTTTTTTTTTTTTCCCTCTCAATTGGATTCCTTGGCTTTGCTTGAAGTTCATTTAAAGTGGAAATTTGGCGCTCAGTACTTCATTCCATTTTCATATTATTATGCGATTCTTCAACAACTCCAGTGGAATTCCTTTAGGAGGCTACTGCAACCTTGGCCACTTAGTCGCCTATAACAAAACTCTCTGGCCACATGGGGTGCTTAAAATGATCAATTACACCTTATCCAACTGTCTGCTCAGCCAGCACCCCAGCTAGAAAAAAAATGGGCTCATCGAATGCCCAACTGTAGGTGATTTCACCTAAGGTGACCATCTCCAACAGCCTTTAACATAAGAAATAAGAAACCAAAAGCATCGTTAATGCGGTAAATACTGTGAAAAATGACCCTGGCACGTGCCAACGGATCATTTCTAAAATATAAACACTGGCGACTCAGCGCCAACATCAACGCTCTCTTCACTCTCTCGCGAGGGGCGGGGGGTGGGGGGGGAGGGGGTGGTGGTGGTGGGGGTGGTGCCAAGGACGGATGACTCACGCTGTTTTATGTTTTCAAACTTTCAGGTGTCTTCCTTGGCAAACAGAACCCGAAATCACCAGAGTAATTTTTCTCTCTGATGGTTTTGTGGCTTGGTGAGGCAGAAAGCATATACGTTATTTAAATACAAATGGATTGATAAATCTACATGCTGCTCTTGAGCACACTGTGTGACTAGCAACTGAAGGCTTTAAATCCCACCGTCCTCCCCCAAATGGCTTATAATAGAAAAATTGAGAGACCGCATACCACCAGGTGCAGCCGTAACATGGCAGTATTAGAGCCTTAGCTTTATTGTCAGAAACTTCATTTAAATGTCCATAAAACCATCCTGATACAAAGAATGAACTGTAATAGCTTATAATTATGAGAGTGCATAAAGTATGCCTCACAATCCATTACAAAGCCATAATTTTAGCATAAAAACCAGAAACCAGGAGAACAAAACTTGAGAACTTCAAAATAAAATTACAGCTTTTGTGTCGGCTCAGAACACACCTTTTCCTCCACAATAAATGATTGTCTCCTCTGCCTCCCACATGCAAAACAAGGGTGGGTTTCTGGTTTTTCAGACTTTACACTATACTGTTTCCCCAAAGGTATCTTAGAACTGGGGGATTAATACATTTTCAAAAGAGATTTTAATATCCAGTTGAATGAGAACTGGTTCAGGGTGGAAGGAGAGTTATTATTCACTCACGTCAAAATGGGGAAAGTAGGAGGAGAGGCTTTTGTGCTTGGTCTCCTGAAAAATCCTCCTCCTGTCATGTGAAAGAGAAAATGCTGGTTTTGCTTCTCAAACCAAGGCAGTTAGGACTGGTTGGGGTTTAACAACCATTTATGTGAAGACAGAAAAGTGATCAGTTAAAAATATGTTTTATGAAAACAAGCAGTCTTGATGTCAGAATATTTAACTCCTTATCCAATTTTAGGATTTCTTCAAACCCTGCATTTTTATTATAGTTATAAATGGTATTCAATTTACCTGACATTAACAAGCCAAAGTGCTCCTCTAAAATTGAAAGTCAAATACATATGTTTAAAAGGAGAGTTTTAAAACATGCCATTCATTATTACGATTGTTGAAATGATGTAGTACATTAAGAAAAGAAAATTACATATAATTCTATCATCAAGAGGCAATGCTGCTTAATATTTTGGAGTATTTTTTTGGAAGGGGGCATATATTTCAAAACATTGTTAAATCCTATAATAGGTTTACATGATTTGTATTTCACAAAACCTAACATTATGATCATTTTCACGTCATTAAAATGTCAAATATATCATTCAGTGGTAGCACAAAACCTTATTATATAGTTTATTATAATTTTTTAAATCCTTCTTATGGACAAAAATTTAGGTTATTTGCAATTTTCTGATATTAGATGTCATGCTTCTAATATCATATATTAGTCATGTATATTTTTTACCTGAATCTGTCTACTTCTCTATTATTTTGGCATCAAATTTTAGAAGTGGACCAAAAGACAGGAACATATTTTCAGGTCTTAATCTAAATTGCTAAATTAAAATGACAAATTTGGAAGGTTTGATTTATTATTTTGGCTTGTTGAAGATGATTTAGAAATAGAAAATATTAGACTTTTCTTCAATTGTAGAACTTGATATAATGTTACCTTGTGTTGGCAATCACTTTAGAATCCTCCCCACCCTATGTTGTGTGGAATGGGAGCCATTGTCCTGGCCCTAGGCCTGTGGGACCTAACTCCTGATATGGGTCATTGGCCAGTGTCTGAGGAAAGAGCCAGTGACCCAGTGAATACTGGGAATGCAAAGAATGCTAAGAGGTTGGGTGTGGGGAGAGAGAAGTTGTAAGTGTGGGTAGATAGAAAGTTAAGGGAATTCATACCTGACCATTTCCATTTCCTCTTAAAAATAGGAAACTAGGCTTTCCATAAGGAAAAGTGGAGGGTTTGAAAGTGTAAACATTTGGGATTATCCCATTATAGAGGACAGGGCACAGGATGTCAGGGACAAATCCTACCAAAGATAACTGGCATATGTCAGATGGTGGTAAGAGAGCAGGGAAGAGAATAAGGAGTGTTGAGGTGAAAGGTGGTTTGCAATTTTAAGTAACAAGTATAGAAAAGCTTGACTAGAATGATAAGAAAGAAGAGAATCCAGGACAAGTGTGATAGAGGGCTTATAGCAGGGGTGACTATGTGCCTTTTCAAATTGTCAACTGTATTTTGATTAATTGGAACTCAGAGTTTCTGTTCCAAAAGAAATGAGATGGTTGGTTGTGATTGGACACCCAGGCAACCCTCCCCCAATCCTAAAGCATCTTTGGCCCATAATGTGTTGGAAATACTACCTTTTGTAACCTTAAGCTTCAAGTTCCTAAAGTCTCTGGTCATCGAGTCTAGGTGTTTCTTCTAGTATTGAGGAAAGAAGGGATGATTGATGATTGAAGCTGGCCAGTTCACGAGCTGGGGGAAGCTGCTCTCTGCAGAGAAGCCAAAGTGGGAAGGTTGGAAATCCAGTGGCTGGAGCTTGCGGGTGTGGATAAAGGATAAAGGCTCTGATTATGACTTTCTGAGGATATTTTGAAAAGAGCTTCTGGGCACAGGAAGAGGATCCTAGTGTTCAGAAAGTGGGAAACCTGCACTTGATTTCTCCCAAAGTCCCCTTCTCTGTGTTTTTCAGGTAGGAGGGACACAAGCCAGACTGTCAATCTTGCTGTTTATTTGTTATGTGCAGTATCATTCACCCAACAAATAATGATTGAACACCTACAGGTTCCTCTTGGGAAAATCAGTGAACAATGGACAAGATCTTAATTATATGAGCTTACTTTCTAGCAAGATAAATAGGACAGTACACAATTGACAGAATGAGCAAGTAACTATATAGATTGCAATGTAAAGCTTGTGATTTAGGTGGTTATAAGAGGGCCTGAGAACCCCATCTATGAAATAAAGTACCTGGGATTCCTCATTTTTCATCAGTTGTAGGTATTTTTCATATCTGTATCTGTAGCTATAAGTAAGGTTTCTGGAAATCTTACCGATATGCAGGAGGGGTTGCTCTGTAATTTTGGATTAATTTTCCATTAAAAGCTTTTGAAAATGATTTTGTGTGTCTAAGGGTTCTGGAAAGTTGCTTTGGCTGTTTATATATTCTTGTGGATGTCTGAACAAAATTAGGATGTTTTAATAACCTATTTTCAGTCTTTAATCATCTCCTGGAATGAGGAAAACAGGTAAACGCCAAGATGCATGGCTTTGAACTCATTATACTGAGTATGTATGATAATCACTACATTTCTCCAATGGTTTTATTACTTTTAGTGTGGTATCCTTTTCCAGGAAAGCTGAATTTATAAGAGTTATGGCAGTACACCCAGTAATTTGTAAATGTAGTCTAAATCTGTAGTTAACCAGTCTACATTTGAAGGAGCTGTTCAATATTACAAGTACATAATTGGGGTTTAAATTTATTTTTCCACTTTCCACAGCCCAGATGAACCACTTATGATGATTATTGTGTTTTTCACCACTGATCTGAAGGAACTTTTTATCATGTGAGTTCCTTTGAGAGAGGTAGGTGTTTAAAAATACACATGTAGAATACAGCAAACAGGGAGCATACTTTCAGAAGCACTCCAAATATTTGAGGAATAGTACAGGAATTTTTTTTAAAACAAAGCTGTTTGTTGGTGTCAATATTCTAAAGAATATTTTTCAATTTAATGAACTTTTCAAAGTGAAAATTTCTTAGGACTCCATCCAGGCTTTCAAATAACTGATTAGCTGATTACACCAACCACAGAGAAGTTGTCATCTGCTCACAGACACACCTTTGAATTGCCATTGGCAAGACAGAACTTAGTTATAATCTTGTATTTCTGTTCCCTGGCTCTCCTTTTATCTCTCTAACTTCTTACAGTCTATTTTATTGGTTTTTCTTCTTCTGCTTGTTTCATAATATTGGTATTCGTGGGATTGATTCCCCCCCCCCTTTCCTGTTCACAATTTGTGGGTGATTTCATTTGCTGTTGTGGTTTTGGGAGCCATTGAATCTCTAGACTCTCTCATTCTCTTGTACAGCCTAGACATTAAGCTGAATTTTAGATCTCTACTTAGAGTAGGGATGATCAGCCATTCCTATTGGCCCCAAACTGTTCCAGTTTAAGTGCTAAAGTCCTACATTCCAGGAAATCCATCCCTTAGAACTGAAGAGTCTAGGTTTCTAGAGATGGGTATGGGACATTGGGTAAAATGTCCAAAATACATACAATACCCCAAAATAGGAGCTGAAAGGAACATGGTTTATATCATCAAATGACTACAACATAGATTACCTACCTTCTATGGTAATGGTTGGTATAACTGCTTTTTCTTCTGACTACTGAAGTTGGCAACCATAATTTGTGGTTCACAAAAATGGATAATACATGGTCACATCACTTGGAGTGATGTGTCTTAACTTTGCAGCTTAAATGGACTGTATTCATGAACAGTCTGTCTCTGACTTTGCCAGTGAAGCTTTCATTGTTAAAATGTCAAATATGTGAAACACCACTTATAGAAGGTGTACCATTGACTTTATCCCATGCATAGCATAAGTATGTTTTAAATAAGAAAATGTTCTCAGTAGATTGGAAGAGAGTGGCTTCTTCCATTGAAAAAGTCTTTGTGGATGAGCTAGTAGATAATAGAGCAGGAGAAGAGGTGAGCTAGTGCATTTGTCTCACTCCGTGGCCTGATTTGTCACAGGAATAATATATTCCTCTTACTGTTTTAGTTATATGTGTCTGTAAGACACAAAAGAGCAAATTGACAACAATTTAAGAAGAGATGATATCATTGGTTGATTTCTGAATGCATGTATAAAAAATATCATTAATGATGGTGCTATATGAATTTAATAGTGTAGATTGAGAAGTTTTTCCATTTAAGGAGCGTGTGAAAGAGTTAAGTGAAGTTATGTTTTAATTTGACAGCAGGTTACATTTAGCTGGGGAAGATGCTTTCTTCATGTTGTTCCTTGGGTGCTTGCTACTACAAATGAGTGGGCATTTGCTCCACTTTGAGATTTTTCTGAAGTTTAATTCACCATGTATGGGTTGGGTGCATTATTTTCAACTCTGTGTGCCAACAAAGGAGAGCCTAATCCAGAGGTGTGCTGATAAATTTAACAATCAGTTCGCTAAAAAGAAATATATGCATATACACACACACACACAAGATTATTATAAATTTTACTGACGTAAGAATGTATAGCAAACTATTTACAAATAATAATAATAAACTATACAATACTATTTATTGTAAATTCCACATTGCTTGTTGATTCTTGCCGAATACTTGGCTGAGTTTTGCTGGACTCATATGTGTAGCCAATTTATAATTGAAATTCAGCTATGATTTTACCAATTGAGTTGTATTCCAATCCATCATCTCTTTTCCCAATAAATTGATTGTAATTGAATCTGTGATCTACTTTTAAACTATTCTCCATGCTAGCACAAATTATATTTATTAAACTGAAATCTCTTTTAGCTTCAGAACTAGATGTGACATACTTTTAAGTTTGACCCAAATTACTGACATTTTCTCCACCACTTTCTTAAATCTAGGCAATCAGCAAAACAATAAATCAAGCTCTGATATTTAGTGTTTGTAGATGTGATTTCCATGGGTGAAATACTCCCAGGATGGCCAATTTGAATCTACCAGCATGTTGTGGGGAGAGATGCACAGCAGCATGCCATTTTATTGTATTTTAACCCTACAGTACAAAAGATGAGCATAACCTCAAGGCATAGGTCATAGTAAAATATAGTAAAATAATTAGGGTGTGATGCACATTGAGTATTTATTACCTGTGTTTTTAATAGAGTTTATTTAGCTGTAAGTTTATGTAATTCAATTTCTAATAATGGCTATATTGAACAAAGGGCTTGCAACAGTCCTGAAAATTTAACAAATGACTCTTGTGAGCCAGAACAATCTGGCACACCATTGGTTTAATCTGAAAAGTCTTAATTGGGTGAGAAAAAACAACATACCCCACTTTTAAGCACCTCCATCGCTGCTACTCCATGTAAGCTACTGCCACCCCTTTGCAAAATCACTGCCTTGACCTCCACTCTGTCCTCCCTGCTCCCTTTTGCTGCATCAATCCATTTCCCACACTACACCTTGTATGAGCCTTCTAATGGCACATCTCTGATCTAATATTACCTTCTCCAAGTGACCTTCCTTGGCCATCTGATAGCATGCCCCAAGCCCCTAGCTTATCTGATTTTTCCTTCCCTTAGCTTGTCCTCTGATCTTGATGGCATGGATCTGCAAAAATCGTATTTCATATTTATTGGTTTATTTTCCATCTCCCTGTCAAAGACATATGTTCCAAGAAAAAATAGAATTTGCTTTATTACACTATCTGAAACATAATAAGCAATGATACATACTCATTGAATGCATATATAAATCTTAATTGTAATTTACTTTGAGATTTACTTCTTTCTGGGTGAAGTTAACTGTCAATTCTCCCAGAATAAGACTGTTCACTGGGTTGAGGGGTCAAGTTAGTTATGAGTGCCGCCCCTCTAGTTAGGTCAGGCAGTGTGCATTCAGAGGCAGGCCTGTTTCTGACCTTCACAGAGGTATCAGACGGGCTGATAGTAGCCCTGACTTCATCCTCTTGCCAAACTGTGCTTTCCTGTATTCAATGCATTTTAAAAATACTTTAATATTTAAAACTTTTCTTTCCTCATTGCACTCATACTCTTCTAAAGACTTAGGACAACTGGTAATTGCTCTTTGGTAAAGAAGAAGATGTATAGATATGATTAAACAACAAAATATTTCACACTTTTATTGAGAGTGGGTCTGTGATAATTACAAATTTGGAACTCTCTGAGGAGATTGATACATCACCAGTACCAAAGAAAATGGGATGAGTAGAAGGAGCCAAAGAAACATCATGGTCACTTACAATATCAGGAAAGTTACATTAAAACAAATAACTCTCATTGTGACGAGCACTCTCACAGAACATTTGTAGACAACCTATTAAGATATTTATAGTACATGTTTCTAAGTTTTATCAAGATGGTCTCTCTCTTTCTCTCTTTTAAAGCATGGCCCCATTTTACCTATGACCAGGAAAACAAGTAGAAAGATAAAAAGAGAACAAGAAAAAAGCTACTTCATGCCTGATTCATTTATATAATAGTGACATGGCAATGGGGTAGTTTTATCCAAAATTTAAACTCTGTATTGCTGATCTAAATATTTCCCTTAGATCTTGGTGTATTTGTCTGTTAAGAGAGCATTGTAGCATTTACCTCCTCAGAAGAACTTATAAAAATCAGATGATTTCTGAAAACAGGGTATTGTTAACCACAAGGATATGTTTCATAAATTAGTTTGAAAATTTTCCTAAGTGGGCATTCTTATGGAAAGGGAAGTTTTCTGAAGACATTAGAGATACTTGTGTTGGTTAAAAATATTCATTATTGCTCACTTACCGAGATGTGAGCTCTTTCACAAAATACCTGTGCTCATACTTCAGATGTACTCCATTTATGATTTATCCAATATGATATAAAAGTCACCGATGCTTAACACTTTCAAAAGGCAGTTTGATCTTTCCAAGAAGTCCCTTTTTAAATACTGCCTATCAGACCTCGTCCAGGTGGCTTATCTGACAGTCTTGGCAAGCCTCTGGCCTGGGCGGTAATTTTGGCTCCAACATTTCTGCCTTAAGCACAAAGAAACTGAAGGCTCATCTCCCAGAGGATGGAGGAAGTCGTAGTTCTAACTGCTTAAAATTGAATTTTATTGGGTAATGCTTCAAAGCTCTCACTTTGCATTTCTGCTAACAAAGCTGAACATTCAGCCAAAATATTGGAAAGGAAATACCCAGGCAGACAGAAATGACGGAAGAGGCTGGAAAGTGGGGAGCCTGGCCAAGAATGACAAAATAAAAGGGGCTCATCCAGAAGGGAAGTGAAAGAGAAAACTGTTCTTAGCACATCGCTTACCGTCTCTCTGACCCGCAGCCATACCCTAATCTTAGAAATAACTAGTTTAGTCGGTTTTTAACTGAAAAAGCTAAAAGATGAATTCATTTAAACTCCTATGCAACTACATTTAAAGAAAGTATTGCTAGTCCTTCTGGAACAATCCATGCTTTTAATATAAATTGACATTTGCCTTCCATAGGAGGCACTGAGGATGGAGGTCACATAGAGGTATTTTACCCCCAAATCTGGAAACCTGAAATAAAATTTAGCATTCCTGAAATGAAACACGGTCGGTGTTCTGAACAAACACTCCTGTCAGAATCACTCATCATCTGCAACACAGGCCTGGCGAGTATTTTAAGTCCCATAACATGACTAGTGAGCACATCCACCTGTGTATCTGCTGGCAGGATAACCTTATTTATACTAGGCTGATTTTGCTGTAAACTCCTGCTACCTGAAAAACTCAGTTTATTTGGTCTTGTGAAGCCAGTGCTCCTAAAACTGCCCGAGTGAGTTATTTGGAAATGCCAGGGGGCTGTCAAAGCAGCAGCGCAGGAAGTAAGTCCAACTGACAGTTGGGAAGACAGTGCAGAACGGAGCAGAGGTTGGCTGCACTGGGCAGAAAGTTCAGTTGTTGACAAAATCCCCCATCTTGTGTGTGTATACGAATGTGTGTGCACATACATGCATTTGTGTTATAAAGCCATCTCTACTAATTGTAATGCACCTTTAAGAAGATTTCAAATTATACATTCAGCAGAAGCGAACACATTTTTGAGGTGTTATCCCCACCGTAACAGTGAGGACAGGAGTCAAATCTAGCAGCTCCTTGGAGACAGTTTACTTCTTTTGCATATAACGTATATCCCCAGACAACCCACAGAAATGAAGCCTGAGTCAGTAAAGAGCAGAAAGTGATAGTTTGTATTTTAAAGATTTTTAAAAATAACTTGTGCAGAAACAATAAAAGATGAATTTGAAAAAACACTGTAATGGCCTTTTCTTCTTATTTTAGATTTAACAACATCTGCAAGTAGTTTCTGTAAAGAAGCTATATTTTAGAGACCAAGAATTCATGGAATGTACAAGGTAATTATTTTTAATGCATGTATTTGAGTTTATATTATCACAAAGTCATAGATTTTAAAAGAGCCTTGATCATCTAGTACAGTTCTTTCCCTTACTTTGGTTCTTTGAGAAACAAAACCGCCTACTAAAAAATCTTCAGAAAGGGAGATTTAGATATTGCCCTTGGGAACAATAAAAGCCTTTTCTAATTTATTCAAAATAATACAAATTTATTGCAAAATTTAAATGTACTGGAGATACAGAATGAAAAGGGAACTTTGTCAGTCATGTATCCACCCATTTAAAAATATTTAGTGTCTATAAAGTGCCAGGACCTGGTTGAAGCAATAGGGATAGAAGAGTGTAAATGTAATCCAAGTTGCCTGTAAAAATGATTGTTATTTCACTCCATTAAAAATGCCCAGTAGAATATAAACAAGGTGATTTGACTGTCACCTTCAACCATTTCAAAATGCTGAAGTTGTTTTTTTAACAGTTTTTAAATTATACTTTTTTCTCCTTGAACGACCCCCACAGAGTTTTACCATAACATAGTTTTATGATTTGGAAATGTTTTATGGATATCCCCATCATATTTTCTGCAGCAAACATATACTCATACATTGCATATTTATAACATATAGTAATATTAGTTTTCTGTAACCAAAATGTTTTTAATGTTTAAAAAAATGTCTTCTGGCCACTTTTTGAGCATGTATCTTTTTAAAATTTTTATTAGAACATGATTCATTAAGACAATATAAATAAGTTGGTAATAATAGCAGCAAACTCACATATAAGATTTAACACATACCGGCCACTTTCTCAGGGTTCTGTATGTTTTACCTTAATTTAATCTTCACAACCACCGTACGAGGTAGCTCAGAAATCTTGTTCAGATAAGCAAGAAAGTGGGAATGGGAAAGCTTTTGTTGCAGCAGTGATCCTCGATTCTTTGAACTCCTTCCATATCACATGCCAAAGCCAAATAGTGAACCATCATCAAAGGGTATCTTAAACCACCTAGATGCTAAAAACTCAATTAGGTCCTTTAAAAAAATTTTGATAGGAAAAATTTGAAAGTAACTGACCTGGGAGTGGAGGCGTCACCTGGCCATGGGGCCATGGCCACCCAGTCACAGTGAGGTCCCGTGTCTGGGTAACATGACTTGGGGAGGGGGAGAGGTTGGCCTTCTCTCTGTTAAGGAGAGCTGGGCAATTTACAAAGCTGACACCTTGACCATGCTGACTTTTTCAGACAGATCAGTGTTAGGAAAGGTTGCTGTGGAAGTTGAAGATCTAGAAGCCAAACCTCTTAAACATATTATGTCCTCGTTTCCTTTGGAACGCCTTCCTGTACCACGTGGGCCACACGTACCCCAGTCCTGGGACTGCTGGCTAACCCCAATACCACGCACTGCCTTTTTGGCAGTCCCCTTCGGAGGACACTCTCAATGTTCCCCTAATGCTTTCAGTTGTTTTACTTGTCCTTGAGAAAATTGTCCTTGGCCTTTTAAACATTTGCTTTTCACAATTTAGGCAACTGAGGCCCTGGCTATCTCTGACTGTGACTCTAAACCAGAGACCAGAGTTTTATTATATTGATTAGATCTTTTTATGCTGTTTAGTGCTTGAGAGAGTCATATATGCTTTACTGGGATATTGATCCATTTTTTTGCCACTGTTAAACAGCAATAGTAAGATATTTTAAATGGTGCATCCTGTGAGTAAATGAAGGTGAAGGAGATCATACCGAAAATGTTATGGATGCAGCTGCTAATAAGTGTCACAGGCCCAAGAAACACATTTTAAAAACATTGCTACAAGGAAAAAGCCTGTCCTATTTCTAGTCTCGGAACCCTCACATCATTGTCAAGTCATATTGATGAGAAAAATAATTTATTTACAGTTAAACAAGCTACAGTACTACTAAAAGACACATATTTCTTGAAGGAAACAGAATCCATCTTGATGTATTAATTTTATCTCCAGAAGTTTACAGAGCTTGCTGGTTGAATGATCTGTTGAGACATGACCGTTTTTATTAAACTGTCATATTTTAACTTCTCCAACAGTTACTTGTTCAGTCTAAAATCTCATTAGGCATTTCACATGTTTCCACAGGTAGAGTGGTGGAAAATTGATTGCTGTTGTTTCATTTGACAAATCTTTGGATTCTGATGTATTTTCTTGCATTTGGCCAGCACTTAGAAATGGACTGTTATCACTTTCCAGGGCTTAGCTGGGAGAAGGAAACGGTCCTTTTAAAAGCTCTCGGTGATGTTTGCAAATATTTAATCTTGGAGGTGGTACAATGGCCTCATTTACAGCAATATGTCAAAATTAATTTCATGGTATTCTGTCAAGGAAAGAATTGTACCATATGCCCTCAAATAAAAATAAATGAGTTAGGAAAACTCTGACAAGAAATTTACCTAATTTCTACAAAATGGTTAGACACATGATTCCCTTAAATGAAAGTAGAATCATTCATGCAAACATGATTGAGTTTAATTTATTTCTGTTGTTAAAGAGGAATTTTTAAAAAGGGGGTTCTGTCTTCTTATGCTTCCAAATTGACACTGAATATCTTTAGTCCCCATGTTTTTATCAGAAATGCACTAAATACAAAATTAAGTACAAAGAGAGAAGAGTGAGAATTTGACTAATGGATATTCAATACTTGGATTGGAGATACAGTGAGCAGAATCTTCACGTACAACATCCATCTCTGGGAGCAAGACAACATTACCTATTAGAGAGCCACACAATAATTTTTAATAACAAAGTCGGAGAAAAAGTCTAGCTGTTAAAATACATGGAATTTTGTTGCCACTGAATAATAAACAAAACTGATTGGAGCAAATATATTGGCTGTTAAATAGTTTTGTGGAAAATGTTCTTATAAAAATTTCTTTTTTTTCTGCCACGTGATATTTAAAAATATTTTATACAGTCAAATTGATCAGTTTTAAAACTTGTACTTGGATTTTCTTCTGTGTAGGTTTTAAGGAAATCATCTTTTCTTCTAATACTTGCATGGTTTCATTTTTTTGCACATAGAGATATCTGATTCATTTGGAGTTTGTTTTTATGTATGGAGTGAATCAAAGTTGTTTCTTTTTTACATTTTTCCCAATAGCTATCCAGTTTTCCCCACAACATTTATTACATATTGTATCTTTTCCCCATTGAGATGTCATCTTTATTGCTTTTAAATTTCCATATGTCCTTGAGTGTTTTGCTGTGTTTTCTATTCCGTCATGTTCTAGTACCCAAAACTCTTTCAAGTATAGAGGCCTTATCATATGATTTAATACTGGATGGGGGGAGACACGCTCCTCAATGCTCTCCTTTTTCAAGGTAAAAAGAAATATTCTAGATATTTCTGTATTGTTTATTTAGGAGGACTTAGGGGGTAAAATGTCAAGATTTCTGTAACTCTCAAATGAATATATGTATATGTCTAAATATAGAGAACAGAGTTGAAGCAAATGTGGCAAAATGTTATCATCACATGGCATATGGGTACTCAATAGAGGATTCTTGCAACTTTTCTTGTGGTTTGAAAATTTTTCAAAACGTTTGGAGAAAATCAAGGAATTAAGTTGGGAGATAATCAAAGTGGTTGCCATTACCACTTTGGGGGAAGGTGGCTGGGGATGGATGTAGGAGTGAGGCTCCTCATTATGTACCTTGAAGTAATGTTTCACTTTATTTTGTGCAATCTGAATAAACCAGCCATTCAGAACAAATCATAAATAAGACCTAAATTAAAATAATTCCCTCTATATATAGGAGCTATGAAATGGATTTCCGGCTATTGCTGAGCTTCATGAGTGTTTAGCAATTGGGAAATTTAAACACTATCATGAAATTCGTGAGCACGGACCAGCCAAGGACACCCTTGGCAGTGCTCTGGCTCCCCTGGAGCACATGTCAGCTGCTAGAGGGCAGGTGGGATCCCACTCCCAGAGGTGGCATCCCAGGAAACTCAGTCCTTTTTCACCTAGGGATGGGAATTCTAACCATCTCTACCTACTCTCCTATTCTTCTTCTCTCTTTAGAAGTTTCTGGATCAAAGTCCACTGGCTTGAGCCATGTGCCAGGAGCTCCACTGTGTCCAAGCTTGGTGGTGCATGTGCGTGCACACAACGTACCCTAAGCATCAATTTCTTCCTCTGTCTGTGTCCCACCTCTCAAGCAGGAATGCTGAGAGGAAGAGAGGATAATAAACCCTGTACAGTTCTGGAGCTAGGTGACCCCATTTGCCCTCCCTGCACCAGGCCTTCCCTGGAACCCCATTGTCTTACTTCTCATCCTTCACCTGTCGATTGCTATCCTTCACTCAAGCCTCAGTGTAGACTTCACTTGTCCTGAAAAGTTTGTCTTTATTTTTCAAGAGGCTGTTAGGTGTTGGGTGTCCCGATGTGCTTCTACAGTCTTTCAAATAAGCTAAACACAAGGCATTTCATGGTGTGTTGTACTTACCTAATAACTAACGTTTATGGAGTTCTTACTCTACGCTCAGGGTTTCCATGTATTATATGTTTTTTCACATCAATCCTATGAGGTAGGAGACATTTTGTCCCCCATTTTAGAGAAAAGGGAAGTAGAATTAGAGAAATTTAATCACTTGCAGTGGCAGACTGACTTCTAAGATGAGCCCCAATGAGCCCCACTTCCTGGTCCTCACAGTCTTGTACAATCCCCTTAAGTGTGGGCTAGACACAGTAAGTTGGTTGCACAAAACAGACTACAGAAAAAGGGATGAGGTTTCACTTGGAGATTAGACTGTGAAAGATTTGATGTCTGTCTTGCAACCAGAATCTTTCTAGTGTCTTCTCAGCCTGCAAACTTTAATGAAGCAAGGTGATATATTGAAGAGGCCCACGGTGAGGAACTGAGGGTGGCCTCGGGCTAACTGCCAGTGAGAAACAGTCCTCTGTCCCCCAGCACTCAAGGACTTGAATTCCGCCAAACACTGCCTGAGTGCGATTGGAGGCAGATCTTTCCCCAGTTGAATCTGCCGATGAGACTGCAGACTTAAGGGTGATGGCGACCATGTGAGAGACCTTGGCACAGAAGAACCAGACCAGCAGTGCCCAGATTTCTGAGTCACAGAAACTGTCAAATAATAAATGTGCATTGTATTAAGCTGCTAAGTTTGTAGTAATAGCTGGCGAACTATAGAGAGCTAACCAATAGATAACTTAGTAAGATATAGCAATAGATAACCAATATGCTTGTTTTAAGTTTCACAGGTATAAATAGTGAATACAGGGTTAAAATCCAGGGGTTCTGACACTCTAATGAATCCAATGTCACGCTGTCAGGTTACTTACCAACAGTTTCTTCTTCATTGAAATGTATTCTCACTTTTATTCTTAGCATTTAGCCATGAATCTGACAATTTGTGTGTCCTTAATAATTATGGAATGAAAAGTGGGTGCATGGAAAACCAAGCCTATTTTGGTCAATTAGCCAGTTGAAATTGAAATTAGCACAATTTTTTCAATTTCAATGTCTTTCTATCCTAGAATATAGTTTGGAGAATCCAAGTGGACCCTGACTTGAGGTTAAACACCTTCTGAATTTCTGCCTCTGGGTCAAGTCCTTGGAATACAAAGTTTATAAAACAGTGTAGGGGACAAGACCAAACTGCGAGCAGTGACATTATTGCATGGCCTTATATGTGATTTAATTGAGGTTTGACAAAATACTGAGGGAATAGAAGGTAAACCAAAAATCAAATGGGGTGACCCTCCATGGGTTCTCTTTTTTCTCTTTCACTCTCCTCACATACACACATACTCACAGACAGATATTTATAGACCTATTTTTCATTCATTCAGAAAAATATAAATGTTCATTCAGGACAGTAGATATTTTACTCAATGGTTTTAATTGCAAAGTGATTATGAAAAAAATGTTCAAATGAAGCTACTTGGCAGATCTGAAGCAGAGTGCTATTGATTTTAATGAATCATTGAGCAACAGAGGTTAGACACTTGACATTAGAGGAGATGACACATGAATAAAAACGAGAGACTTGTTAACTGAAGGAGAACAACCAGAGAAGCAATTTAAAGTGTTGTTCAAAGTAACTTTTTGTGATTTTTTACACCCACAAAACAAAATATTTTTTTCCTATTTATTGAGATACAGCCACACAAAAAATCAAAATGAAGAACTATCCTGTGCATGTCATTTTCTATACCTCATTCAGTTCAAAAATTAATTTTTCATAGGTTGACTTATAAGGATTTGCATTGCAGCATATCAATACAATATTTCATAATGGTACTTCTTGGCAGAGTATGTGAGATACCATAAGATATCTCCCCCCAAGAACTTATAATGGAAACAAAATTGCCTTTCAGAATTCAACTATGATTCAAGCCAATAATAAATAAAACTAGAGGGAGCAGATGTGGCTCAGGTTGTTGAGGACTGACTTCCCACATATGAGGTCCGGGGTTCAATCTCTGACACCTAAAAAAACACAAAAACAAAACAAAACAAAACAAAAAAAACCCTAGAGATTCACAGTTACCTTAAATAGACAAAGAACAACCAGGTCTGCAAGACTTTCTGTAACCTGCTCGAATGTATTAATGTACTAAGACAATAATATATTGTCAAGATCCCTGGAAGCAATATGGGTTGAACCATTTAAGCACCGTCCTACCCAATGGGCAGAGACATTCTTTTGAGTAATGTAAACATAGGGTTCATCTCCCAAATGCTTTATTTTTGCTCCCTCTCACTTTCACCAAGGAAATTTTTGATTGTGATCTGGATCCTCGTGTGGGTCATACTTGGAAGGGCGGTGAGGCAGACCCTTCAAAGGGGAGAAGGAACAAACACAATGCCAGTTAGCTGACGACAGAGTGGGAAGTCCGAACAGCAGTTATAGACAACATCAATTTCAGGAATATTCAGAGGAAACATTTTATGCCTTATTGAGTACTTTCAATTCCTCACTTTTGGTCAACTAACTTTTCTCCATTAGAGCTTAAATATACTTAATCCTCTCTCCCCTTAAACAACAACAAAAAACACCTTTCCAACAACAGTTTCTTCCTAAGTCCCAGCTAATACTTTGAAAGTAAGCTATATGTTTATTAATTCTATTCACTTAACTTCTTGGGCTTATTTACCTATTGTTTCCCTCTAGCTTTAAGTAAAGTCTTATTGGGAATTTTGCAGCAGTATTTCAGTTATGCTATGTAGATTCTAGAGCAGGGTTGTTTGTCCAAACTTGTTCAAGTCAGTATAAAGAGTATCAACCCCTATAGAGCTTAGCCAAGTGGAGCCAAAGCCATTAGTGACATCTTAAAGGAGGGGAGACTTCCAGGGGTGGAGCTAGCTCTACAGCATGCTGCTTGCTGCTGCTGGTCCTTAGGAAATTTTCTTTTTTTTCCGCCACTTTTCAGTCTGTACCATGCAGCTAAAATTTTAGAGTTTGGAACCTTCCCAAGAGGCTTAAGGAAATGTAAAATTCAAAGTTCCCAGGCTATAGTTATACTCCAAATTCTTTTTGTCTGGCTAGAGAAATGACACCTCTTTGCAATATTTCATATTTAGTGATTTTTATGACCCAATCTCTGTTAAGCAGGGTAGCACGGGGGAACCTGTAATCAATACCAAAAGAATCTACCTGGTTTAAAATCCAAATTTCCAAAGTGGGTAAGATTGTGTATCTTGGGCCCACCAAGATTATAACACACACAAAACCCATAAACAACCTGTAGAAGCAATTGCTCTTTTCCTTGCTGTGAACATGAAAGTGAGAAACAGCTAACAACAAACAAGTGACTGTCCTTTTTCCTATTTCTTGTGACAGCTATGTGCAATGGACAGGGAGGAAAAATGCAGATAAAATTAAATCCACAGGCTCCTGGGGTCTGACAACAGCCTTCTGATCCTGATTTGACCTGGAGTTACCAATGCAAGGAAGTTTTTGTAATGGTTTGCTTCTGCATACAGCCCTCCGGCTTCACCTGCAACGGTGACTTTCCAGAAGCAACAGAAAATCCCCTTTGATTGCCAGTGTGCAAAGCAAATAAGGCGCTGCTGAAACATCTTAGCTTCAGAGAGCCAGGAAAACTGGAATGCTGAGAGTATATTAATAATTTCTAAGCACATTTTAAGGTGAGTGAGTTCTTCTGAGAGAACTTTCTCATTACAAAAAGTGATTTGTTTCTGCTTCTCTTGCTGTTACCTGGGGACAATGTTAGCCTTAACTCTCCGATTAGTAACTTGCATGTCTCGGTGGATATGAATGATGTATTCAGTTACTCTACTGGGAATTTATGCAGCTGATTACACAAAGATAGACAATACCGGGGAATGGAAGACAATCTACTTTAGAAGTCAGGGGACTCGGCTTTGTCACCGATTGAATTTGGGATTCGGGACATGTCAAACAGCCTGGGTAAAATGGGGTGAGGATCTTGAGGTGGTTTCTCTCTCTGTATTAGTCAGCCAAAGGGGTGCTGATGCAAAATACCAGAAATCTGTTGGCTTTTATAAAGGGTATTCGTTTACAGTTACCAGGCCATAAAGCATAAGTTACTTCCTTCACCAAAGTCTATTGCCATGTGTTAGAGCAAGATGGCTGCTGATGTCTGCCAAGAGTTCAAGCTTCCTGGGTTCCTCTCTTCCCAGGGCTTGCCTCTCTCTGGGCTCAGCAGCTCTGCTCTCTCCACAAGGCCAGCTGTAGACTATGAGGTGACCTGCTCTGCCACAGGGAGAGCCCTGTGGCTTGATTCTTTCTGGGCTCAGCTGCTCTGCCCCTCTGAATGCTTAATTACCAGGGCTCCAGCATTAAAACTCAAAACTCCCTTCTCTGTAGTGCATTTTCTCCGTGAGTTCCTACCCACAAAGGGGGCAGGGACTCAACATCCTGGTGATGTGGCCCAATCAAGTAAAAGTGAAACTTCTGAATCCAGTATAATCTAATTTGCCCAGAGGAAAAGACCAGTTCACAAACATAATTCAATATCTATTTTTGGAATTCATAAATAATATCAAACTGCTACACTCTCCTTAACACTTTGTTATATAATTGTTAATGAAGCACCCATTTTGTTATTTTTTGTTTTGTTTTGTTTTGTTTTTAGGATTGAACCCGGGACCTCATACATGGGAAGCAGGTGCTCAACCATGTGAGCTACATCTGCTCCCCACTGAGAGCTGGTTTTTTCATTTGTTTGTTTGTTTTTAGGAGGTACCAGAAATCAAATCCAGGACCTCGTACATGGGAAGCAGGTACTCAAACCCTTGAGCTACATCAGCTCCCCTCATTTGATTCTACACACTCATTTATTGTTGTGGTTGACCTCTGGCAAGATGGCCCAGGCCTGAATATCAATATCTTCTTGATATTCTCCTGATATTCCTTGCCTCCTCTTTCTGCCGCTTTTGGCATCTCTATAGCAGGGAAGGCGTAGGGCTCTTACTATGCAGCACCTCACAAGGAGTATTTATATTTTCAAAAAGGCAGCCAGCAAAAGAAGTGAATATATGTCAGGGGTTGGGGAGAAGCATATTTCAAAGTCAGAAAACCTGATTATGTATTTCAACTGTGCAATTTATTATCTGTGTGAATTTCATTAAATTATTTAACTTCTTTGAGTCACAATTCCTTATCTGTAAAATAATACCTAGTCTGCAGAGTTGCAATAAAGTGAAAGAGACAGAGAGCTTATGAAAAGTGTAAATTTTTGTTTGCTATCTGTCTTTGTTTCCTACGGCTGCCATAACAGAGGACCACAGACTTGGTGGCCTAGAACAACAGAAATTTCTTGTCTTACAGACATGGAGGCCAGAGGTCTGAAATCAAGACACTGACGGGGCATGCTCCTCTGAAATCTGTAGGGTTCTGATGCCTTGCGGGAAATCCACGGCAGTCCTTGATTTGTGGCAGAATTCTGTCACCTGAATGTCTTCTCTCTCAGTCTGCATCCAAATGTTATCTTTTTACAAGGACAAAAGACAGTCATTTGGGATTACGGCTTATCCTAATCCAATTTGGCCTCATCTTGAATAATAACACCTTCAAAGATCCTATTTCCAAATAGGATCACATTCACAGGACCAAGCATTAGGATATGAACCTTTGTGGGCGACACAATTGAATCTGTAATGCTATCTGAAATGCATAATCTAAATCATGAAGACTTTATTATATTTACCATTTACTTACATGCTTCATGAATATTAGTAGTTGTGGTAGTAAAGGAGTAGTGGTGATTTGAACTACAAAATTACTTTCTAATGATAAAATTTCACGTACAGTAAGGAAGCAGGGTAGAAGACTTAATCAGGGGTGAAGAAGGGGCTTTCTGGTACAATTGAAATATGTGCTAACATTTGTAGTTAACACCTAAACTAATGACTGTTTTTGAATTTTTCTCTTATTATTATTTTTTTTAACAAGTGCTCACTCAGCTTTGACCCACTCTAAAGGAAAGGCAAGCCAATTTCAGCATATGAAAATCACCCTGAGTCAGCGCTTTGCATAAACATTAACTGTGAGAGGCATCTGGTAGAGACGAAGGAAGAGGCTCTTTTCCCTGGAATTATAAATACTTGAGGCTCAGAACCAATTCTGACATTTAGGGACCATGTTTGTCCTTGCTGAGCCTGTTTTTCTCCTAAACTTAGGGCCCCAGGCAATAGGGTCCAAGCTCTCCCTGTTTTCTGCACCAGGGAAGGGAAGAGTCAGTAGTGAAATAGCAGGGCACACTGAGAGAATCAAACATTGGAGACTGTTGGAGAGTCAGGCCCTTGTAAAGGTGTTCAGAAGGAAAAGAAGCATCTGGTGATACTGACAGAGATTTCAAATATCAGTTGGCCAGGAAGCTTCTTCCCATCTCCCTATCCCGACCTCAGCCTTTTGCACACAGCCAGTCCTTTCCCTGTGTCCTTCTCAGCTAGCCATCAGAGCAAGGAGGGAAGGACCAGACCTTTCTTCCAGCTCACTTTTCTCAAAGCTGCTTCTTAGTTCTTTCCCCTTCAAGCTTGCTCCTGATGCTACAGGAGTACTGTGGCTTTATCTCTGTCAACTGGAGTCGGAATTGAACATATGTCATTGTGTCTGCATTTCTTAATGATGGCCCTGGGTCCAGAGAGAACTCTCCACTGATGCTCCACACACCCTTTCCCCAGCACAGCAGTTCTGCTAAGGCTTCTCAGCCTAACACAGCCTAATAATCCAATATGTGCAAGGGAGTTTTTCCTACAGTGGGAAGGACTTTCCATGTGTAAGCTCATGGGCACTGGTTTTTACCTAGGTCACACATAATCTGACCAGTTTATTTAAGGACCTTTTGATGCGTATTGGCATTATGATTCTTCCCAGGACTTCCAAGTCCAAATGCACACAAAGGGGTTTTCACTAGAGGAGGTTAAGTGCCTGTAACCCATTCACAAAATGAATATTCTCACGTCTGTTCACATGGCAGAGGAATGGTAACATTTTAATGGCTTCCATAGTCCTAGAAAGAGGTAATAGCCACACGTTTAGGGCTAATCTGAGAAATTGATAGTATCTCGTAGGTCTCCAAAGTCAAGAAGATGGCAATTTTTCTCAGTAACATCATCTTATTATAGGACTCTCATTTTCCCCAACCCAAATTAAGTTCTATTAGCATGATATTCTTTTCCATTCAAGCATCAGCTCTCATTGCTCTTAAAAACCCCTTTCTGACTTTATTTTCAGGAAGAATTTTTTAAAAACTTTTCTTCCTCTGGCTTGATGTAGCAATTGGTTTCCAAATACCAAGGATTCAGAAATGCTCAATTCTTTCCTAATACATTGGACAACATCATTGTAGCAGGACTTTTGTGGCAGGGATACTTGGCTCTATTATCCTCTCGATCTCCTTGGAATTTTGATTTTTCAGTAAATAGTGATTTGTTAACATCTATGAGATAAGGTCCCAACCCAAGTGTCCTGTTACTATCCTTTCATTAGCATGTTGAAACACTTGTCCCTAGAATGATGTTTTTTCTGATAGCTTTTCCTTTTTAGTTATTTTTGCCTTTAATTTAACTATTTATAAAAATAAAGAACTTAATTTTGTTGAGGAGTGTAATCAGGAAATTATTATTATTTATTATTATTTGGTTGTCACTTATGAGGATGAAGGATGGATGAAAATTTGCATGGAGAAAAGGGAACTTTAAAAATATTCTACAAAGTGAATTCAAAGACAAAGTATGTGTATAGAGTTCATTGTTGAGTACTAATAGGAAAGAAAGTTAAAATTATCAACAGTTGGGAGTAGAGGAGTCTGTGTAAGGCTGTCAGAGAAATTCAGATTGGACATATATAGTTCCTATTTACAGAACCTGAGAAATAATATGTGCAACACACTATGTTCTTGTCAGATGATAACATGCAGAGGTAAGAACTCATTCTTTGGGAAAGTGCATGCATGTGTGTGTGTGTGTGTGTGTGTTTTGCATGTTTGCAAGCTATCTTATTCCATTCATTCTCAGTGGAAAAAGATATTAGCCCGTGAGTGTTTTATGCAATAGCATAGAACAAATATTCTAATGCAAGGTAAGAAATGGATACACTTTTCTCTGTAAAGGATAAAAATACTTTTATTTTTAAAAGTGGCCTTCTCATTACAGAAATAGGTAATAGGTAATTAAAGGGAAGACCGCTTTCCCTCCTAGAAAAGTGAATCATGAACTTGGCTTGTTTGGCTGCCTGTCAAGAAAACATCTTAACTCTCCATGCACTGAAATATCTTAGAGGCAAACAGTACATTTAGGATAGGGAGGCCACACTGGAAACCCTCCACAAACACTGGGCCAGCGGAGAGGAGACCTCCTGTGTGGACTGGCTTCTTCTTGCTGTCAGTTACCAGAAAAATTGTCCCAGGGAAACTACAGGATTATTGTATCAACTCCCAAATAGCTTCAGGGCAAGAAATAGAAGCAGGAATGAAAAAAAAAAATCTCTTACTCTGTTCTATACAAAAACGTATGTTTGGCAGACTGTTTTTTTAAAGTACTTTAAAAATTATTACTGTGCTTTATTGGTTTTCTTTAAAAGGAGATCTTTGATTTCATGTGCAGGTGTATGGGCTTTTTGAGGTGAACAATGGAAAGATTAGGGAAAAACTTCTTTATGCCTCAGAATAATAGAGCATGTTTTTGGATAATATGTGGATTTCTGTATATCTGTGTACATACATTATCATATGTACATTGAAAAAAAATTCACCTGAATCTTGACATATAAAATCTAGATGGACCAGGGAGAGGTTGTTAGGATCTTTCTTCTAGAGGGGAAAAATCTCCCAAAGTCACCTTCGCTTTGCTGGGTAAACAGACCAATAGCCACAACTATACTATGCAGACACCTTCTAGATGTTCAGAACTTGGCCTTGATATGGGGGATTCTCCATGTGTAAATTAGTCTCCATGGTAAAATATTCTGAACTACTCCATCTCTCCTGCATAGTAAAATACCAACAAGCTACGCCACTAAATTAAGGCTAGAAGAACATACTTTGCTTACAGAGATTACTTGATCTCAATGGATTTGAAACAGAAATATGGAGAGTACAAAAAAAATAGGAACAATCCAGAATGACTGATGTGTGGCTTTGAGATGTGCTTGGAGAAAGAGGCTCAGACATATGATTGCTTTTGCCTCTGAACAACCAGAATTTCCTTCTCCATCACGCCTATTGCTGAGTATGTGATGGACCAGGCAGGAGACCAAGAATGCAGAGCAGGGCTTCTTAACCAGGGGTCCATGAGCTTGAATTGAAATTCAAAAAAAACATTATTCTTGTGGGGATGTGTTGGTGCAGGTGAGATATATTTATTAAATAACGCACAGTATAGTGTGGACTTAGTAAGGGGTCCGTGGTTTTCACCTGACTGGCAAAGGGGTCCGTGAAACAAAAAAATGTTAAGAACCCCTGATGTAGAGGGAAAAGCTACACTTGCTGCAGAAAATGTATGTTATGCAGATTTTAGAGCCAGGCAGGCAAGAGTTCAAATCCTGGTTCTACCACTTACCCACTTACAGTCTTTCAGATCATAGAACCATGGTTTTCTAACTTGTGAAATGGGGTAATCCCTGTTCTGTAGAGTCTCAATGAGGGGTAACAACAAAAGAATGTGTCTTACACGGAGTTGGGACCTCATAAAGTTCCTTTATAATCCAAAAGAGGGTATATATTTGAATACACAGATTATATATGCCTATCATACTGTAGTAATTGGTAAACAAAACAAGCATAGGCTTTCTGTTCATCTCACTAGATTAAAATAGAGGCAAAAGGAACTGTCCCCAAACAACCTCCCCAAGCCTTGTTCTATCAGTGTATTAGTCTGGATGCATCATATGGGTCAGATAGCCTGACCTTAAGGGAGTCAGGAAAGGCAGGTTGGTTTCCGTGGCTGCAAAGGGGCGTGGAGGATTTGAGGGGGATAAGAACATCAGCATCAGCATCAGCTTTGGTGACCACTTATCTTGTCCCAAGACTGTTTTTAGTAGATAATGAACAGGAATTCACTTACTTCGTCCCCATGGTAACCATAGGAGGTAAGTACATTGCCATTCCCCCTTCTAGATGGGGTATCTGAGGCAGAAGGTTTATATGCTTGCCTTGGAAAGTGGCGGAACAGTGATAGCCATGGCACACACATGGCTCTACGGAGCAGTGTGTCTGTAGAGAGGAAGCTCTGCCTTGGGTGAGTCCCACCTGTGAGATGGGATAGAGGTAGGTTATTTAGGCAGAACAGGGAAATCCTCTAAAGCATGGCACACACAGCAGGCCTCTATTGCAGAAGGAGAAATAAAGAGCTACAGGAAGGAATTCTGAAAACAGGGGTGATAGACAATTTATCAGTACAGGGACTATATTTTGGTCATTTCTGTGTCTCTAGAATCTCAGGGACTGGAAAGTAATATGTGCTCCTATACCACCACAGCACAACACAACATTGTGAATATAATTAATGGCACTGAATTATATATTTGAATGTGGTTATAAGGGGGAAATTTTAGGTTGTACATATTTTCCTAGAATAAACATTAAAAAAACCCATTGGTCTGTAGAACATAAACAGGGAAATGAATGTAAACCAGGGACTATAGTTAATAGCACAGTTATAATAATATTCTTCCATCAATTATAACAAATGTATCATACTACTGATACGTGTTAATAATTGGGGGGCAGTATATATGAACTCTGTATTTTCTGCATGATTTTTCTCTAAACCTACACCTTCTCTGAAAAAAAGAAGTATTAGGTGCTCAAAATATCTATCAATAGTTGAACAAAAATGCCAGGATGAAATTTGCCAAGAACTGGTCTAGAAATTGGCATTGGAAGAGAAATGCAAACATATTGTCCCAACTGTGTGATTGAGGCCATGGTTCTTTAAGGCTGTCTGCTTTAAGACCTGTTGATGTCTCAAAAGACATTTAGGGAAACTATTATTGTGGGGAATAGATATTTAAAAGAAATGAGAAGAAGATTCAATCATATTTGTATCCTTTAGTTTGTCACTTGAAATCCAACTCTGTGACTCAAATGTATACAATCCAGGGACAGTTCTCATATCAACAATCTCCTTGTCCTCAGACTGTCAGGAATTTCCTTAACCTGGTAATAGCTTCAGTTTCCTTATTTGTAAAAAAAGGATGTCATGCTTTCAAGGCTGCCGTTAAGATTCGTTGACCTAATGTAAGTAAAGCACCCAGTGAATTTTAAATTTATTTATTTACCTCTTACTTCCTGGGAATCATTGATTACACACCTGCAGGCTGACCGACAATAAACAGACATAATCAGACAGAGGACAGAAAGAAAAGGAAGCTGAGGGAGACCAGAAGTGAGAAACGAGAACAAAGAAAGAGAATAGAAGCAGACGCATAGAGTTCAATGCAGCTTTAATAAAGTTTTGGAACATAGGGATTAATTGTAAGTAGGATGCTTCCTAAAGCCTGAGAGCAAGAGCGAGAGCGAGAGCGAGAAAATCATTAACTATCTGGTTTGTCTTTGCTTTTTTTAACCATGTGATGCCAGCACCTATTCCCTCTCCTGTCTACCCCTATGCCCTTGGAAGAAAGGCAGGGACAGATGCTAAAATTGCTTTGTCCTGGAAAAGCTTAACGAGCAAATTTTCACTACTGAATTGCCTAATTCTGAGTAGCGCCAAACCATAACTTCAAGTAGCTGTTCAAACCCCTTCATAGTGATAGTAATAAAGAGGGCTACCATTTTTTATGTGTCCATAATCATCTTTTTTTTTCATGTGTCTGTCCCAATTCCTACAACTCCCTGAAATAGACGGATCTGCCCTCCTGATTCCAGGTATGGAATTGGAGACCTGCGGTGACTGAGTGATTAGCCCAAGGCCAAGGCCTTGAGGTTAGAATTCAGGCTTTTTTTTTTTTTAACACGTTTGCCTCCCCACTTCAGGAATGCCTGATGTTCTAGTGCATCTTCCCTTTGCCCAAAACATGCCCATGTTCGTGGCCTGGTTGTTGGATTTCATGCTCTGGCAAACCGTTACCAATGGAGTTAAGGAGGCAGGTGGGTAAAAGTGGCAATTCCCTGGGCGACTTAACTGCAATCAGAAACACAGTGTGACCCAAGCACGGCCCCTAAAGCATAAGCCACAAGAGCGCCAGGCTTTTAAATAAGAGACACTGGCTATTTTCTTCAACTTAAATAAAAGTGAGCTGGGGGGATAGAGAGGGAAGTTGTTTATTTGCGTCTGACAGTGTTTTGAAACTCTCCCATTTCACCATTAATGGTGGCACATAATCAAATTAGCCTTTAAGAGCAATCAGCACTCCATGGGGTGGCACCATGGTGTCCACGGATGCTTCAGAGATTTTAATTCTCTCTAACAGCTTCTCACAATAAAACAGTTCCTGAATTTGAAAGTCATTGAGAGTAATTCCAGTTGGTCTTGTTTACACACCATCTTGTGGAGGCTTCTCAAAACTTACTGGCTATAGATTGAGTCATTTTCTATATTTAAAGCTGGGGATCTAAGCACAGATAGAAATCTGTACATCTGTAGACATCTGTCAGCGATTTACAGTTCATACAATCTCAAAATTCAAATTTCTGTTGAAGGGGACCCTCAAAATTAGGTTATGTAAACACTCCAAATAATGATCATCCAAGAGATCAGTATTTGGAAAACTTCTAAAGGAGGAGATGGCACAATTCATGGACTTCTTCTCTTAATTGAACAACACTTGCCCTTCCTGTATAGCTCTGGTACGATATTTGATGATAACAAGGGCAATACCATGTCTTAGGGAATCTACTGGACTGTGGGTTAGATATTGATGATTATTAGCTCCACAGTGAGCCTTACGGCTTGCCCAAGGTGTCAGAAACTGCCCACTTCCCCACGTAAGCACTGTGTCAAGCTGGCACTTGCCCAGTGGGGCCACAATCCTCTGTTACGTACATTCATTTGGCAATTTTTACCAGCTTCTTACCCTTCACACAGCACTTAATGCCTGCTTTCCGTGGACCTCAAATCCAGAACACAAGCTCTTGGACAGTCAGCATTCCTGGGCTGTTCAATCAGCTGGATAGCAAGACCACAGCCCCAGCTCGGTACAGAGCTAGAAAGAAGGTGACTACAGTGACATTTCCTTTATCCCTTTGGGGTACTAAAAACAGGCAAACTATTCAAACCTTATTACAGGTCTAATTAATATATATTGAGGACACATCAAATATTATTGGGCTATATAACTTTAAACTAGAAAACCAATGCTGAAATTTTTAAAAAAGTGAAAATTCACTTCCAAAAATTCCTTGTTTGATAACTTCAATTAAAGGTCTTTAAGTAGAGTCCCATTTATGTCTTTACAGTTATAGTTAGACTTTTAAAAGAGTTCCAATTACATGAAATAAAGTAAAACTACGCAGTCCAACATTTTGCCACATGGAGATTTTTGAAACAGTCTGTGTTATCAGCAAAAAGATTTTTTTCCAGCTGTTCAAAAGTTTCTCAATGTAATGTGCTATCCCAGTCAAAGAGACACAGTTTCTCTAGTTAATAGATATTCTGTCTTTGGAAATAACTAATCTAAATGCCAGTTTTCATATCTCTCCAAGAGGCAATCATCATTGTAAGGTGCCACTATGCATAACACTCCGATATCACCTGAAAGGCTAATTTAAAAGAAAAATGAAACATGTATCAGAGTTAATTTTTAAACATGGCTTCTCTTTCATTTTCCAATTATTAATTTATCATCAAAGAAACAATGGGTCTACTCGTTCACTCTGCAAATTGCCGGGAATTACTTTTGAAGGTAAGTAGGTCACTATCAAGCCATCTCTAGTCTTCAATTATTACAGCTACTGAAGTGATAATTGCAATTCTAATTCATACTTGCACATACTTGCATTTATGTGATTTATAAGCGAAAAGGAGATTCTATGTAAGTCTACCTTTACTTCCCTTTTGGTATCTTCTGGCTGTGTAGAAAGGATTCAATAGCAGCCACACCAGCAGGACTGGAGACTCACGTTCAAACTTGGAGCCTCTGCAGAGCCATCTTTAGGCTGCACAGCCATGCTTTTCTCACGGAACCAGTCAGCCCTAGTGTTCTTTCTGTGCCATTTTATTTCATTTCAGGTTGAACGTATCCCTGTCAACAGGTTCAGTGTTGTGCTTGGTGTATAAATACTTGATATGACATGGAGAGTTACGCTTATCTTTTGTACAAGGTTCTGATTAAAAAGGAAAAATATAAGACCAGATTCTTCTCTCATTTCCCCCATGCTCCTAGCCTGAACTTTCACTTCCATAGGTAAGTTGACTTTCCTCCCCCAAATTAGTGGCAGGTTTCTGCTAAGGGGTCTGAGCAGCATCCCAGGGCAACAGCTTACAAGTTAGTAGAGCTCTTGGTCCATTGATGGTCAAATTATTTGTAGGGGTGGGGGTTGGAGATTAGCAATGGAGCTTACTGCATGCATGGTCTTATCTTTGTACTTTTGTCTTGACCTTTCTCGTGTTCTAAAAATGTCAAAGCCAGGAAGGTAGGCTGAGTTTGATGGTAAAACAGGAGCCACATGAGGTCTTGCTACTTCACTAGGGGTGACCTTTACATGACTGAGCTTGCAAGACCCCCAACTAAGGCTGGATAAGGAGCCTGAAACAGGAGGGTCCACTGGGCTACAGCCTCCCAGGACAGATAACCATTGCTGTAGAATGCCTGTTACTCATACAATTGAGCACATTGAGCTCCTCATCTTGTAATTAATTTATACACAATACGATTTAAATTTAATTTCTGGCAGTTGTTTGGTTTCTGTTTGGAATAAGCAGTCATTTTGGAAGCTGTCAATGTGGAAAGAGATGTTCCACATTGGATTTCCTGGACACATTGTGGGTGCTAAAGAAAATGTTGGTTAAATGCATAAATGGGTTAGTTTTCCAAGAAAGTCACCCATTTCTCTTAGATTCTTCTACTCTTTCAGGCAGATGTGTACATCTTCAGGTACATAATTGAGAGGGAGGGAGAATCTGGGGAAACATGAAACTCTGGGGTCTCAGCCAGGGACAGAAGATGATATAGGAGCTTGCTGAGAGGACCATCTTGAGTGTGTGGGCACCAGAATTGAGGGATCTGGGCTTCTGATCTTTTCATGAGTTGGCAGAATAAGGAATGAAGCACAAGTGGTGACAAAATTGTCTAGAATTTAGTACTACTTTCTAACTTAATAGCACCAGAGAATACACTTTAAATTTCCACTGACATTCAGAAACCTTTATTTATTTCTTCCCTTCCCTAAGCATTGTGGCAAGAGTACAGGGACTTTGTAGGAGAACACCATGCTAATTTCATACAGCTGCTGGGACTCTCTCTAGGCAGAGTTAATTAATGTTAGTTAACAGCATTAGTGTATTCACGTCCATTAAAACGTAATTTCCCTATTGCAAAGTCATCTAAAATTTTGTGTCCTCTCAGACTCCAATTTCACCTAAATGTCATTCAAACAGAATGCCAGCAACAAGGAGCTGATTAGCTTCCATAGAAATGATTTTTAAATCCAAAATTTGATGTCCAAATTCCCTATGCATGAACAATACAGAAGCTCCCCAAACAAGGCTGATATCCTCATGAGCAAGTGACTCTGTTGTAAAGGTCCTGAGTTTATCGGTTTCTAGATTTCCACACAATAATGAAAGTTAGGAAAAGGCCTGCCCTCCAGAAAAACATCAGAATAAAGAAATTATAAAATCACTTTTTGATAGTTAGGTCATAAAAATGAAACAATGTAAATTTAAATAAACCACTTTATTATCTTCAATGGATTAACTACCAGAACCTAGAGATATAAAAAATTTTGGATTTAGAAAATCTGGGGTTTTCCACTCCAAAGTGGTTCAAGCCCTTTTGGACAGTTTATTCTTTATTACTGGCTTTAAAATATAAAGCTTATAGGTTGAAATAAAATAATATTGCAAAATGGGGAAAGGAGTACTGAAATATATTCCTTCTAGAAGGCAATGACCTCCTTGCACTTCTGCCTCCCTCCTAATGTCACCTCTGGCAAAGGCACACAGTCTTAGAAGTACGGAGGAATGTGCTGCTGGAGCTCTAAGAAGTCAAAGACCTCTGTCTATTTTTAAATTATTTGAACACGTTGCATGTACTGCAGTTGAGTCTATCGTTTTTTCCCCCCTTTATTTCATAATAAATTCTAATATGAATCTTTTTTATCTTACTTTTGAGAGTAGAGATCACACTTTGAGATAATGGAGAAATCTCCCTTCTCCCCTGTACAATTTCCCTTGTCTTTCCTTCCTTATGTTCCTACCTTCAGAGTTCTCCTTGCTATCTCATAGCCTAATAGATTACTCAGTTCCCCATAGACATGGCCAGAGATTTACTTAAAATATCTCATTCCTTTGCCTTTCTATCGTTTAACTTCAAGCTCTGTAAAATTCCTCTTTCTAGCACTAAATTGGCTATTTAAGATTGCTTTTCCCAGTTGTTACTGAGAGGCACTTTAGGGAAAAAGAAGCTCTTCAGCTGTGCCCTGGACCACCATCGGCCTGGGGACAGTAAATAGTGACTTGAATAGTAACTAAGGACGAGCAGGGAGAGCAGGCTAAGGATTCTGTTTGCAAATACAGCAAGCTGGGGTTGGACACATGCAGCAGCCAGGAACAGTGCCGCTTCACCTGCCTTCAGTACTCTTTGACTGCTGCCCTTCGTGCTTTAAATTTTGTCTAAGAAAATAGTTCTTTAGAGAACTTAGGCTCATGGCATATCCGGTGCCCAGACATACACCTTAAAACAAAATTCCAAGAAGTGTGATTAACATGCCTCTGGGGTTCTCAATTGGGATGTCTTGCTGCCTGCAGGGGATATTTGGCAATGTCTGGGGACATTTTTGATTGTCACATTTTGGGGATATCACTGACATCTAGTAGTCAGAATTCAGGGATGCTGCTAAACATCCTGTGATGCCCAAGGCAGTGCCCCACAATACAGAATCATGCAGCCCCAAATGTCAGTAGTGTTGAAGCTGAGAAACCCTTAGAGGAAGGTATGACTCCCATCTCTTAAAGATGAGGCACGCAAAGTTTTTGACAATGCCAAGGTGTAGATTTTATTACACTGATGAAATCAAAACTAGCAGTTCATCAAGGACTTAAGAACACACACTAGCATTGCTAGAGTAAATAGCTACCTGTTTTTAAATCTGTTTCTAAATATTCTTTCTCATGCACCAAGACAGCTGTGCACGAGTATGATATGATATGCTTTATCATAGGGGCTCTTCTGAAAACTTGTATGCATAGGAGAAAGCAATAAAATGAATTTTTTTCTCCCTAAGGGAAGGCTGTGCTTGAAAATAGGCTCTTTGAAATAGTTTTTTCCCCCTTCTAAATCTTCTTGAGGCTACAGTGCAGGGTATTTTCTTCAAACTTTCTTCCATTTGCCTCTCTTTATGAAACAAGCTCCTCAATTGCACAAAAGACTAAATTACTGCATTGTTGCCCAAAGGCTGACGATTCTTAGACCATCCCTATTGCAACAATAAAATAGGACTGTACTTTCAGGCCCAGCTTGCTTTACTGGATCTGCGTAATTATAGAAATCCCAAGGTAGCGGGACAGCACCTTTCTCAGTGGGACTGTGCTAACCTCATACACTTCATCCTTTTACATACAGCCCGTGGAGAAGGGAGAAAGAAAATTTGAGAATTAGAAGCTGTATTAGAACTGCAAAACCACTGAGTATGAATGAATCATAAAATCAGGGGAAATGGTCAGATAAAAGAATGAGGTGGGGGAGTGGATGTGGCTCAAGCAGTTGAGTGCCTGCCTTCCACATGGGAGGTCCTGGGTTCAGTTCCTTGTGCCTCCTAATGAAGACCAAAAAACAACGAGCAGACAATGAGCAAAAACAATGTTCAAAGACAATGAGCGCAAACAACGAGCAAACAGACAAGGATGCCATCTGGAGGGGAGGGGAAGAATAGGGTGGGATGTATTCTTTAAATACCCTGTCATTTTAAGTCTTATTCTTTAAGGGTGTATATAGATGTTAATTGTGGTAAAACAGGATTATTATCTATACATTATGCATCTTAATGGAATATGAAATGATAATGAGATTCTTTTGAATACCTTCTACTATGATTAATCTAAATGGAAATTTACTTGTTCACTTGTATGCATCTAGCTTTTAATGCTTTTGAGAGAACACAGCCTTTCCTGGATTATGTAACTTGGAATGACTTTCACAGAAAAAAGAAGAGTTTGTTCAGGAGAAAGGTGCACAAATATAAGAATTCCAAAGCAAAAATCTGTAGAATATACTCTTTTTAAATATGGAGCTCTGGACATAGTGGGAGGATGAACCTCATCAATATATTTATTCCTCTAAAGAGAACGTCTCCAGCAGGAGGATAATCATTTTAGAGGTCTTGAAAGGCTTCCATGCTTCAACGTTAATTGTGTAGTGATACAGGCAATTCAAGTAGGCTTGCCTTTGAGTGTATGTCTACTCAGCTTCCCGTTCTTTCTGGTTCTAGTTAATTACGCCTCAGTTAGAATTCTCATTTTTGTATAATGGGAACACCCTAAGAGACAGAAAATTTGCACTTTTGCTTCCATGACTTGCTCTTTAGCATCACTTCAGATAAAATTATTCTTAAACTCTTCTGGAGAAAATTATTCTGTAGTGTTGGCAGCTGGGCCTGGCTCCCTCTTTTCTAGGTCAGAGGTGAAGTTGTAGGAAGGAGAGGAAAACCTTTCCTGCATGGAAGATACTTTAAGGGGCTTCTACATGAAAAGTGGCAAATGAGAGTTTTTAGACTGGGTGACTGCTTTTATAGGAAGGTCTTCTTCAGGAAACCAAAAGCCTTGGATGCTAATTCTGGGAATACCTAAAGCTGTATGGCTTTGAAGAGGTCACTTATGTGTCAGTAGTTTCCTTATTTGGAATTGGGCTAGTAAAATCTCATGCAAACTGTCTTAGACTGTGTTTCTTTGACGTAGGACATGAGGCCAAGGTTTACATGCAGGTAGTTTACTTGGGATTGTGATTTTGCAGAGCAGGGGTAGAGGATGCAAGAGGGAAACAAGGAGGAAGAAACAACAATGCAAGAATGAATTGCATAGTACACCACTATAAATAATTGCAGCTTGGTTCCACCAGGACCTTCTGAGAGCCTTATCAATGGCATCTCAGAACTGTCTGCTCACGGAATGTGGGTGGTGGGTATTAACTTCCCCATATATCTTGATTGCATGGGCATGTGTGCAGGTCCCCCACCCCCACCAAAATCTCCTGCTGCAGATCAGAGAATCCCAGTGTGATAAGTGAGAGATATGTGGCACAGCCCAAAGGTGAAGAACTGCCTGGTTGCACATCTTGGTGCTCTAACACCAGATTAATTAAATCCCTCTTTTCTATATGCACTCTTTCTGTTCTCACCAATGTAACTTCACTAATGACGTTTGCTTGATGTGCCTTCTCCTTTGACTAAAGAATTCCTAATCTATTCTTTAAGTCCAAGTCAAATATAGCCTCCCCATGGAGTCTTTCATTAATGTATTTTTAAATAAAAACCCATGATTACTTATGATGCTGTTGTGAGGATTAAATGAAAACATACTAATGAAGCTCTTAATGTAGTAGGCATGGAGGCATGGAGGTACAGGAATGGAGGTAGCAACCAATCACTCAATTATTGTTGAGTGATACATCTACCAGTTTATTCAGCACCGTAAGGGCAGTAACTATGTATTAACCATTTGTGAAATGCCTCTCAGAGTCTGTCAGCTAATAGATGCTCAACAAATACTTGAATTAATTTGACTGAATAGGTGAATGGCTAAAATCTGAGTATGATGTTGGTTTTATAGTGGATCATCCTACATATCTTTAAGATCCAGATACAGTCCCAAAATTTCCAAAGTCCTTCTCTGATCTTATTAATGAAAGAATATATCTTCTATCAGTAAATATATAGTGCTTCTTCTTTCATTTGACTCCGACACTGCTTTGTGATATTTCCAGAACTGCTGGACAACTCATATTTAAAAAATTTTAGTCCATATATGTTTTAGTTTGCTAGGCTGCTGAAAGCAATATACCAGAAAGGGGTTGGCTTTTAACAATGGGAATTTATTAGCCCATAAGCTCACAATTTTGAGGCCTTGAGAATATTCAAATCAAGGCATCATCAAGATGATACTTTCTTCCTGAAGACTGGCTGCCAGTGATCCTGGACTCCTGTCACATGGCAAAGCACAGGATGGTGTCTGCTGGTCACTCCCTTCTCTTCTGGGTTTTGTTGATTTCAGCTTCTTGCATCTGTGGCTTTTTTTTTTTTTTTTTTTTCTTTGTCTGAATTTCATTTTCTTTCACAGGGCTCTAGTAAGAGGATTAAGACCCATCCTGGGCCACGCTGTAATGGAAGTAACCTCATAAAAACCTATTTACAATAGGTTTACACCTATAGGAATGGAGTAACTTTAAGAACATGATTTTCTTGGGTACATACAGTTTCAAACCACCACAATCACAATGCATATCTTCAAATTTTCATCCTAGCTTGAAAACACTTTTCGTCACCCACAGTGTTCAGCTTTTCACCTAGCGCAGATATAAAATATGTTGGTGTCTGGATCCTAGGCTCCACTGTCTACAGTGAGAGAGCCCCAAGGGGGCCAGATATTCTAGGAAACTCATTAGCCCTTGCAGAACTGGGACAAATAACTCCCACTATTTATATATACTTATATAGAACATATATATGTAGCCATCCCTGACTCCAGGCAGGGAGTTGACCACAGGGGCAACTGGCCAGAAAAGAGACATGTCCATTTGTTAAACACACATATATACATGGACATATGTATACTCACAGCATGATCTTTTAAAATGTGACCCAAATGAATCCAGTTCATTGTTGTGAAAACAGATTAGTACCTTCATTGCCACCCCTTGCCCCAACTTGCCTCATTAAGAACAACTAATGGAAATGTCTTATTTCAATATTTGTTTATAGTTTGTACAGGCACTGCCTTTGGAAGAGTAGTCTTTGGAATAGTAGTCTCAAAATGCTTTCATGAGAAATTCATGAAGGCAAAATCCTTAAAGGCTTAGAACCTGGGTAGTTGTAGTTGCAGAATTGAACAATTAGTATCACTTTATTCCAATATGAAAATAAAAATAGAGTTATTTTCTTTTTTAATAAGCCTTCTAAAATGTAAGTGGGATGGGTCAGGAGGGAATTACTGACATCAAAGTGTAAAATAATGTAATGAATATGGATGTTTTAGGAAATTTCTAATTAAATATGGTTTCATATTGCAATTTGTTCTGATATTTTATTAATATGTTCCCACATGTAACTTCATCAAAATATGCATACAATCATGCCAGCAGTTTTAATCATTAGAGGTTTTAATAATTCCAATGAAGTGTTTAAATAACAAACAATAACAACATCCTCTGTCATCTGAATTATATATAGCTCCTGTAAAGTGTTCTAAAAAAATCAAAATTCACCTCCCAAAAAGTTACTCATTCTAGCTATTCCCCAGAGAGCTTTGTACGTGTATTTGGTAGAGTAGGGACTCCTTCACATTATTCACAAATACAAGGATCCTCATGGTTAGCATAGTGTCTAACTCATGAAAGAAATGAAATAGAAGTTTGGGGAACATTTTGGTTACTAAGGGACTAATTATACTCCCTTCTGAGAGACTGAGTTATGTACCCCAGAGGGGGGTGTTCTTAAGCCATTCCTGTGAGTGTGAACCCCTTGTACATAGGACTTTTTGAAGCTGTTATTTTTAGTCAAGGCTATTTTTAATTATGGTATTTTAATTAATCCTATAGCTGGAGGCTTTAGGAAGAGAAAACCAGAAGCTGGAATCAATGAAATCAGAAGAGAAAGGAGAGGAGTGGCCATGGGATAGGAACATCAAGGGACCCAAGGATTGCTGACTAGTCAGAACATTACCAACCCCATGGGGAACCAAGCCTTCTAGTCTCTGTAGCTGCAAGCCAATAACTTAGCATTGTTAAGCCAACCAATTGTGTGGCCTTTGTCATAGCAGCTGGGAAACTCAGATACCATTTTTATTTTCTGTTAATAGCAACTGACTTTTGTTTCAAGTCCAGCAGGGTGAATTGTCACCAAACGATTGCATTTAGGATGAGATCTTGGTTGGAGCACAGTGCATGCTGGCCTGTGAAGTGCATGCCTGGACTTTGGTTTTTCCTTCTATAACATATGAACACTAGTTATAGATGGTACCCGAATACATTTAAAAAGGTGATACACATTGTGGCAGTTTGAGATTATTTATGAATTCCAAAAAGAGATATTGATTATGTTTGTAAACTGGTCTGTTCCTCTGGGTGTCATAACCCTTTGATTGTATGAGATTCAGCTGAGCTGTCTGATTAAGTTATGTTAAGAGTAGGGCTTTGATTCAACCACATCATAAGAGTGAGACTCAGTGTTGTGCCCCAGACCCCTTGGTGGCCTGATAAAAAGACTCTTATGTGGAAGTAGATACACAGAGAAGTAGATACATAGAAAAAACACAGTAGAGGAGAGAACTTAGTTTTGATGCTGAATCCCTGGGAAGAGAGATGAGATTGATAGTTTACAGCTAAGCTTGTGAAGAGACCAGAGCAGCTAAACTCAGAAAGAAACGAGCCCCTGGAAGAGAGACGGACCTTATGCCAGCCTGTAGCTGAGATTGGGAGAAGCTGGACCCATGGAGCCTTAAGAGGAAAGAGGAAGGCTGAGCCCTCATGGATAATGGCAGTCATCTTGCATCAACACGTGGCAACAGACATTGGGTGAGAAAGAACCTCTTATGGTACCTTGAGTTGGACTCTTTAGGGCCTTGTAACTGTAAACTTCAGCCCCAAATAAATATCCTTTATAAAAACCAACAGAGTTCTGGTACTTTGCAACGGCACCCATTTTGGCTGACTAATACACACATGAAGCCACATGTAGGGGAGAACACAGATCTTCTCGGTTACACACACCCTAGCTCATGTTGGTAGAACATCATTGATGAGTAAACAAAATCCCCTTGGTGAGAATCATGCCAGGTTGACACCAGCCAGTAAGCACCTTTTTGGCTCTATCAGGAATTAAACTATTGAAATACTTCTGTATTAGTAAATAACTGCTGCCTCTAAGTCCTTGAGTGCCCCCTCCCACCCTTCACTTTCAATCACGTCACTCATCCAGGTACAAGGTAATCAGCCTCTGTGGGGCCACCTGTATTCCTCCAGTTCTAGAATGTAAAGTGTTAATACCTTGCAAGCAGAGCCCTTCCTGCTTTAGCTCTGAGGCAGCCAGATTCATTCTTCTTGGTTGATGGCAAAATTACCTGTTGTTAAGTATTTTACATATCCTCCCTGGAGTCATGGCCCAAGCTTAATAGTTTGTTCACTGAAACTCACCTGTTCTCAAAGGCTCAGTGCATCTTGTGGTAAATAAAAATTTAATTCATTTCGGAAGGCCTGGTTCTTTTCACAGGCATATTTTTCTTTCACCCCATTAAACATTTCTAAATGATAATGTGTTAAACACTGGATGTTTCCTATTGAAATGTGGGTCTTGGTCCATAAGGTAGAAAACCAATATGATACAATTTTTGTTCATTACTGAAAAAGGCCTTCAGTCATATTTTAAAAGTGTTTGCTGACCATTTGCATTTAAATTATGAAAAAGTGATTTCAGTTAAAACTTGTTTTTGAAAGTATATGAGTGGTCTGTAGCAGCATTAAAATATTTATGAATGTACCTTTCCTAGGTATTATCTTGGAGTTTATCTATAATTGTCCAATAAGCTGGTGTAAATAACTCCTTACGTACTATTTCAACAGAACGCAAAATCAATGGTGAAATGTTTCAAACTACGTGGTCTTTCACGTAACCAAGGGCAAAGCTTTATCTCCCAAATCCTTTTGTGGAGGAACACAATTAACTACTTATCATTCCCATTTAAAAAAACATTTTATAAAAACTAATTGCAGGCATAAAATTTTCCCCACTAGAAAAGGACACTGGTTAAAACCACAAAGATCCTTCAGAAGTTCAAATATTAAAGTGTGGGAAGGGACATAAACAAATTAGACAGAAGCAGCTCGCACTGTAGGTGGGCCCATTTGCTTCTCCACTGTAGGGTTAAGTTGGTCCTATTAATTACACATATTATAAATATTATATTCCGGAATTTTTTTTTTTCAGTTTATATTGTTTTTGCCACTATGTATTGTCTATATCTTCTATGTCAAACTCTATGCCCTATATTTCAATTTCCTAGGGGCCAATGACTGTATCTCACTTTCTTTTAAGCAGTATTTCTTCATTTAGGAATACAGGGACAATTAACATACATTGTTAATGATGATGACGGTAATGATGTTGGGGAGGAGGAAGCTCATAGGAGCCACAGGAAGTACAGATGGGGGTAGATACTTAGTTAAATTCCTCATCAGGGAGTCTGGAGGAACAGAGGCTTACAACCTTATGCAAAAATCCCTTTAGGCATTAGTTATATTAAGACAAAACAGTAAGGAACTGCATGCTTATCTGCTCTGCATCAGTAGAGGTTCTGCTTTTGGACATTCTGCATGCAAGGGAACTGGCAAAAGATAAATGTGCAGGACATAGAGGTCCCTCTTTCCTCTAAGATCCATCTATTTTTTTGGCCTGTGGCAGTGTAACTTGAAAACATTTCAAAATGAGAACTGGCAAATGTTCAGTAACAGGATCAGCCTCACTTCTTCACCTATGTTAAGTGATCAGCATGAGCCTTTGGCATTCCCAAATATCTTCCTCCTAGTCTCCTGGAGCTATGCTGGCAATTCTTTTTGACATATGGCTCCCTGTCTTTTGCCAAGGGAGAGTCATGAGAAATGCTTACTTCTGCCTTCTTTATCACACTCTACAAAGAGTATACCTTACTTCATCAAACTTAGGCAGTAACTAGATAATCCTACGTGAGTTCCTATATTTTCTCTAAAAGTTATGCCTAGTGCTTTCTGACCTCTTACATATCATAGCACATCTGGAAAATGATGCAAATTTGCACACCTGTGGTATTGAATCATGTTTCCCCAAAGTCATGTTCAAGTCCTAAATCATGGACCTGTGGGTGTGAACTTATTTGTAAACAGGAGCTTTGAAGGACCTACTAAGTTGAGACCAAACTAAATCTTAATCAGGTATGACTGGAGTCCTTTATCAGGAAAGGATATTTGAACATGGAAGTATAAGCCACAGGAGGAGCCAGAAAGAGATAGATTGCCATGTGATGAAGGAAGAGACTGATTATCAACAAGTCACGACCAGAACATGATAGACTTTGGAGAAGTCATGGCCTACCGATGCCTTGATTTGGATGTCTAGCCTCCAAACTCTTAGCTAATAAATTCCTATTGTTTAAACCAGCTCAGTGTGTGGTATTTTATTATAGCATCTGTGGCCATTGGGGAATTTGATGTAATTATGAATTCCAAAAATATAATTGGATCATGCTTGTAAACTGATCTGTTAATCTGGGCATGATTAGGTTAGGATTAGGGCATTGAGCCCCACCCCTTGGTGGGTGGGGAATCGAATATAAAAGGCAAGGCAAAGGACAGTTGAAGCAGTCTTTTGAGAAGCAGTTTTGATATTGGAAAGAAGGCCCCAGGAGAAGAGAAGCAAGCCATTCGCCTGATCGTCTACAGCTGACATTGTGGAGGAAACAGGAGCTAAGCCCGGAGAGAAACGTAGCCCCGGGAAGAGAGGAACCCCAGAAGCCTGAACCCTGGCAAATGCTGGCAGCTGTCTTGCTCTAACATGTGGCAATGGACTGTGGTGAGAGAAGAAACTTAACGCTTTATGGCCTGGTAACTGTGGACTTCTACCCCAAATAAATACCCTTTATAAAGACCAACCCATTTTTGGTATTTCACATTAGCACCCCTTTGGCTGACTAATACAGCATCTCTGGAAAACTAAGGCAGTTTTTGGTACTGTACAATGTGATGCTACCATAGAAAATGCCCAAAGATGTGGAAGTAGCTTTGGAAATGGGTAGTGAATAGAACCTGGAAGAGTTATGAGGCACTCTTGAGTGAAAATGCCTAGATTGCCCTCAAGAGACTGTTGGTAGCAACATGAATATTAAAGGTGATTCTATTGAGGGCTCAGAAAAAAGCGAGGAGAGCTGTAGAGAAAATTTCTATTATCTTAGAGAATACATATATCATCATGAGCAAGATGTTGATAAAAATATGGACATTAAAGGTGCACCTAGTGAGGCCTGATAAGAAAATGATGAATATATTATTAGAAAGTAGAAGAAAGACAGTCTTTGTTATAAAGTGGCAGAGAACTTTGGTGAAACTGTGTTCTTATGTTGGATAGAGGGCAAAGCCTGTGAGCGATATACTTGTATATTTGCCTGTGGAGATTTCCAAGCAATGTATGGAAAGGTGTGGCCTGGTTTCTACCTGCTGCTTATAGTAAGATGTGAGAGGAAAGAGATGTGATAAGAACTGAAAGTTAAACACAAAGGAGCCAGAAATTGATGATTTGGAAAATTCTCAGCCTATCCAGATATCTTTCTCTGAGACTAGGCTCAGAAGTGGCCTACAGGACCCTCCCTGAGTTCCCAGGATGTGAATTCTCAGAGAACAGAACTCTGCATGAAGGTGTGGCTGAAAAATCAATTGCTAAAGAGAATAATCCTATGACTCATGGATCCAATCAACCATCTCAGAGAAATTCAGGAATGGAGCTGCAATTATCCAGGAATGGTCTGTGGAAGATCCATTGGTCAAATGGCTTGGACCTCCTAGAATTGCACAGAAGATTGACAAGGTTTTTTGAGAATTTTCTATCAGCATAAACACTGCCATCCTGGACCAAAAGGGACAGAGATAGGACGAAATAGAAGAAGAACCATCCCAAGGGCAGAACCATGGATGCAAAGGTCTGGGCTAAAAGGACTTCCTTGGACCAAGAGAGAGATCTGTCAGTCACTCCAGTGTTTGGAAAGAGTGGGTCCACTCCAGTGTTTGGAGATGTTGGGCCCACTCTGGCTCAGAAAGGGTAGAGCCTATACCCTGGTTTTGGAGGAGAGCCTGGTTATCGCCCCAACACTCATAAAGGGCAGTCCTGGAGCAGCAGCAGGAACAGAGAGCAAAGCATCCATGTATAGATGACTCTTAAACCTTAGAATCTTATGGCGTTTGTCCTGCTGGGCTTTGGACTTATTTGGGACTTGGGAGCCCTGTTTTCTTTCTACTTTGTCCCTTCTGGAATGGAAATGCCTATCCTTTGCTTGTGCCATCATTATATTTTAGAAACAGATAACTTGTTTTTCTTTTATGTTCCACAGGTCTAGGGACAGAGAGGAATTTTACCCCAGGACAGGCCATACCCATAATTAATTTTGATGAGATTTTGGACTTAGAGTTGTTATGGAAATGACTTAAGGCTTGTGGGATGTTGGGATGGGGTGAATGTACTTTGCACATAGGAAGAACATGCCTTTGTGAGATCCAGAGGGCTGATTCTGGTAGATTGAATCATGTGTCCGAAAAAGACATGTTCAAATAATAACATCTGGTCCCGTGGGTATGACCCTATTGAATTGATGTTCAAATTGAATCCAATATATCTGCAGTCCTTATAAGCAAAGGACATTTAGACATGCATGTACAAGCCACAGGAAAAGATAGAAGGAGACAGATGAACATGCGACAGAGGCCGAGATTGAGCGCCAGCAGCCACCACCAGAACGCTACAGACCTGGCGGAAGGCATGACCAAGCAGGACCTTGATTTTGCACTTCCAGCCTCCAAACTGGGAGACAATAAATTCCTGCTGTGTAAGTCTACCAGTTTGTAGTGTTTTGTTACAGCAGCCCTAAAAAGCTGAGACAACACCACAGTGGGATAAAGGGACGAGGACATAAGTGGTCAATATCTCAGCATATGTGTAACGTATTCCAGGGGCGTGCATGTGCCTGGTGGAGAATTCTGTCATCAGCTAAGACACTTTGCACTACATTTGATCAACTTTTAATAATAGCAGTGACATACTTTCTCAAGTCTATTCCCTGGTATTCCATCTGAAAAAACAGTCATTCATTCATTCTAATATTTATCATCAGGCTATATTTAGCCAGGCTTCATGCCTCTATGCTAGATAAGGCACATATAGGTAAAGATGCCACATTTTCTCCTACTTAGTAGATTAATATATGCCTGAATATAAGCTTTACCTGCAGGACATTCATTTTCTCCCCTTCTTTCCCTTCCAATCTTGCTGGCTTCCACAGTGAATTATAATATCCTTAGAGCCACTGTTTTCTTGGTTTATCAACTGAATATACATTTGTCCCCTTGACTTCCTAAACTAGCAACCAGAATCTCATTTGCTAAATACATTAATAAAACTTTAAAATATTATCCAACATCTCATGTAACTCAAACTCTTCTTTAGGAAAATGGAACTTTATAAGATCCAGACACAATTTTGTTATGATAGGTGATCATAATTGGAGCAGAAGTTTAGGAAACCAGACACCTAGTGGGTTTCAATATAGAGAATCAGGTGCTGTTTCTTCACCTCCCTATTTTGGAAAGCTGAAGCCCCTGGCCGGGCCCAGTTGTGTGGTGTGCAACTTGTGCAGCTACACAGGGCCCTGTGCCTAAGAGAGCCCCAGCCTTGGTTTAAAGTTCTGCTCTTGCCGTCAAGAAATTCTTAATAGATTTTGAACAAGGAGCTCCAAATTTAATTTAATAGTTTTTGAACAAGGAGCTCCAAATTTAATTTTGCACTGGGCCTACAAATTATGTAGCAGGTCCTGTCCCTGATATTCTGCTCTGAGGTTAGGTCATTCTTTACCTTTACTGCTAAATAACTCACTAAAATCCAGAGATACTTTGAAAATTGAAAGCTTAAAAGTTTAGGGAATTAGATGTTTGGCATCTTGATACCACAGTACCTGTGGACTTGCTCCATCCCTGCTGAGAGGCACCTCTTTCTGCCTTTTCTCTCCAGCCTCCAGCTAGCTCAGTCAATTAACTGGGGTGTTAAGAAGTGCTCCCAGCTCGCTTATCAGGGGCTGTCCTTTCTTACTCCTGGCAAGGTGTAGGGAGACTCACCTTACCAGTGGTGATTCCCTGCTGGCCCTTATCCCTTGACATTTCCTCCTTCCAAATCAGAAGAGGGGAAAAAAAAAGGAAAACACAGAGAAGTTCAGGTCTCCTACCTCTCTGTTCTGTGGGGAGATCTATCCAGCTGTGTGGTATTTCTCTCCCAAATAGGCTCAAAGTTTACTCCTGTTACCATGGTGATCAGTTGCTCTCTGTAATGTCATTTTTTAAAAATTTAATATTTTAAAAGATGCTTAGATTACATAAATGTTACACAAAAATTATAGGGATTCCCATGTTCCCCACCTCCCACACCTCCCACAACCTCCCACATAAACATCTTTCATTGGTGTGGCACATCACCTGCAATGGATATACACATCCTGGGACTTTACCACTAAGCATGGACCATAGTTCACCTTGTAGACCACACTCTCTCCCACACAGTTCTGCATGTTATATGCTGATGTAAAATGGCCTATATCCGTCATTGTAATGTCACTCAGGATAATCCCCAAGTCCCGAAAAAGCCCCTGTATTACAACTACTTTTCCCTCTCCCTGCCATGAAAGCATACAGTGGCCACTGGCTCCACATCAATGTTGTAATTTCTTCCATTACTTGAATCACAATATGTCTACAACAGAATACCAGTAAGTCCACTCTAGTCCATAGCTCTTCCCCCCAATCCTGAGGAGTCTGGGACAGTGATGTCCACTCCACCTCCAAGTGAGAGGGAGCTTATATCCCATGGATAAGATGAATTGGATTATCCTGCCTGCAGCTGCAGACTCTCTCCATTCCCTGGGATGGCAGTTGTCCATCATCATCTCTCCACCAGGTGTCCAGGGTGAGTCCATTAAGCTGTAGAGTAGGAGTTGCAGCTCCACCAGATTCCGGGCCCAGCTGGCACATGGACAGCCCAAAGACTCCAGTCTCTGGAAGTACACCTACAAACTCTAGCATCACATATAGATTTGAATAGCAGGGACTGATGGACCATGTGCAAGGAGGACTTATTTGAGTCCAACTCTGTCACTCTCAGGAGCACAGATTCCAAAGTAGAGCCCACTGATAAGTCATCAATCTCTGGAGCTATCCCCCCTTATATAGGAACTGGGTGTCTCCAGAGCCCTCAGGAGCCCCTCTGTTTGGAGTGATATCTACTTTGGTGTTCTATGAGATCCTACTGAGGTATGAATAAGATGTCATGTCATTTTTTTAACCTTTCCCTTCTTCCATAGGAAATGTGCATTTTGTAATCTACTCTTGAAAGCCATTCTTCCTAGCATCCTATCCTCAGTTTTCTCACTAGATGAACATACTTCATTTTTGCATTTAAAGGAGCTAAATCTCCCTTTCTTGGAAGTTTTAAACTTAGTTTATATATGGTTTAACATTTGTTAAACTCCAACATATATCTGCATAGGGAATTGTACCCTAAAACATAACAATGTGGTGAAATATTTGGGTTATATAGGGTGACTATTAACATTGTTTCTATCAACAAAGGGCTGCTTGTGTAATTGGCACATGATTTGAGTTGTTATGAAAATAAGATATGCAACAAAGAGATTTCTAAGGAGTAAAATCTCAGAGAGGGAAGATTTTTCAAATTTTGTTTATTGGGTTAAAATTTAAACCTTCACAGCTATGTAGCATTCAGTTAAAATAAGAGGAAAAAACTGGACATATAGGAACTGCATTCATTTCCTAGTATGGAACAGGTGGATGGTATGTTACGGTTACCAAGAAGAAGCTATTTTTTAATCTTTTGACTCCCTGTTGATAAAAACAGATGACCCTGAATTACAGAACAGCTTTTCATAGATTGCCTAAACAATATAACATGACTCTTTCAATAAAAAAGCCTTTTTTTCCTGGTTTGAGGTCACTTTAGCCAGTACTTATTGGCTAGGAGTCCTAGATAAATGCCAATTCATTTATTCGACATTCATTCTTTCAATATACTTTAACTGCATGACTACTATGTCTGAGTGTTTTGCTAGGATTCCACTTGAACTGGTCAGGTACAGTCCCTACCCTCAAAACGTTGTCTACCAAAGATGCCAGACAAAGAGTGCTGAGGTCAAAACAGGGAACAACAAGCATGGACCTAAATTAGCTTAAAGAAGATCTCATCCCTGATGGTACATTAGAACCAAGTGGGTGAACTTATAAACTATAAAACATTCAAATTCCAGGCACATTCCTGGACCAAATAAGTCAGAGTCTCCAAAGATGGACTTGAGGCATCAATACTTTTACAAGCCATCCCCCCCACCCGGATGATTATCAGAAGGATTTGGGTTTCAACCACAGGACAGTGGTGCTCATATTTCAACCAGAATCACCTAGGTAGCTAGGAAAGCACACGTTGTTAGGATTTACTGCTAGAGATTCTTATTCAGTAGGTCTGGGTGAGGCCCCAGAATTTGCACCTTTTACACGTTCCCAGGTGTTGCTGAAGCTATTCGTCAGGAGGCCACACTCTGAGCACTACTGCTTTATGAAAAACAGGAAAACTGTGAGAACAGAGAGTGTTTTAGGCTTGGAGAATGACATGTGAAAAGGCTAAGGTCAAGAAAGAGCACTCAAGAAATTGAAAGAAGTCAATTAGGCTTGGGGCACAGAAAGCAATGATAGAAGTGCTTAGAGATAAATTTGAAGTGGCAAGCAGGGAACAGAACTTAGGTGACCTTGTAAACCATAAAAAGGTGTTTGCACATCATCCTTCAGCCGATGATAAACCATTGAAGGATTTTAGGTAGGGACCCGTGGCCTCTTCCACCCCAAAATATGCAGGCACTTAATCCTATTAATCAAGGTGGTATTATTACCGTACTTGGATAAAACACAGGGTAAGGTTAATCCTTTGTTTTCTCATTTTGCCAAATTTGGCTAAACAAAATTAACATTTTTTAAAGTAGTTTCTTAAGAAATGTTTGAAGCAGCACTCAAGTTCAGTTCCTTGACATGACTCAATGCTTTATAAGAGCAGTTTATTGCTCCGGGTGTACACTGGGACCTATTTATGAAAGATATTTGATGGAGAGGACTAATGTCTGCTTTATATGCAGATCATTGCCAGAACTTTCCTGCGTGTACTTAAAGTTCAGAGGAAATTATTTGACCTAGGATAGAACAAATCCACCCAATAATCAACAATATTTTATTGCAGCTTTATGCTATATATGTTCTATCAAGGATGCCATCTGTTGACAACTGCGGTTCCCCCCCACACACTAAAAGTGCAGCAAAAATTAAACTAGCTTTTCAGATCAGCTACTGGTGGGTGAATGAGTTGTTCACAACCAGATACAGTTTCCCAGATGGAAAGCGTCGACTAAGAGATGCAGCATCAGTGAAGCACTTGCTGGCTTGTCCACATCTGCAGAATAGTTGGCCCCTGGTGCTGTGTGACTTACTGCTCTAACACCCTTATTTCTTATATTAATAAGCCAGAGGGCTTTTCAAAGGAAAAGGAATTATAAGAATTCAAAATGATTTGGGAAAATATTTTGAAGTCCAGTGCCTTGAAATATCCCATTTTGAATTATGAGATAATGTGCCAAAGGAAGTAAGTCCCCTTATTTGGTCTGAGTACCTATAAGTGCATTTCGGGTGATTTTACAGTCCTGCAGAGCACAGGACAAGTTTAACTTAAGGATGAGCCCTGAAAAGAAGCAGAGATGTTCCATTTTTCTAAGTGATTGAGAATTACATTCACAAAGGTGACATATTTGCTTTCAATTCTAGCAACAGTCATGATTATACTTTGTCCTCAGAAAAATATGCCAAATTTCCTTGACTCTGCCTGAAATTCTTGTGATAAATAAAATGAAAAACAATTTTCTCTTTTTCCATAAAATATTATTGGGACCAGCGGTGTCTATGGGCGTGGATGTGAGAGTGTATGTGTGTGAGGGGGCTTTGATTTTCAGTGACAGCAGGTTCATTTCTACTTTTATTATAGTTAGGGCACTAGTTCTATGTTTTATCCTTTCATGTTGTGTACATATATATATATATATATAAAAAATCTCAACTAAAGTAATTGTTTCCCTTTTGACATAATCATCTCTATTACCCACACCAAGTGGACTTTATGCAGATCCAACAGGTATTCAGACACCGTACTGGGACGCCTTGATGGTCTTACCTATATAACATGAGCCTCAATGGTCATTCTTTCCTCAATACCTTTTCACTCAAACAGCTTGGTGACTCTGTGGCTAAGTCAAATTAGGTGGACTCTGAAAGTTTCACTAACTCACTATGATAATATGTTTTCAAAGAAGTGACCTCATCAAAAGCTACATCAGCATGGAAGAGTTTTTGCTACAGGTATCTAGCTGACAAAATGTAGGTACCCTAATTGGCGAAGGTTAATTACTTATATGGCTGTCACTTACACGGTGAAAAGCAAAGAGAAAGAAAAGCCCATGCTTAGATTTTCTCTTTGGAACTCTAAATACTGTGCAATAATTGAATCTGAACTTCAGCTTTGGCACTCATTAGCTTTGTGGTCTTGGATAAGTTATCTAACTTCTATGACCTCAAGTTTCCTCATCTGCAACACTTGGCTAATTATATTTGTCTCATAAATAGATATTGCTTCTTAATAAGGAGGATTCCATGAAACAGATAACATGAGTACTTTCTTAGGTGCTAGCTAGTGTCTATTTAGTTTGAAATTAGTAAATATTTGTTGGAATTTTCTGAAACTTACTTGTGGGGACCACCATTTTTAGCAACATGACTCTTTTCAACCATTTCCATAAGATTGTGAGGGAACTCCAAGGTTTATTTTGGATTTAAGGTGAATTTATCCATCTTGCACATTATTGGCATATTTACAAGCACAGTGACAGAAAAAACAGGGCATTAGAAAACTCAGGAAACACATGAATTCTGAAAAGAAAGTGGGTACTAACACCTGAATTATTCAGGGTGACAAATGCTTCAGAGATTGCCCAAGGCTTCATTTCACTTTGTTAGGATAGCTCTGCCTGAAATAGGAGAAACTCTGCAAGAGCAGCCCTGCCTGCAGGAGTGGAGACAGAGGAGCTCAATCAAAGCTGGCAGTAGTACAAGCAGCTTCAGGGGAATTCAGGGAAGAGACCCTTGTGGGCCCAGCATCATTTTGTTGCTTGGTTTCAAGCCAGGAAACGTGTTTCTGATGGTTAGATATTGTTTTTAATTACAGAAGAAGCATCTTATGGATTTCCTATCTATCTTAGCAGTACATTTCAATGTTTTATAACTAAATCACTGTTGGTTCTGTCATATCTGCCTTACGTTTGACACAGAGGGGGGTGTTGGAAATGATTAGAGACTATATTTATATGAAAGTAAAGTCGGGAGCAGGAGGGGTGATGAGCTCTGCCTGCATGTATTCTTTCTCCCAGCAATCCAAAGTCATGTGATTGCCTTCACCCCAGATTATAGACATAACACAGCTTCATCTAAAACAGTTAAGCAATACAAAAGAAGTATTAGAGACAAACTGAAAAATCATCTAAAAATTTTCCAGGGGTGACATTTTTGGTGAGCATTCTTCTAGACATCTCTTTGTATGTACACATATGCACACATACACACTTGCACCCACGTGTATATGGGATCATATGGTCTATGCGACTTTGCAACACGCCTCCTTCCGTCCCTCCCTCCCTCCTTCCCTTCCTTTTTCCTTCCTTCCCTCCCTTCCACACCCTCCCTTCCTTCCTCCCTCCCTTCCTTCCTCCCTCCCTCCCTTTCTTCTTCCTTCCTTCCCTCCTTCCCAATCTCCCATATCCTTCCTTCCTTCTGTTCATCCCTCCCTCTTTTCCATCCTTCCTTCTCTCTATCATTTTTTAAAAATTTCTGTCCAAGTACAGAGAGCTGTGTTAATTACATACCTCTATTCATGGCATGGCATATTGTCATCATTAGTCTTTGCAATATCCCTCTTTATAAGTTTGTATGTGGGTATGCCATTTTATCCCTATTTCCCACTCCCATTACTCTTCTTCCCACCCCAAACTGGTGACCATTCAATGGGTTTAATGCATATCTTTTCCATTATATCTGGAAAAATGTATATAGCTGCTTTATCTGTATGTTTTAAAATTTTCATAAATGTTATTGTTTTACAGATATTCTCTGTTTCTTATTTTTTTTTCACTCAGCATCTTCTTGCTGCTCTATGCATCTAGTATATTACTTCTAACAGCTGCCTGGTGGTCCATGGGTTGCATCCTCTATCCACTCCCAATGATGCACATTTAGTTACTACCAGCTTTTTGTCCCATATTTAATACTGAAAGAAATATTTTCTTAGATGCCCCCTTATGGAATTGTGAGAACATTTCTTTGGGGGTATATATCAGGAGCAGAATTGCTGGGAGATAGGGGAATTATACTTAGTTTGATTAAATGTGCCAAATTGCTCGTGGTCAACAATTGTGATTCTGATGTTGATTTGATGGACACTCGAGCCTTGCTATGCAGCCAGCATCTGGATTTTTTTAGGACAAGGGTGGCCTGTGCCCCCCTGGGACCACAGGCAAGCCAGTCAAACTGGTTCAGCATGTGCTTGCCCTATGCTGGGGGACAGAAACTAGGGTCACCGATTGAACTCCAATTGTATTGAAGGTTTGGACTGGAGTTATTTTTCACAAAAAGGGTAGGTAACCCTATATAGGTAAGGGACATAGTTTTGGATATCTTTTTGACTTAATATATATAACTACCTTGTATCCTTTTCAATGGCTCGATAGAATTCCTTTGTATTCCATTTTACTTCATTTAATCAACACTTTAATGGTGTATGTTGAAGGTTTTTTTGGCTTTCCACTCTTGTAAACAATGCTGCAATGAGTATCTTTGCACATATATATTCCTAGGTACTTGATCGTTCTTTGGCATAACATCTTAGTTATGAAATTGCTTCAGTGAAGGCCATACACATTTTACATTCTTGTACACCTTGTCAGATTTCCATACAAAATGGCCATACCAATATACTGTCCCACTCAAAGTCCATGGCAGTACCATTTCCTCCATTCTCAGCAATGCTGAATGTATCAATTTCTAGGAATCTGATATGAGACTGTTGTTTTTATATTTATTCTTTGATTTTAGTGGTGAATTTTAAAAATATATTTATTGTCCCTTCTTAATAAATTTTCTGTTTGCTTCTTATGACAGTTTGAATTTTGTGAATCCCAGAAAAGATTATGTTCTTGAACTTATCCATTCCTCTGGGTGTGGGGTCTTTTGATTGGACTACATCAGTGAGGCGTGACCCAGGGTGGGTCTCTACCCTCTTTCTGGGATCTTATATAAACTGAGAACACAGACAGAGTAAGAAGAGACACACGGATAAGGGAGCTCTGCCATTTTGACCCAGCCATGTGAGAGAAAGGACTACAGGTTTGCCTGCAGTTATAGAAAGACCTGGAGCCCCAAGAGTCTCAAGGAGCGGAGTCCCAGGGAGGGATGCCTGATGGTCCACAGCTGAGCTCCAGGAGAAGGTAGTGAGAGATCAGCAGACTTGCCATCTTGCCTCGCCATGTGGCAGGATTCCAGGTTCTGCCAGCAGCCGACCCTTGGTGAGAAGGCATCTTTGATGATGTCTTGATTTGGACATTTTCATAGTACAGGAACAGTAAGGTGTTACCCCAAAATAAATTCCCTTTATAAAAGTCATCCCATTTCTGGTAATGTTGCATTGGCAGCCCTGAGGCAAGCTAAGATGCCTCCTTTACAAATATTTCTATTAGAATATTTGTCTTCTTATTTGTAAGATCTCCATGAAAGCAAAGGCTGTAACAGTATTTTAAACCTTCATATCCCATCTTCTAGCACTTAGTAGCTGGACAATTAAGTTTGTAAAAAAATATTAGCAGTTTGCCTGTCATATATTTTTCAGTTTTTATTGTTTGCTTTAAAATATTAGTTTTGTTGATTTTCTCTATGAATGTTTCCTTTTATATTTTGATGTACTCAATATATCAGTCTTTTTCTCTGTGGTATTTGGCTATCATATATTCCTCCCCTTTATGTCCCAGATCACAAGCATATTGATGCCTATTTTATTATAGTACTTTTACTTTTATTAACATTTAAATTTTCCTGATCCTTGTGGAGTTAACCTTCTAGTGAGAAGAGTAAATTAAGGGTGTGGGTTTACATTTTTCCACCACTTTTGTTGACTAGTTAAGTTTGTCTTTAATTCATATCGCCACATTTATCTTTTGGTATGTATATATGAGTTCATTTAAAGATGCCCTCTTCACTTTCATTAATTTGTTACTTTAGTAGAAGAATTTATTTTTATTATAATTTTCATCTTATTTATTTTGAGTAAATAATAGAGTCTCATGTTTAAAAATTCAAAATACTAAGTGATGCAAAAAGTATACAAGGAAATGTCTTCCAGCCCATCACCTTACCAGTCTTTCCCATGAGCAAACAATTCAGCCACTTCACCTTTCTTTGTAAAAAAAAAAAAATAGTGTATTATATGGATTGTTTTGTTTATTTCCTTTTCTAAGACCTTGGCAATAACTCATATGATGTCAGTACAAAAGGAATTTCTTCCGTCATTCCAACGCATGAATGAAGCATAATAGATTTAATCAATCTCACATGGGTAGATGTTTAGATTTTATCAAATTTGCTGTTAAAATGCTGTAATCAAAGACATTGTACAAATTTCTTTTGCACATGTGTGGGTAGGTGTATAGAATATTTTCTAGAAGTGTGATTGCTAAATCAAGGACAAATGTATTTGTATTTCTGACAGAAAATGACAAATTCCTCTCCATAGATGTTGTACTAATTTTTTGTTCTGCCAGCAATTGGTGAGAATATCTACCCTCCCATACCCTCATACATATATAGTATGTATATTTGGTAGTTTTAATTGTTACCTGGGCTACTTTATAATCCGATTAAATAGCACCTTTCTTTGAAATTTTGGAGATTTATGGGCAAAAAGACATTTCTATTTAATAAATTATACCAGGCATAGGAAATCTCTTTGTTTTTCATTTTAGTATAAATATGCTCTCATTTTAGTATCTGAAGCTATTATTTCACTTGCTTTTAATACAATATTTATTTATAAAGAGTAAACATAGCCTGGCCATTGCTTAATTAACACTATTCCATTCATCTAATGTATTATTTCTTATAAATACCATAAATGTTTGAAATTTTGTGAGTTTGCACTGTGAGATTATACAGGTTAGATATGTTTTCATAAATTAGAGTGTAGTGCAAAAAGATATAATGAACCAATCACTGATCTTCTCAAGTTGTGTGATTTTCTCTCAAAAGCTACTTTGTAGTTTATAAGCATAATATGAGAAGGGCCACATGGAATAAAAACAGACTAGTCCTAAAATAAATCCTGTTCAGGGGAAATCATAATTTAGATTATGGTTTTAATAATGATTATTGAAGTTACAAAAACAAATCACACTGGGATGATTAAGTCATGCCACAAAGGATTAAAATATGGTTCCCTCTAACACCTAGTTTCTTTCTGGAGTATGTTTAAATGTGTGATTATATATTTAAAAAAATAATCTTAAAAAAATAATAGCATAACCGTTTTATAAAGCAAGATTTGCCTGAATACTCACTGCTACCAGAAAATGCTAGTCTAATAGAAAGTTTAAAATGTATTCTGAGGATCTATATCACTTCATTTTATTTTATTTCACTTGGTTAATATTATGAGATATTGTGCACTTACCTTAACTGTCTGCTCTCTGAACTGTAAAGTCACCTCCCAGTCAAGATTAGAATATGCACTATCCTCTTTGTTCTCTTGTATATCTTCCCAGTTTAATCTACCCTCCTCTACCCAGTGACAACCCCTTCTATCGGTCTCCTGTGGCTGCTGTAACAAATTATCACAAACTTAGTGGCTCAAAACAACAGACATTTACTCTTTCACAGATCTGGAGGCTAGAAGTCCCAAATCAAGATATCAGTAGAACTATGCTCCCTCCAGAGCTCTAGGAGAGAATCCTTCCTGGCCTCTTCCAGCTTCTGGTGGTTCCAAGCATTCCTTGACTCATGGCTGCATCACTCCAATATCTTTCTTCTTCTCCCTGCCTCTCCTCTGCATATTTCTTATAAGGACATTTCTCATGGGATTTAGGGTCCACCTGGATAATCAAGAGTGACCTCCTCATCTTGAGATCTTTGACTTAATTGCATCTGCAGAGATTTTTCTTTCCCTTCTAACAAGTCACGTTCACAGGTTTTGGCAGTTAGGACATGAACAGATCTTTTGGGGGGCCACTATTGAATCCACCACATCTCTATTCTGAATTTTATCACCATAGTTAAATTTGCCTGTTCTTGAACTTCATATAAATGGAATCATAGTGTATGTCCTTCTTGGTGTCTGTGATAGTTTAAGAATAATTATGAATCTCAAAAAGAGATTATGTTTGTGAATTCTTCTGGGTGTGATACGTTTTGATTATATTGAATTCAGTGAGGGACCTTTGATTAAGTTGACTTGATAAAATCAATTTAGGGCTTCTGATTGGGCTATATCAGTAAGGTGTGACTCAGGTTGAGTACTTGCCCCCTTGGTGGGCTGAAATAAATGGACACTCACTCAGGAAGACACCTGGGAAGAGAGAGAGCCCTGTCATTTTTGATCCTAAGGCCCTGGGGAGAAATGAGCCATTCACTTGATAGTCTGCAGCTGATATAGAAATCCCAGAAAGAGGTGAGCCCTATGCCAAGAGAGAGAGGAAGCCCTAGAAGCAAGCCCTATGCCACCCTACCCCTGAGACTGGAAAGAAGTTGGGCCCATGGAGTCTTGAGAGGAAGAGGAAACCCAGGAAGGAGAAAGGCAGAGATGAGCAACCCTCTTACCTCAACACATGGCAAATGACTTCAGTGAGAAAGCAACCTTGAGGTGGACTCTTTAGGGCCTTGTAAGCTTTTACCCCAAATAAATACCCTTTACAAAAGCCAACAGATTTCTGGTATTTTGCATCAGCACCCCTTTGGCAGATTAATACAGTGTCTGACTGCTTTCACAGTTTTGCTTTGTAAAGAGAAATCTGTACAGAGTCTTTGGGGGCATCTTCATGGTTAACCAAGTTACCTGTGAGACCCACTGTGTCTGAGCAGAACAGTGATGACTCTGCATACAGATGAGAAAGTAAGGTAGCTTCTGCGAAGCACTTGCCAATCCAAACTTCCCATGCAGGGAACCCTACACAAAATCTGACTTTGATCCAGGAATTCTAACCTCAGGTTCTTCAGTTCAAAGAGACTCAGTCTATAGGAATTGATCCCATATCCCTCTAGCCCTCAGACAAGAGCACCTCTGAAGGAATCTGATATATATAGATAATGATAGCCTCAAACTCCCACATGTAAGAGACACTTTCAAATTTCTAGATTCAGCCCTTTTCATTTATCTGAGTCTCATTGTAATGCATTTGTTTCCTCCTCTTTAATGAATAGATTTTGCTTCCCTAAAACTTAAATTTAGTTTCAAATACATATTTGTGATAACATTGTCCATGCTTAAGTAGTGATTTTAAGATGATCTATAAGCATAAGCAGGCAAATTCACTGCTCAAATTAATTCTGCAGAGATATTTCTCATTAATCTTGGGAAGACTGCAGGTATGTTTATTAATACAGAGGTCTTTGTGGTCAAATGCCATGATCCTTTCTGACATATTAAGCCATTTTTAATTTGCTCTTATCATCAAAATCTTTCTTTTTCAAAGATATTAGATAACTCTAGAGTGTTAAGCAACATAGAGAGATTTGAGGGCACAAAGGAGAAAGAGAAGAGTCATTAATCTTATGCAAATGATCACCTAATTTTCGAAGGATACAGACACCATCACAAACAGTAAGATCCATGGACTATCTGGGAGGAAGATAATTTCCTGTTTATTTAATTGATCCTCTGTAACTTTTCTCTTGGCAGGTATAGCTAACTAATAGAATTTGCACAGTGCAATCATTATTAAAAATGTCAAAATGACATTTGATTAATCTAATCTATTTAGATTTGAAACACAAATCATGTATTTATTCTAACAACATAATTAATTACTATTTCCCCCTTTTGGTTGTTTAATATATTTAGAGATTCTCTTAACATTTTCATCTTTAACCTATAGGAGCATTATACTTCTCTGTAGACTAAGTCCCTTTCCAATAGTTGAAAATGATACTATTGACTGATTGTCTGGTAGAGCACGAGGAGTTTGCATTAACCTTATTTGTGGTTTCATTTACATTTTAATAAATTATTATGCATTTCTTTGGTGATTTCTAGGGTTAGAAATTGAATGCCATGTTTTATGGCTTTCTTCATTTTAGCATCCCTCATTTTAGTGTTTATGTTGTCTGGACTTCTAAAAGAAACCAGTTATTAAACACTATTGATGACTCAGGAACGTTTTTCAACCTTTGACAATATAATTAGTACAATTCATCCCTTCATTCATTTGGTCTTTTAACAAATAGTAAATAGTTGTAAGTGGTAATGATACAGCACTTAATGAAAAAGAAAAAGTCCCTCCCTTTCTATAGCTTACAATTTAGTGAAAGGAGACAGAGGACAAAATAAATAAGTTAGAAACTATACTATAGGTCAGATCATGATAAGAGTTATAGAAGGACGTGAAGCAGGATGAGGAACTTGGAGAGTGCCAGGAGTGAGGTATTGGGATTAAGAGTTGTTGTTTTATTATATTATGTCATCAGGATAGGGTTTGAGGAAAGATGGCATTTGAGAAGACAACTATAATCAATGAGCGAGAAAGCCATGTGGATAGCTGGGAGAAGAGATTCCAGGCAGAAGGATGAGGAAGCCCAGAAGCCTTGGAGCAGGAATATGCCTATCATAGAACAACAAAGAAGCTGGTGAGTGCAGGTGAGCCACCCTGAGGATGACTCAGAGAGTTGATGGGGAGTTACCCTGTAGAGCACTCAACAATAATGCATTTTACTTTGAGTGGACTGGAAAGCCACTGGAGGTGACCGTGTTGAACTTTACCTGAGCCCTGTGCTCCTGGAAATCAGTGATGGTGAAAGAAATCCCGCAACCCTTTGTGTTCAAAGAAATGACTTACTGCAAAGAGCCACCCTTCCTCACATGACTTAGATGCAACTTCCAGATGCCCCCTTAGTTACCTACGGCATGACCAGACAGAGCCTCTAAATTCATTCCTTTGTCTCACAAATGATTAATTGAACTGCTGTCCCCACTGAGCATTTAATTTGACTTGACCAAACTTTGAGCTTTTCCTGCTGAACTTTGGCTCAGTTTAAGTAAACATTAAAATGTGGAACAATCCCATAATCCCTCCTCAGTGACACCTCTTGACAATCACCCATGAAGAAGCACATCTGCTTAGCTGTCCAATCCAGCCATCTGCTCCATCCAGTCCTCTACCTCTGGATTTTGCTAGCCTGGTTGAGTACTCTCTTTTCCATCTGACCTTTGAGGTGCTTGCAGATCTCATGATCAGAGTTTTCTTTCTATTGTAATAGTCCCCCAGGCCCTACTGTAATAGATTCTTCCCTTTACTGCAATGGTTTTTCAAATAAACTCTCCTAACTTAAATCCAGGTTTTTTGCTTTTTTTAATTTGAAAAGGTTTTTAATTGGAGGAAAGTCCTGGCCAGAGCAAGTTTAGGAAGAAAAGGCTCACTCTGGATGCTAGGGGAGGAAACACATAGCAGTGTGCAGAGAAACAAGGGAGGTAGCAGAGAAACTAGTGTTTATCAACATGCTAGGGGACTTTGAAAGGATGTTTTTAAAATACCCACATATTTCAGCAAGAATTGGTCCTGCACATAGGCTTTGTTTGGTCCTTGCAAATCAAATCTTTGTAAAATTCATGGATAAATGAAGATTATTGGCAGAAAAGGTGACATGCTAGGATAAGTCCCCTTTTGTCATGTTTGAGATAGATATTATCAATCGGAATGGCCAGGCAATGATGTAACTTAATATACAAATCATAGGGAATGCTTGACTTAGGAGCTCTCATCTTATTCGCCAATTTATTTACTCAACAAATGTTTTGTGAGTGCCTCTTTTACAGATTCTATTCCAGGTTCTCAGATAAAGCATGCCTTCAGAGTCCTTGCATTCTAGCTGGAGGATGTGGAGTCTAAACAAATCATCAGTTTAAAAGAGGTGCAGATTATGGTGTCAAAGAAGTAAATGGGGTGACAGGATAATACCTGGGGAGGATGGGGCCCAGCTTTAAATTGGGTGATCTAGGAAGGCCTCTCTGAGGAAGTGACACTGGAGCTGAGAAGCAGCCTGATCCATTTGCCAATCATGAAGTGCCAAGCATTTGGCATGATCCAGAAACAGAAAGAGGTCACCATATCTGGATTTGGAGGAGAGTGTGTTGTGAGTGCATTCAGAGTGGGAAGCTGGGGCCAAGCACATAGGACCTTGTAGGGCATGTAAAGGATCCGAATTTTGAGTGTGATGGAAAGCCAGAATGGTCTGCGAGTTCCTAATGCCAGAGGCTCCTTTCCCTACTAGAATTTTCTCTGCTTCTGTCTACTTCCAAAGGCAGAGATGAAAAAGGGGAATTTTGGTGACCAAGCCTGGAGAAGGAATCCTGTTTTACCTGCATGGAATAGTTACTATGGAATAGCAAGCACTATGGCTCCCATTGAATTTCAGCACAGACTGATCAGATTCAGCTATATGCGCATGAGGGAGAGGGAGACAGAGAAAGGGAGAGAAAAAGAGGTAGGGAGAGGGAGAGAGAGAGGAGTGAAGAAAGGAGGGGGAGAGAGAAACAATTTAAAAGTTCTGTATTCAATGAGCCTGAAATAGTCAATGCATAATGTTGAAACTTACGAAAAGAAAGCCTCAAAGATTTTCATGGATTCTCAGCCGTGGCAAAGAAGGGAAATTCATTCTTCAGGTGAGTAGGCTATTGATAAGTGATGGCTTCAAAATAGTTTACTAAAAGCAATTGAAAGCCCTAGGGAAGTATCCACTAATGAAAAGTTAGAGGGCCTCATAAAATAGCTTAGAGGAGAAGAAGATGACTGTGATCAGGAAGAACAGGGAAGTTAGAATCTTAATATATTTTTTTATATTTTCTAAGCAGGGTAACTCTTAAATAAATTAGTTTCTTAATATGAAGCGCTTTCATGGACCTGTATATTCACAATACTATAAATGTAATAAATATTTACATACATATTAATGAACTGGATTGTGTATGCAAAACGATATAATCCAGACTTTTTGGGGTTATTTGTAGGATTTTCAATCTGACTATACACGATTTTCACTTTATACTCTGATTTAAGAACATAATCCTTGCAAATTGAAACTGCAATTTATAACATTGTTGATAGGAAAAAATGGGTTCCAGGTTTTAATAAAATAATTTACATATAAATTTTGGCGTTTGATCCATTTGTCAATTGGGAGCCAACTATAATATATTTTTTGCTTGAGTCTACCAAATACTCTGAGTTTATTAAAATAAGAGGTGCTTATGGCTGCCATGGTTGTATGAAACATGGTAGAGTTATGACTCCAATGTTAGATAAGTGCTTAAGACCACCATTATTGGAAATTTCTTATGGGCAAGTTGAGGAAATTACTTCCTGAAGGTACATTTGATTTTTCAGGGCCCTGGTTTGGCATTCCCATCATTATGAAGCAATTTCTTAAAAGGTACAGCCATCTCAACCTGTCACATCCTAGAGCATCCCTGAAGACGAGTTTTGTCCTAAGTACCCAGTAGGCAATCCATAAATGTATGCTGAATAAATTCAATTTAAGCAGTTGGTGGTGATGATGACACTTTTGGCTATAACTGAAACATCTATTATGGTTAATTAAATATACCTGCTCTGAAATGTTCCTTTCACTTTGCATCATGATGCATGGACTTCCAAAGGTTCATGCAGGCTCACTGCTCGATTATATTGCATATTGGGAAACATATCTTCTTTTATTCATGATGTGTCCTAATATAAAAATGATAGTATAAATGTATGCAACCTTATTAGTAACTAAACTTAAATTTATAGCATAAGGAGTAATTGTTTTATTGGAGAAAGAAAGAACATGTGCTTTTTAAAATTTTTTTGCTATATTTCCTCAGGATATGGGTGAAATAATTCCCAATTTTGTCTCAGTAGCACTCAGTGGAATCAAACCTGTTTAATGTCACTATTTCTACCACTCTATATAAATTAATGCACCTCTGTTACACGTTAGCACATCGGATTCTTTCCCTGGCTCTTAACTTGTGAATGAAATCTGGCCCGTGGAAAGGGCCCAGAAAAGAGACATGGAAAAGTGAGAGTAGAGGGAAATTCTTACTTATATATGCACCATTGATCCTGAAGCCAGCATGGAAGGCAGCACAGGTGTCAGTGGGATCTAACCAGATGACATAAGCGTAAGGGCATTGCTTGTGAGTATCCCTAATCGGGGCCTTTTTGCATGTGCCATGTGAATAACAATCATATTACTGTGTAGGGCCACAGCCCTGGACAACTACAGGGACATGTGAATGGCACCTGCTGGAGTTGTAGATAGCACAGCCTCCAGTCATAATGGTAGCCCCGCTGGGGGTTATGGCCCTTGTGTATCTTCAGTGGGGACATCAATCTCTCTCTTTCCCTCTATCTCACTTTTTCTCTCTCTCTGTTTCTTCTAATTCTTCCAATTCTACTAATTCTTCTCCTTGTCCTCCTTCCTCCTCTTTTTCCTCCTCTTCTTTTGTCTTCTTTTTCTTTGCCTTCATCGCCTTTTTCTTCCTTAATTTATTTCCCCTTTTTTAGTAAAGAGGGTGGTAGAGAACGAAAGAAAGAAGGAAAGAAAGAGAAAGAAACAAAGAAACAAAGAAAGAAAGAAAGAGAGAGAAAGAAAGAAAGGAGGGAGGGAGGGAGAGAGAAAGAAAGGAGGGAGGGAGGGAGAAAGGAAGGAAGGAAGGAAGGAAGGAAGGAAGGAAGGAAGGAAGGAAGGAAGGAAGGAAGGAAGG
>JAKSZT010054524.1:24193830-24221506 GCA_026826555.1 Tolypeutes matacus
AGGAAGGAAGGAAGGAAGGAAGGAAGGAAGGAAGGAAGGAAGGAAGGGGAGAGAGAGAAAGAAAGAAGAAAGGAAAGAAGGAAGGAAGGGAGGGAGGGAGGGAGGGAGGAAGGAAGGAAGGAAGGAAGGAAGGAAGGAAGGAAGGAAGGAAGGAAGGAAGGAAGGAAGGAAGGAAGGAAAGAAGGAAGGAAGGAAGGAAGGAAGGAAGGAAGGAAGGAAGGAGAGAAAGAAAGAAAGGAGGGAGGGAGGAAAGCAGCTTTCTCCTACTGACTAAAAAATAGTCTAAGAATTTAGACATTCAATGGATGGCTTAATAAATAAAACCTATAATTCCAGTTAACTAGAAAACCAGTGAATTAGTTGAATTATTTCATAATTCTGAAATAAGCTTTAAAAATTTTGCTTTCAAATAAGTACATTAAATAGAAGCTCAGAATATTTTGCCTGTAGCTGACCTCAGTGTACCTGCTTTAAAGATATATGCATAAGCACATGTAATTTTTCTGTCAGTCAAATGGGTACATTTTAAGGTAGTTGAAAAATTCCACACACTTCATTTATCTTGTTCACAAATTCTGTCCTCATGGATGACACCAGAATGAATTTTAGCATGGCTCCATCCCAATTACAAAATTATTGGAAGCCAAGATTATGTGCCCCACATAAAAGAGACCTAATGAGAATAGAAGGGCTGCGATGTGTAGTGGAAAACAACAATAATAACAAAAACGTATTTTTACTTTCAAATTGACTCCTTGATCAAGCATTTAATCTTTCTAAGCATTAGACTTTTGTTTGGTAAAATAGAGATAATTATACCTGTTTCAAAGAAACATTCCAGAGATTTTATAAGACACAGGCTAAATGATTTATATGAAAGTAATTTCTTTAAAAACATTCATAAATCATGATAATAATTTAATGCATAGAAATAATAATTATTATTAAATTAGTGGAAAATACTTGTATATTTTTAAAAACCAATTTTTAAAACCTGATTCAACAGAAATCACATTACAATTCAACTCTCTGTAGATGTAATATGTTAGAGAATCATTATCTAATTTTTAAAGCCAGCAAATATTTTTACAAACTTGAAATACTGTCTTAGGAAGTTACTTTGGGCTTGATCTCCACTATTATTGTTCCATAATTGTCAAGGTATGAAACAGCATCATCACTGTGAAAAGGAAATTAAACCCAAATGCACAAGGTCATTGTGGATCCATGAATTAACCAATGTAAGGTGCTGCTTTCTGAACAGCACCTGGGTTGTTGGATAAAATATATTATGCATTAGGAACTGATTCTTTTTGATGCTTTGATTTTTCCAGAGATAGGAAAATGTAGTTGGTTTTATTGGTCTTTTGGGTTATTATACAACTAGATTTTTTTTTTAATGACAAGTAGAAAGCGTGAACAAAAAAAAAAAAAATGAAATAAGTAACTAATTAACCCAAGTTAATTATTATTCCCAATAATTCTGTCCAGAGACAACTAATGAATAAAGGCTTCTACACTCACTCTCTTGGGGGGGGGTGACCATAAAATTTATCACCCGAACCAGGGCAATTTTGAATGCTGGAAAAACAAACATAAACTGGACTGTCTTGAGCAAACAGATTGTAAGGTCACCCTGTCTCTTGAGAAACTTATGAGCTCCCTGATTCTTCACGCCTCTGAACCTGGGTGATTGGCTATGATTTCTATTTTTCCCTGGTCTCTTACCACCAACTCACAGCAGTATGAAACTCCTTCCCTGCTGAACCACCCCCACTGCCCATGTCCTTGCATCACTGCTGGTCCCAGGCCACAGCCCTTTTCCTTCCTTGCCCACGCCTGTGTCACCACTGGCCATGGCCTCCATTTTTCATATATCTGGGCAACTTTTGATGAATTTGCCAAGATTTCTCATCTTCTCCACACGTTGGACCAATACCTGAATTAACGTAAGCCTCTTTTATAATAGTTTCCTAGCTGCTAACAATTTCAACAGTCTTCAAAAATATAGCTACGAGATTGCCCAAATGCTATTCAACCATGCTATTTTGCCATTTTGTACAAGTAATAACTTTTGATGTACCTTGTGGGTACATCTAAACTTAATTGCCTTTTGAATTTCCCAACTATTTACTTTGTTTCCTCTTTCTTATCTACCAGCAAGATTATTTGCATGTCATGAACAATCTTTTCTGATGACCAGGGAATTCATTTCTTCCTTCTCTGCCTAAATTTTCTCATGATTAGAGAATAAACTCCTAATTCTGTCCAGGATCCTCCAAATCATTTTTCCTTCAATTCACCTGCCTATTCCATTATAATTGTAAGTAGCCAAATTTGTATATTAATTTGCCTTTAACATGAACATAATTTGTCCATTTGTGTATGTTGTATATAATTCTAAGACTCTGATATGTCTCTTGAAATAAAGAATAATGTTCAATATTTACTTTCATCATTTTCGTATCCATTTTGTAATTGCATTTATTAAGGCCTTTTATGCAAACACATACCCACACAGCTACAGGTTTCAGAAATTTGGAACAGTGCCTGAATCTCAGTGGGCTAACAGGCTGGAAGAATTTAGCTCTGAGGGCCGTCACTATGTCCTAATCTTCATTGTATACCCAGTGCTTAGTGTCATTCTTGGGTCATTGTAGTCCCTGATTAATGGTCATTTAATTGATGGAGACCAAAGTAGTATTTGGAGAAAAGACTCTGTGTGCCCTGGTTAATTTAGTGATAATGGATACAGATCAACTTTATTCTTATATTTTAAATTGTTAATTTTCTTCCTTGAGAAGATTAGTAAATTATATATTTTTTAAATATACTATTTATTTATTGTACTGTATATCATCTAAATATTATATACATTAATTATCATTTAAGGCACTCAGTTGCTCATTTATCTTGATTACAATGCATACAGGTTACTTGTTTTATTTTTTGTTTTGTTTTCTTACATTCAGTCAAAAAGAAACCTATATCTAAACCAGTATTAAAACACAAGTTATTTAGAACCTGATGCACTAGTACAAAAGTAGATGTTATGAATAGCCTGGGTGGAAGGTGACACTTTCCTGTCAGAAAGTCAGGTACTATACCATTAAGCTGACAGCAAATCAGTGTCCTTACCTTTGAAGAAAGATGGAATGGGGCCCAGAAATACACAAACCCTTGGTGCTGTGTAGAGATGGGCAGCAATCATTTTCTTCAGCCTGTGGGAAAAGTGTTTCTGATGCACTTTATGTCTTTGTCCAAGGGAGGAGGGACTGAAGAAGGTGCCCAGAAAGTCTCAGTGGCCACAGAGCAATGCTGCCAGTTAGGCCTTTTCAACCAAGGGTTCTGAGGTAGACGGCTTGTGACATGAATAAATGAATTTCTGATTTGACAGGCTGCCATGAGCAGTGGTGTTTGGCTTCCATCTCCCATTGATTATATTACAAATCTATTTCTGGAGTGTAGAGATTGAGTGACATTGATTCCAGGTACACAAGGAAGCTATACATTATGTATTCACACCTTCATTTTTCACTCATTGATACATTCCTGCCTGGGCAAAGGAATTCCTTCACAGAGTCTCAGAATTCTTTTAAGTTAAACTATGACATATATGTAATTCATTGCATGCGACAATATAATAAATTAGATGGTTGCATTTGCAAGGCTACTAAGCTAAATTAATTTCTGGTTTCTGATCAGTTTGTAAAGGACAGTTCCATTTAAAAGATGTGGAGATTTTAATAAAGGGCAACACTGTATTTCTAAGAGTGTTCTCATTTATTTCTTTAACAATGCCCTTCCTAGTTCTCTTCTAGCAAAAAATTACAGGGTTTTCTCCCATTGGATGGAGCTTACTCTTGCAATGTCCCAACTATCCCTTAATTATTTCCTCCTCTGAGTATACTTATAACCGCTAATATTCTTCATGAAATCCAGGTCTTTCTTTTAGTCTTTTCTTCAGTTTGTTGCTTTCTAGTCCCAATAACTAAAATTCTGTCTTCTTTTACTTTTGTATTCATGAGTCCACAAAGCACGAATTGCAGAGAGTAGATTGCAACTATTCACCGTAATGAGTTCTGAATAGATTCTGTAAGAGGTTGACTGCATTTATTAAATGTTCTTTCCATCTTCTTTCTTTTAAAATGTAGTTGGCTCTCTGTCTTGCATTGATCCACCTTAATAATAAGCTTTATTATGTCTCCCGTCTTAAATTCAGGGCTATCTTTGCTAGAAGTTTTTAGATGAAGGGAAAGAAATGACTTAGATTCTCAATTTAAGTTTTCCTGGTGAGTGCATTAAAAAAGCTATTAATAGCATTGATAAAATTTAACTCTATTAAATACTCAAATATTATCTTTCATTCCTTCAATATAAGTGATTCTAAGTGGTTAGTGTAACTTTAAATAGATTAGTTCCTTTCTTAACAACTGTATAGATTAGAGTCACAAGTGATTTAGATGTTTGTAATTTTTCCTCTAAACATCTGCAACTTGAATAAATATGAGGACTCCACATGGCCCTGTCTTAATGTCATATCACATTAAATTAAAAATAAAAGCAGGACAATCACCACACATAATTTTAAAAATACTTCATCTATCTGAGTTTCTGGAGGAACTTTTGGGTAACTTTAACAACTCACCGAAACACTTTCCAAAGTCTACTTTCTTCTAAATTCCATTTCCTAAAACTTTTCAGCATTTCCAAAGTCTGTTTGGTTGTTTGGAGCAATATTAATATTCTCACAAGTTCCAGACACTCTATATACATATATTATTAACATTCACTGGCTAAAAATGCTATTGTGCAGGCTGAAGCCCTCATTGGCTGGTTTTCTTTAGGATGGTTGGTTTAGATAGATGCTGTGTTTGGCTGAGGTGGGAGTGAGGATTGGAGAGGGCCTGAAAGGGAAAGACGCTCTCTCAGTGCCATTTGTCTTTTTCTGACAATCAACAAAAAGGTTATTTTTAGAGAATGAGTTGACCTGGTTACCTGCATACTATGATCATTGCTTGGGAATGCCAGCAATACTGGGATAAATCTCATCATTAACAATAAAAGTTATCAACTCTTTTCCTGCCTCAGTTATATTATGTTGGAATATCCCTGTTTTTTCCTATCTTGTCTCTGGCATTTTGACATTTAATGCTATATAATCATAACTTTAAGAATCCATCTTGTGGTCTTGTGTGATCGTACAATTAGAAGAACTTGACCTGTAGTTGTTTCAGATATTGAATCAGGAACAGGAACTTACCAAAGGTACAGAATTATTTTGTGCCGAGCATCCATTATCTCATTGGTAGAGACCAGAATATCCTCCGATTATCAGGTAAAGTCAACAAAAGTTTAAAGCTATTAGGTGACTTATTCAGGCTCACACAGCTAGTAGGAGACTAGCTGAGATTTTAACCCAGGTATATCTGACTCCAGAGCCTGAGGCTCAGATTTTCTCTAATTTTTATTGGTTAATTAAAAATATATATATATTTATATTTAATGTTTACATTTGAGTAGAAATTCCTTTTATGATATTAATAAACAGGGCATTTTAAAGTTAAGCACTTAGTTGCTCTATAATAAAGTGTGAAAGGGTTTTGTTAAGTAGAAAAAAATTAAATCTATTTCATCATAAGAGGGCTTTTCAAACTTCTTTTGCAAATGAGGTCATGACATTATTCAGTCTCACATGACCCTACCAGTTTGTGTTTATGGAGTGCATCATTTTCTTATGCCATGGCATGGGAATTTGCACAACTCCTTTTTTGTTGTTGCTGATATGTGAAAGTAAATCCTTTATAAATTATTTGGGTTGCAAAAATGAAATACATGAGCTGGCTGTTCTAAAGCCTATGTAGTTAAAAGCACTGGCTCTTTTGTGGATCCCTCTAGACTTGGCATAATTCAAAACTACCAGTTGTTTTCTTTCTTATGTGTCAATTTCTATCTCTGTGAACAGCAGAAAATGATTTCACAAATAGAAAAGAAGACAATATTTCTCCAACATATGAGTGCTTGCATATAGACCCATCACCCACCAATTTCCCTGACTCCAACTTAAAATCTTTAAAAATAAGGCACCTTTGTAATGCAAGCATTACAAGTCAGTGTTATCATCATGTCATATATATGACAGAGTGGGACATCTCAATAGTATGTATGTTAAAAAGGTCTTAACATACATACATTAAAAAGGGAATATGATCTTATCATTTCCCAATCATTATAGAAAGCATATTCATATTTTATACTTGATGAATTTGAATTCCTGTTGGTTTAGTCCACTAGAACAAAAGTTCTTCAAGTGAAAATAAAGTATCTGTTAATTAAACAAACCAACCTTCCCACCCATCAGGCTTTGGCTGAACACCTACTATGTGTCTAACATGATAGCAGAAGGTGTGGAAAATATAAGAAAATATAAGACATTGTCTATATTTTTGCCAAATATATACCATAAAGATCTTATAGTACATTGAGAGATAAAGGCTATCACAAAAGCAGTGAGCAAAAAATATGACATTGTACATAGACAAATTAAAGTACTATCAAGAGTCATGTCGAGTTTAGAGAAGGAGGACATCAGTGAGGGCAGGAGCATTGGGGAAGGCTGATTAGGTGCAGGGAGGAGAGAGACGAGCAACAGGCTGTACTGCATGAGGACAAAAGGGTCAGGAAGCTGACCTGAGAGGGCAAAGAACAGGAATTGCTTTGATTTTCTCATACCACAACCTTGAAACATGGATGCTACCACTGGTTTGCAAAAGGAGAGCCATGGTTTCAATTAAACTGCGTATTACAAGAAACCCGAGCTTCAAAGAACTATGGGAATGATGACCTCCAACTCTTCCATTTTACAAATGAGGAAACACACAGGCTGACTGCGATTAAGTACCTTATCCAATGTGTAATGTGCTATGGCACATTAGTGATGAAAATGGAACCGGGAATACTGTCTCCTACAGGAATGCTTTTAACCATAACTGTTACCCCAATCCATCCGCACACTTATTTTTTACTTATTCTTCAAAGAGCTTCTTTTATCTCTTTAAACTTAGCTGACCTGGTCTGAAGAGTGGAAAAAGTCACAAGTCAATTCTTTTTAGTCAGGCTATTGATAAAGGGCATGAATCAAGTAGCCAAATTGAATTCAGACTTCCTTAATTTGCTGAAGCCTAAATGGAAGGTGACACCTGGATTGTCATTTTGGTTGATTATTGGTGTGTACTAATTGATAGCAATTTTAATAAAATTGAGATTAACCAATTTTTATAAGAACACTGCTTGAAAATTTAGGGATGTAAAGTTCTGAAACTCTTTGTACAGATTTTTGATTGATTTTCAATATACATTTTGGCAGATATTTACAGCTCTACATCTATAGACAGAGACACAAACAGTTTTTCAGAAACAATTCTAAACTCAGAAATTATTGGTTAAAGGAAATAAGTATGTTCTTCCACTAATTATAACCCAGGGTCAATTATAACCTGCTTCTCTATTGGACTTCATTTCACAAAGCAGTTCTGCACTTTTCATTTTATACATTTTTTCTCTTGAGGTAGTATTCCTTCACATCCTACTTTATCAGTCTTTGTGAGAAAAAGCAAACAGCAAAAAAGAGAGGGTGAGGTATAGAAATTCAAATGTGCAAAGAATTTTTCATGAACATCGTGGCATTCATTCCTCTCTGATGGAAAAATGGGTGGAGCCTTTTTGAAATGGAAATTTTTTTCAACAATGCTAAGAATGAGCTGAAACAGCTCCTCTTAACCTTCAGATACTTGGGAGGAACTGCCAAGTTCCCCAACAGGAACGGCAAGATTAGAATCTCCAACTGTATGCCAGTCCAAAAATTATGGAGTAGTAACTCTGTCCCTCACTTCTCATATCTAAATGTCATTAGGCTCTGCTGTTCCCTTAAAAAAATCTTTATGACCTGTGTTACTTATTATGTCTCTGCCACTATCTTAAATTAAGGCTTTAATGCCTTCAAAGACTTTTATCTTTCAACAATTGATTTTACTCTTTTCCTTTCTCTTTCTCTATCGTTCCTTTTCTCTCTCACACACACACTCACACACTCACACATAGACAGTGGTATGGCTTATTTTCTAAAAAATATTGCTTTCATTACTTTCCTGCTCCGCAAACTACCTGTATCAATTGAAAATATTTTTGTCTGGGTTTCATCATTCTCCATTCTACCCTACCAACATGATTTACTGCGTGTCATTCTCTCAACACACTCCACACAGGCTTCTAAGATCACCTATGTGGTTAAGTTTGGGTTATACACATTGACTGAAATGCAATTTCAATCCTCCATGTCTATACCAATCATAGAAACAGAAACTCTGAAGAATCCCTGTTTGACTGTTCATCATCTAAGGTCCATTTTAAGCCCTGTGCCTTCCAAGAAATATATCTTGACCAATCTAACCCATATTCAGTACATTCTGACTTCTTTCCCCAATTGCCACTTAGAATTTGATCTCTAATTGTCCTTTAATATTTTTATGTGACTCAAAATGGACGGAATGTTCCCTGTGGGAGGGGCTATGTCATTTACCATGTCCAGTATAGTCCTGTAGATGTGAAGATTGCTTATTAATTGATTAATTATCAAAGACTTTTGGCAAGCAAGCAGTACAATTTCATCATATAATGCAGTAGTTTTTTCAGACTCTAAGGCTTGATGAGATGTAGATATTTGAGGGTCTAGGCCAGGTGAATGGACTAACCATCGCTTAATAGACAATACAGGAGTCAGACGAAAATAAGCCTAATGCAGGAATCCAAATTTCCTTGTTAGAAAGTAACCACAACTCCATCCTCCCAGTTATTCCGTGGTGTCCTAGATGAGAGGTGGTTCATCACTCCACCTTTATTTTTTTATTTTTTTTAAAGATTTTATTTATTTATTCATTTATCCCCCCCTTGCTGCTTGTGCTCGCTGGGTCAGCTAACCACGCCTTGCGGGCGGGCCTGCCCTCACCAGGAGGCCCCGGGAACCGAACCCGGGGCCTCCCATATGGTAAACGGGAGCCCTACTGATTGAGCTACAGCCGCTTCCCTCCACCTTTATTTTTAAAAATGATTTCATAAAATACAAAAAGGGCATTTTAAAAAGTCGGGAAATGCAAAAGTTACGGTTCCTCCAGGGCTAATTTATTCATCTTTCACAAGCTAAATGTTAAAGCATGCATCTAAGTGCCAAACTAATCGGCAATTATACACACCACCTAAACCAAAGAGCATCTCACAATAGAAGTCGTCCCCTTTGTTGACTCTGGTACTCAGATCAGGAGTCAGAAAAGTGTCTACAAACTGGAGAGGAATGCCCCATGGTGAGTTGAGAGATTCTTCTGGGACTGGACTGCTCTAGGAACCCCACAGATGATGCTGGATGTAGGCTGCTCAGAGGGGTCTTGGTGGCTCTTCTGGAGAGTATGCCCTTCAGTAGGTATCTGGCTTCTATAGGCAACTGACTCTGAAGCCTGCCCCACCATGAACTTCCAGCTTTGTAAACCAATAAATTTCCCTTTAGGTTGAATATACCGTCATATGAGAACTCTACAGAGCTGCGGAGGTGGATTAACTACCTTCCTGCCTCTGTGAGGATGTTCAGCTCCATTTAAGCCACACCTGGCGGGCTGCCTCAGAAAACTGGTAAGTTAGGGAAAAATGCCTTTTATCTTTCCATTTACAAGTTCCCAGAAATGATGTCTATTATTTTCTGGTGCTCATCATGCTTCCCCATCCCTTTATCCAAACAGCAGACTCCATTCCCAATCACAAGCATGTGTGCATGAGAGAGGCTGGTCCAAGAAGACTCATTCCTTTGGAATTTTCCTAACTGGAATCGGCAAGGAAGAGATCCTTTCCTCCTCCATCATGGAATGTAAGGAAAAGGAAAAGAGCTGGTTGCAGTCATGCCTCCAGCATCGTGTGGTGAAATCTAATCTGGGAGACCAAGCTGTTACATGAAGGCAAAGAGTTGGAAGAAGGTTATGCTGGCATTAGAGTGCTGATCTTCATCATTTTAGTCTTCCTGAGGCCTGTTGGCTCAACAGTTCTCCTGGTCTACCACTTTATCATGTTGCTAACCACCACCCCCATTTTCCCCTTGACATACATTTCACTTGAAATTGAAGAAAACTGTCTAAAACAGCAGCCAAGGCCAGTGAGGAATTTTTAAAGCAAAACTCATCAGACAAAGGGATTCTAAAGATTTGCTACTTATCCTTCCCCATCTGCATGTCTAGTTTCCCTACTTGGTTTGAAAATACATATACCAAAATGCTTCATGAGAAAAAAAAAAACAAAACTGTGGGCTTAAGGGAGATGGTTTTAATTAGACAAAAGAGTAGGACACATTTACAACAACAGAAACACAGCACTTCTCACTAAGTGTAATATTATTTTAAAAGAATGAATATAAAAGCCAAATCTCATTATAAGATCAGCAAATATTATCAGGATATTGAGGTTAATGTGTTTAGCACTGGATGAAGGTAGGGCAAATTACTTTCAGTTTAATTGTGAATCTTTCCAAAAAGAAACAAATGACCCTTGTACATTATCAACTGATACTAAAAGTTATGGGAATATGAACTGGTACTTAGGTAATAATTCCACGCGCTCATCACAGCACACAAATCCCAGTTTGTTTGACTTTCCAGTTTGAGATATCCCTGCTGTAACCGTTTCTCTTTCAATATACCCACAACTTTAATATTGGATTACATTGGTGATTGTGTTTCTTTTAACAGTGTAAAAAGTAAAGCCATCTGAGGGAAATCGATTATATATCAAGGCTGTAAAAAATAATCATAATTAAGACTTGCATAGTATTTACCACAGGCCAGGTACTTCTCTAAATTTTTCATCTACTTATTTTCATTTTGTCCATTTGAACTAGCCATTTGAACTATCCGTAAGGATCCTTAAGGATTTTATAGACTAGAAAACTGAGATAGAATTTAAGCAACTTGGCCAAGATTATGCTGCTGGTAAGAGGAGGAGGCAATGTTTGGAAGCCAAAAGTCTAATCCAGAGCCTGTGCTTCTAATTATCATGTGATTTTGCCTTTCCAGAGCAGGCTCTTAGGTAATGGAATAGACACTTTCAGTTGCCTAATCAGCCTCTACTTATCTCCTTTTGCCTTCTCAACAGTTTCTGCATTTTTAAAATTTATTTTTATTTTTTTAATTTTTATTTTCTTAGTGTCTGCATTTTTTGATGGGGTACATAGCCCATAACTTCATAGGGAATTGTCCTTATTCCAAGATACAGGAGTGGGACCTAGTTGGTGAAAGCCAACAAGCACATACCATTCCCCCAGGCCACAGAAATGGTCTTGTGACCTAAGAGAACCAAAAAAGGCAAATCCAGCCTTGTTAGGATGCTAGAACAGGCCCTCACACTCTCACACACTGTGGTTTGTGGCTATGAAGCCTGGAACTGCTGCAGCCACTTTGCCACCAAGGGCGGACAGGACTAACATGACGCTGACAGTATGGAAGGCAGAGGGGAGAAGCAGAAGCCACTGGGCCCCTTATGACATCATAGAATTGCTGATCAGCTGACTCTGAAGCCTGCCTTACCATGAACGTCCAGCTATGTAAGCCAATAAATTCCCCTCTAGGTTTTAAGCTAGTTAGAGTAGACCAAATTCAATCGAATTCACCTGCCTTTTACATTTTGAAGACTAAGAAGAAATTAGTTTTTTTTTTTACTCCTAGTGGGTAAACAACTCCATGAGAATTAGCACTTTATAAAGTTACATTAATACAGGTCAGTAAGGTTGTCCCTAACTTATTTTTTTGCTTTTTAAATGTTTGTTAATATAGGTCAGAGATGGCAAATACATGGGGTACCAGCCCTCCACATTCTGACACTCACAGCAGACATCATGAGTCAACCATGACAGTGTGTCATTTGAGCCAGTGCAGCTAGTATTACCTTAACTAACACAGTTTTGCCCCAGTTGTACAATGAAAATCCGAAGGAAAAAAATAGAGACAACATAGACTGGCTCCCAAATTGAGTTGTTCCTTTTAGAACTTGTCCTTTTAGAAACTGGTTTCAAAATCTACAATTAAAACAAAACATAGCAACAAAACAGAGGATTCAAGAACAAATTCGTTTGTAAATATTTACACACAACAAAGCAAGGAGTTCCTTATTACATGAGATCTTCAGATGCTACCTAGAACCAGACCTGCCCCCTATTTTTCTCATCAGTTTGGAATAGGTGAAAGCACTAATGGTAATTTCTATTAATTACTCAGGGTGAATATGGAACAGTTGCACAGGAAGTAAGTGTCCAGGCTGAGTATGGATCTTGGACTGCCTTGTCTGTGAAAATGGGCTTCCTCCATTCTGAAGGCTCAGCCAGTTTCCATGGTGATGTGCATTGGGCACAATTCCAGATCTGAGTTCTTCTCATTGAGGGGCTTAGTGAGGAACAGGGTAACGTGCAAAGGGAAAAGATTAATATCCTCGGATGAGGAAAATAAAGGGTGACTGAGCACTCAGAATTGGCCTTTTCCCCACTGGATTTGATGCCTTCCTACTGGGAATAATGGATTTTAAAAGGGAAGGTAGAAGTGCTCGAATTTCCATTTTTATAGAAATTTCCAGAATAAGGGAAGGAGGTTTTGTTTGCAAGTCAGAGCCAAAGTGACTGACAGAATTCGTGAGGCCCTGAGGAAAGCCACAGATGGATTAATTCTACTCTTCAGCACTCGTGGTTTGGGCTCTCAGGCATGAGAGTGGAACTGATTCGTGAATTCCAATGATCTGTTTCTACACAGAAGAGCTGGAAAAGAATCTAAAGTTGGCAAGAGCTGAAAAGCGAGTGGGCTTCCTCTGGCTCATGAGCCTAGAACACAGTTTCTTCACACATACCAACCGGCAGCTTCAAGAATGTGACTTGTCACTGCGGGCCAGCTTTTATAGGAGATTATTCTACCACCAATCTGATGAATAGGAGTCACATAAAGCTAGGCCATTTCTTTTAGATGTCCTGGTAGTGTTCAATGCCAGTGCTCCTCACTCATGTTTTGGCTCCAAAACTAAAGGGAATTGTGTGCTTGTAATGCATGTTGCTTATCCATAATTCCTTTTGAAAATATGTCTTTCTGATTTTCGGCTTTCAGAATTAGCCAGCCTCTCCGATGCCCCCTGCCTTCCAGGGTGCAGTTTGTAATTTTCCTCAAAACCCTGTTCTTCTGACCCTGCAATGTGATGGGTAAGTTAGAACAAAAACGTGGAGAAACAATATACCTGGAAAACACAGAGTAAGTCAAGGTTCCATTAAGTTCAAGGAGCCTGAAGTGCCTTCTGAATCTCAAGGGATTGCTAAGGATTACCCTCTCAGTTGTATTCTCATTTAAATGATTGGTTTTTTTCTGGTCCTTATCAGAACTTCTTTTTCCTCAATTCAAACTTTTCTTTCTTATCCTAATTTATCAAGTGTGTTTTTTTTCTCATTAAATATTTCCCTTTCAATCTGCTTTACAGAAACATAATGGAAAGTGAAAAGAAACAAGATGAAAGGCACTGTAATTTTATCTGATATTTAAAAGTGATGATTCTGGTACAGGTAAGACTGTGTGATGAGACATAATTACCTAATAGAGTTCTCATTTTGTTTCTTTCACTCAGTTGATCTTGTTTTGCTAGGCATGGCAGTCTTTGGGCATGTAACTAATTCACTCCATTTCAATTTATGCTTCTCTTTTCCGTTTATTAGATCCCAGAGAGAGAAAAACACTGGGAGTTAATAATCACAGAAATTTAATAAAGAATCAGTACAATATCAGGAGAGCTTAGACAGCAAGTGAAACAGAGAGAAGAGTAGCAATGGCTGTCTCAAAATGCTTCCATGATGCTTGGTTTCAGCTCTACCAGGCTGAAGTATTCATCCAGTGTTTATTGCCAGCGTTGTGTGTGAGGACACCCCAGATCGCTGAAGTTACAGGCTCAGACAACAATAAAGGCAATGTGGCAGCTGCTTACTCTGGGAATGGGAACACAACGTGCCCCCAAAGTAATAACATTTCTTATTAAAAGGGAAGATATCTTTAACCGACCCTTCATCTCCCCCCTGAGACTGACGGGCAATTTTGACTGTTTATTTTTCCTTAGCTCCGATGAATGACTCTATCTCATTCGGTTTCACATTAATTTGGTGGTATACACTGCTGCTGGCGCCGAGTGGAAGTGGAAGCAAAGGGCGTCATTAGAGGCATTCTAGAGCAATCTTGATGGAATTAGATTCTTTGGAAAGTAAATCAAGCTTTCGTTCATGCAGGGGAAGTTGGACAAGAAGATAGTAATGTGAAATTGGCTGAATTATCTCTATCTTTCGAGACATTAGACAAGGTCAGAAAACCAAAATTTAAATTATATTTTCAGTCATGTGTGTACCCTGTCCATAATAACTAGTTAATGAGCAAATTGATATTTACACCATGTCTGTTTATGTATATGATCACATTTTCATTAAATTGTGCAATCTGGAGTTTATATGTATAGCACTACGTGGTGAATTGTTTTATTCTCTTTACTTGAACTATAAGTGGTATTTTAAGTATTTTAGCAAATACTAAATGGGATAAAAAAGTTTTTCCCATCCACCATATCTTCCTTCCAATTTTGAATATGTTCAATAAAGTTTCTTAAAGCAGTGAGTAGTTTCCAAATCCCACCCCCCTTAGAGCACACTTGCTGAAGCCCATTCAAAGTGTGATGCCCCCTGTATATGTCAACACTCAAATCACTCATCATGTCACCGTGCACCTTGCTCAGCCTTCTCCAAAGTCCTCCACTCAGAATAAAATCAACAGCTATAACCTTTCTGTTTACCACCTACGTTCATTTCCTAGATACTCCCTCTCAATCTCTGTGCTAATGCTACACTGACTTTCTGGTTTCTCTGGAGTGCCAGACATGTTCCTATCTCTGGACATTTCTACTGGCATCCCCTCTATTTGGAAACTCTTTCACCGTCTCCTCACTCTTATCAGGTGTTTGCTGAAATGTCCCCTCAGAAAGCCTTCTCTAACAGCCTCATCAAAAAAGTTCATTACCAATTACCTGATTTATTTTCTACATGTCAATCATCTCCATGTGAAACCACTGTGTATATATATTTATATATTCATTGACTTTTTTTTATTTTCTATATCTCCCAACAGAAAATAAGCTGAAATTTTGCTTGTCTTATCTACTACTCTAAGTTGAGTCTTTGTTAAAGCACCTAGCACATAGTAGGTTTCTTTGTTTATTTGGCAAATCAATGAATTAATAATGGAAAGAGAGGCAGGGAACTGTAGCAGGGAATTTAGAATGATGTTATCAAATTCCCAGCCAAATACCTCTGAAGGTGTCCTTTACTGTCTCATTTAAGAAACCCTCTCAGAACATTAATAAATGAAAATGATGTCAAATAACAGCATATTCATGAATCTCCTATAACTTATTCTTAAAAGAAAAGGGAAAAACATCATTCTCAAACTTTGTTTTTTAACTTTCTTTGGTAATGAATTGCTCCCAACAGTGATAACAGCATGTTCCAACATCTGTTTTAAAGGCCTCATGGTGTGAATGCAATCGTGACTGGATGCAGGGTGAAGAACTTGTATTCTCCTCCTCTGTGATCCCTTTAATTACCTTTGGATTCACACAAAGAAAGGAACCAACATCTAGCATCTAGCACTAGCACATTTGTGAAGCCCCCTGGGAAATACAGAGGTAAAGGTGACTGAATATGCTGTTCTAGTTCCAAAACACTTTGGCCAGGCCAGGTCAGCTTGGAACGGTTCCTCGTGTCCGATCCTCATGTCTCACTTAAAGGCCTGCCCAGATCAATGTGCTAAAGTTCCCCAAAATGAGAAACACACAGGAATATTTGGGGTGATACATTTGACATCTCCTTTAAGCATTTCATTCTTTGTGACTGAGTGTGTGGACATAATGGATAGTGTCTTTGAATTTGAAAAGAAAATAAAAGATCCAAAATAAGATAGATAAGATATTCTGGAAACAGGAGATGTCAGAACCTTTTTGTGCATTTGTGTCTGTGCGGTGACTACAACTCTGTGGTCACTAGGGGACTGCTATTTGAGAGGGGCCAACCCCATCTGTGGAGTTTATCCAGCAGTGCTCCCAAAAGCATGCTGTAATTTCCTTTTTTTCATATGCCTGGGGCAAGCATGTAAAAATAGCCTTGCTAAAGGTGTGTTAGCAAGATCTGATGACAATAGGCAACATAGAATCGCTGATATCACATACCTGAAGCGTTGTAAGTATTGACTTAAGAATAATTTAGACTGAGGTGCTACTAAATAGGTGGCAGTAGGTTCCCCCCAAATTAATTCTTATCACATGAAAGGGCATTTTGCACTTTAGTTAAACTAAGATGTTGATTCAATCATATTTTTGCACCTTCACAATGTATGTTAAATTACTACCTAAATACATGGGTGCTCTCACATGAAGAGATTATGGAAAACAAGAAATATCTGAGAAAATGCAGTCACTACTACAGCAGGTGTCATACACCTACGCACTTTGTTGAAGACCCAAGTTTCACACACACACAGAATATGTTCTTTGTTATCAATATAGAAAGTTAAACTTCTAAATCCAGTGATGTTGAGTATTATGGACCTTGGACTAAAGAGGCATGTGTGACTTTAAACAAACATGAAATGTGTCTTAAGCAGCTGTGTCTAAAGACTGGAATGTTCGATATAGCCTGTATGTTAATATAGTCCATATGTTACAAGTTAATAATTCCTTCCTGAAGTACAAGCCTCATGATTTACACATGGATTTTCCTTCTATTATTTGATTTGTTCTCCTCACACAATACTGCAATGCAAACCAGATTCAGGATCATCTTCAATTCCAGATAAAGAAACTGAGACCCAGAGAAGGGAAGTGGCTGGGCTGCTCATCACACAGGGAGCACTGAGGTTGCTCAGAATCTAAGTACCTTATACGTAAAGAGGCATTGCCTAGGCAAATAATGCCGGCATTTTTTCCACAGGCTGCTTGTAGGATAGTTTTTTTTTTTTTTTTTTTTTTTTTTTTTTTGGAAAAGCAGACCTAACACGTATGCCCTTTTGTCATAGGAAAAATTCTTTGTCCCATACATTGATGAAAACCTAAGAGGCATGCTCAATACAAATGAGGGAAAAGCTATTTTGGTTCCTATTTTGGGTCCCTGATTTAGGGATAGAAATTTTTAGGGACAGATTGCCTTTACTGAGTGGTATTTTCTCCTCTTTGTTCTCTGCTTTCTGCAATGTACTAATTTCTGGCTTCCTCATTTCCTTATAAAGAAGAAGGGCTTCTGGAAGCATTGAATAGACCTCTATTTCTTGCAGCAGTTTGTGGCCTTTTTGCAATAAAGGAGGGGTAGATGGATGCAGTCGGTCCTTTGTCCTCTTTATTTACTGTCTACAGCTTTTGTGTAACTTAGATGCTCTTTCCATTCTCATTTTGGGATGCTGAGGATTGGGAGAGCACGCATATGGACGCAGGATGTCCTACTGGGCTTCCACAAGCCAGGAGTGCACAGAGGCAGCTGGGCCGTTTACAGCTTAATTGGCAGTGTCGTAGATCACAGGATGCCCAAAGTTCACCAGGAGGAGATAAAGATGTCAGAGAGGACCCCTGAAGAGATACATCAAAAGCTTCTCCCTTCTGCCTCTCTTGATAAGGATTCCAACTGTGTATTGCGGTAGTGAGTTGTTATGGTGACAGAAGGAGAATAAGTTAGGAGGCAAAGGGAGAAAAGAATGTGGATGGGAACTCATCTTCAAACCTCTACATGTGAGATAAGTTTGAAATATTGGGTGGCCTGTGTGTAGAATGAGTGTGGACATTTAATAATGTGACTAGTGTATAGAGCCTAAGATTTCAAGCTCTGACACCAGAATGCCTATTTCAAAGCTAGCCTCCATGACTTAGTTAATTAAAATTAACCAATTAATTAATTTAATTAGTTAATTTTTATAAGCTTATTTTGAGGATTCCATGAGATAACAAATACGGTGTTTTAGTTTGCCAAAGGGGTGCCAATGCAAAAGCCCAGAAATGGGTTGACTTTTATTAAGGGGATTTATTTAGGGTAAAAGCTTACAGTTCCAAGGCCATGGAAAGTCCTAAATGAGGCACCATCAGAGATGCTTTCTCACCAAAGTCAGCTACTGTTGATCCTGGCATATTGCTATGTGGTTAAGCAAGATGACTGCTGATTTCTGCCAAGGTTTCAGTCTTCCCCTCTGGGTTTACCCCTTCTTCTTGAGCTGCTCCATGGGCCCAGCCTCTTGGGGGTACATGCTTAAGGGATCCTCTCTCTCACATGGCAGGACCAAACATGGCGGCTTCCTTTTCCTGTGTCTGAGTCTCTGAGTCTCCTTTTAGATCAGATTCAGCAAGAGGGTAGAGACTCAACATGAATCATGCCCCACTGACGTAACCCAGTCAAATGGGTTTCACATCCACAGGAATGGATTAGTTTAAAACAGAATTTTTGCTTTTTGGGATTCACAAAATTCAAACTGTCACATATGGAAACAATGTTTTACACATTATAAGTGGTCAGTACACTTAGGCTATCATGATGAATCCACATTTTTACAGGAGGTAGTAGAGTGCATGGGCAGCATGAAAGCTCAGAGTCAGACTGCCTGGGTATAAGTTCTTGTTTTATCCCTTCCTAGCTGCATGACCTTGGGCAAGTCACTTAACCTCTCCAAGTCTTAACTTTCCCACCTGTGAAATGGAAATATTTGTAGTGGTTTTTTTCATAAGGTATTTTTAGGAAACACTGGGAACATCTTTATAAAAATCTTGGTACAGCATCTGCCATATTGTCAGTGTTCAGTTGATATGAGCTGTTATTCGAAGATGTTGTGACTAGTGAGATGACAGGGTACTGGGAGTGGGGTCAGATAATCCTAGCTGCCCTACCACTGTGGCATGGTAGGATTCAGGGTTCTGCTTGGAGTAACATTTTTCTTTTAGAATGAGAGTTCCTAATGACTAAGGAAAGTAGTTCCTGAATTATTCATTCTTCACTAGTATAACAAGAGTACATCTCAAGTATATATATAAAAAATGTATATTTATAAAAAGAATATCCTTATCACTCTATCATAGGAAATACTGAAATAATAATAATAATAATTATTATTATTGCTATGAGCACAATAACAAATACCCAGCAACTATTATTGGTTAATATTCCTAGAATGAACATCACAGATATTGAAATTGATTGAAATGCAATGTTTCAATTCCTAATTACCAGCAAAATTGAAAACAAAATGAAATTTTATGATGCCATGATTATTACCTAATAATAATAAATCATTACTGTGTAGATTGGGTTATTGTTCCTGACTATTCACTCCTTCCCTGGAGGCAAAACACTCTTCCCTGTATCGATGATTTTGGGCCTGGCTCTATGATGTTTTGATTAATAGAAAGTGGGTGAAAGTGACAAAGTACTGATTCTAAGCAGACACTTTCAGAGGCGTCTCAGCTTTTGCACAACCCCTTGAGTTTCTGCCCCCCACTTTGCCAACAGCATACCCCAGAGAATTGGCTGCTCATTCAGAGAAGATGCACAGAACCCAGCAAAACTGCAGCAGCCATGCAGCCATAAGGTAATGTGAACAATAAATTAAAAGTTTGCTTTTGTAAGCTACTGGGATTTAAGGGTTGTTTGTAGCTGCAGCAAAAGCTGAATAATAAATATAGAGCCATTTATCAAGGCCTGGGGTAGCATTAAATACATTCTCTCCTTTTATCCTTTCCTTATCACTGTCACTTAAACCTTATAGTTCCTATTTTATAGATGAAGAACAGAGTAAAAAAAAGTTGAAAAATTTGCTCTGAACTTATTAGGGCCCAAGCTGGGATTCAACTCAGGATCATCTGACTTCAAAGTCTGGAGTCTTAGATAACATAGTGTTCTGAATTCTAAGGAAGTCAATTATTAGGGTAAATGCTATGAAATGGCTGGTTTTGAAGGTCAAACATGGCCAAATATCAGCCACTCCATATAGTTAAAGCTAAAAATTCTTTATATATATAATACACACAATATTCCTGGCCTGACTTAAAAGTAAATAAAATGTTCAGTAATTATTTCTGGCCACTCGTAAGAGAAAAGACTTGCCTCCTGGAGTCACGCAGACCTGAATTTGATTCCTAGTTATGTCATTTAACAGGCTCAGGTAAATTGTTTTTTCAGAGTCTTGTCCATCGATACAATGGAAATAATTACATAGGAGGTGATCCCACTGAATTGTAACCAATCTCCAGAATAATTGTCCACCAGCCTTGGTGCTCCTTGGGATTGAGGTCTTCTCCATTGCTACTGTCACTGAGTTAGGTTGGATGCTGGACCACTGACATTTCCTCCTAATCAGCAAAGCCATTGAGACCTTCCATGGCCTGGCCCCTGCCCATCTCTCTGGCCTCGTTATTTAAGGCCCTTCCAGTCCAGACCCACTTTGGTGGTTCTCCAAACTGACCTCAGACAAGTTCCTAAACCAATCTGGGTCCCAGTTCCTCATTGGTAGAAGGGAGATAATAATAAAACCTCCCTCTTTGTTTGTCAAACCCTACCCAGCTCTTATGACTCATCCTCCTAACATAAAATTTTTCAGATATCCCCCATTAGAACTGTCGATTGCTTGTGTCCCCACTATGCACTGTGCAGACTTTTAGCAGACATTTACAACATTCTGATTTATTCTTTAGTTGACACATTTATTAACTCTTCTCCTGAACTGTCAGTCCCTTGATAAAAAAAATAAGTAAGCAATAAATATTGAGAAATGTTCACAATATCCTAGCACCAAATATTTTATGAAACTGGATTAACTTAGGTGACTCAGACACATCACCAAAACTATGCTGAATTATACAAAATGATTTAAATTCTAATGGAGAAAAGCCAGGTTTTAGTTTAATCCTTAGCACCGTCTCCATGGTTTTTAGGCCCCCAGGCCTTCTTGACTTTTTCTCCCTGGCTCAGATTTGCCATTGGAGAAATGAATAATTCAGAATTAGAAACTCTACAACTTGAGTCCCACCACTCCCCAGCCTCCCTACATGGTCTTATTCTCATTACAGAAAAAGCCATTCCAAAAGGCAAACAGCTTTTCATAATTGTTATTTAATGGCTATTGCCTGCTCCTGGGAGTTCTTTCTCAGTATCTATTTGTAATTCAAAGGTCAGCATAATACCATTGGCATACACAGGCATTCTGAGAGATTTGTTCCTCCTGATTGAAATTCAGATACAGTGACACAGTGAATTAGTCTTGGAGCCTCTTATGTGATGTGGGTCACAGTTAGGTTGTATCTGACCTCGTCTTAGTCCTAGGTCTTCACCAGTCACTCAGAAAACTGACCTATGAAGGTGGGAACGCAAAAGGGAACGTTTGTTCAACACATCCACTCATCTGGCGTTAAGAGGAGAGCCACAGAGTGGGAAGGCTTCTTGCTCCACTTGGTCATTATGCCTCCCCTAAGCCAGTCCTAATATCGCCTAAATGGGTTTCTTCTTAAGGCCATTTAAGCGGGGAATGGCACCCCCAGAGAGTAATTTCGGCCTCGTGTATGTACATATTTGCAGGATTTATATGGCAAGCTACAAGTAAATTAGTAATGGCAGTCTCATTTCAAGATATTATATATTGAAATATTATTCAACAAAAAAAGCTATTTTCCAAGTAGGAATAGATGATGATCATTTATTAGTTGAAAATACGGCCCTTCTTCCCATCTCACCAAACACTTCCATTTCGAATGAGCTTGAAGCTCTCCACACACTATAATTTATGCATAAAGACTGGCTGCTTAGAAGCACTTGTAGCTTGAGCTACAGGGGAGAAAAATACTCCCATAAAGTTCACAGTCTTAATGGTATATGCTTGTTTACTTCATAAAGAGAGTCAAATTGAAAATCAGGAGACAAATTCTAGGGCAGCCACCACGGGCTGTGTCTTTGTATGTAGTGTGTGTGCGTGTGTGAGTGAGAGAGACAGACAGTTTTCTTTTTCTTCTTTCTGTTTCTGTTTTATAGCATGATATTTGGAGTCACTGTTGAGGTTATGTCCAATCAAGTTGCATTCAACCCTGGAACAATGTATAGGTTGTCAGCATGGACGCTTGTAGGTTGCAGGCCACATATCTTCTAGATTTAAATGTAGGATATAAAACTAACTTCTATAAGGTCAACATAATTCGTCTTCCCCAAGAAAAATCTGACAGTAATTTTGAGGATAGAGGCTTGAAGGGAGCAACCACCAGTACTTGAGATAAAAGCGAAGAGAAGAATGAACACATTCCAATAAAGCAAGTGGATCAAGAGATCAAGTTCTATATGGGACCCTAACCCTGATGACAAGGACCACCCTCCAACACTCTCTAATCCCATTCTGCAATTTCACCTCATGTAACAGTCAAATTGAATTGCTGATCTTTGTTAAAATCAGATACTTAGATATTGAAGCTTGGATAAGTCTGAGGCAGATTTTTTTTTTTTTTAACATTAAGCACACAATCCTTTGAAACAAGACATAATCAAAGGAAATTACCATTTTTTTTTTTTGGAACTTTCTTTAAAATTAACAAGAACTGCAAGCTGACATAGAGTGTTCACCACATGACAGATGCTGAATGTGGGTCTTTCCACACATCATCCCAGATATAGACAAGGTCATTGGCTACATAGAAATTGATGGCACACATGTGTGCAGCACTGTGGGACACAGTATTTATTATTCAGTTAATCCTAGAAAAAACTTGTCTATACAGTTTCCATTTTTTCCCTCCAATTTTCACTTTGAATCAAATCAAGCTTTTGCTCCCATCATTTCACTGAATCTTTTTTTGTCTTTAAATTGAGGTCAACAATAGTAAATTCAATGGTCATTTTTCAGTATTTATCTTTCTTGACCTATCCTCAGCATTTGTACCCTCTTTTTTTTGTAATGATAATGAAGAATTGAATCAAAACCTTAGAGCAGAAGTTTCCTGAGAATTTCTAATCAGAATCCTCTTTCTATGGGAAATAGAAAGGATATACTGGCATAAACAGATGGTGGAATGGGGAGAAGAAAAGTCATGACGTGGAACCCAAGGAAAATCTCTGCAACCCGTCAATGAGGGTAGTTGTTACATTGGTGTAGTCTAATGCACTTGTTGGAAAATTCTGGACTCTGTGGTCTGTAGTTCTCCTCTGATGCTAATTAAAATAAAGCTATAAACATTTTTTAAGTGAGAATAATAAAATGTAAAATTATTGAATGCATATCATTCGGCATTAACTAATTTATTCCCAGGAATAAATTGGGGAGTACGTCCCCAATTTTGCAGATGACAATCTGAGGCACAGAGAAGTGAAAAACTGTATCCAAGATCAGCTGCTAGTATGTGAATGTACCAGGATTTGAACTCTGGAAGAATGATAATCATCATCTCTAGGCCCACAACATTTGGAACCACCATCTCAGCTACTTACCTGGGAATTTCTGAGCAACAGTCTATAAAGTTGGGGCCATGAAAATGTCCAAAAACCAGATTCCATCACTGTATCAGATAATGTGCTATATTAGAAACATTCTAGGCACTTCTCATGTGTTTCAAATGTACTAACTTAATCCTCACAACAACCTTATGAGGAATAGATACTGCTATATTCCCCATTTTCAGATGAGGAAACTGCAGCACAAACAATTTGCCCCCAATTCACATAGCTAATTAGTGCAGAGCTCGATTGAAATCTAGGTTCATACTATTTTATTACTCTTTTATATGTATATTAATTATAAATAAATAATATATATACATTGGGACTCTCTTTTTGGGAGGGATCTCTTTTTTAACAAATTTGGGTAATTTTAAAAATTGAGTCTATTTATTGAACCTACTGATATAGAGCAGGGATCAGCAAAAATTTTCTGTGAAGTGTATTTTGGTAAATATTGTAAAATTTGCAAGCCATATGGTCTCTGTCATGACTACTGAACTCTGCTGCTGTAAAGTTAAAAGTATCCATACATACTGCATAAACAAATGGGCATATCTTGTTCCAACAAAACTTTATTTATGAAAACCATGGTAGACTGGATTTGGCCCATAGTTTCTTGATTCCTGAATTAAAGCATCTGTTTTCTTACTATGGCAGAGAATGCTACTTGTTCCCAATGTACCCATTCTTATTTCCTTTCTTGAAAATAAGAATGCCTAATTTAATTTTAGCTGTACATATGGCTGTCCAGAATAGAAGCTCCCCACCCCCACCTCTTGCAACCAGCTATGATCATGTGATAAACTCTGGCCATTGAGATGTATGCAAATGTGGTATGCATATTTTCCAGGAATTATCCACAAAGGGAGAAAATCTACTCCTTCTTGTGGGCTGGTATATGGATGAAATATCTGGAGTTTCAGCAGCCACCTTGTATCAGGAGGTAACCTTTCAATGAAACCACACATGGTGGAGCAGAAAGATAGAAGAAACCTAGATGCTTCAAACCTCAGTGTACCAAGGCATCCTGTAACCAGACTTCTTTGATATGAGAGAAATTGGTCTCTATCTTCATTAACTTGATACTATTTGGGTTTTCAACTTCACCCAGACAAATCTAATCTCATCTGAGGCAAAAGCCATGTATCATCCTTAACTATATCAATTAGATGCATGTGCCTGAAAATACCAGGGAAGTGACCACATGGGAAGGCACTGTGACATAAGAAAAGAGCACTGAACTTGAAGTCAAACAACCTGACTGCTGCTTACTGTGTGACTCTGGGAAAGATGTGTTAACATCACTGCCACTTTGCTTATTTGTAGAATAGGGTTGGCCCTACCTAATTCACGGGATTGTTGTGAGGATAAAATGAAATAAAATATGTAAACGTATTCAGAGAAATCCATGTACAATATTTTAAAAGCTGTATGTGTGTGATATGTATGGATATATAGAAGGACACACTCTAATATATTGAAATTCCTTACATCAGTTTGGTGAGAGTAAAGATGGGGTGAGAGGAGATGTTTAATTTGATTTTTATACATCTATGTATTTATTAAAATAAGCATATATATATATATATATAGAAATTAAAATATAATAAAAAGAAATAAAAATCATACATAGGCGTGTGTGTGTGTATATGTGCATGCATGTGTGTGTATAGCCTAGAAAAAGACCTGATATGTCTGGGGCCCATGTTTGCTGACATTGAATATAATAAAATGCAAAGAACATCGATTGTGCAGATTTTTAAAAATTCATAAGTGGAAGCAAGGAGGTGAAAAGAAGGAAATAGTAAGAAACTTGGTCAAGGGCTACTCTTCTAAGCAAGGGTCGTCTGAATATATTCTAGGCACACCGTAGAGCCCACCATGTCCTGAATATACTGGGGTGTTTTACTTCTCTGTACATTTATCTGCACTGTTTCCTCTAACTTGCAGACCAATCCTGCCTAGTAAACCTTTGCTCATCTTTGAGCTCTTATGTCTCTTCCTTTATGAAAACTTTTCCAGCTCTCTCAAGCAGAATACATTTTTTTTCTTGCAATTCTCCTATACACTGTAAACATATTTGTCACAGCATTCAAACATATGTATTTATGTTTTTATTCCCAAGTAAAGTGGGATCTCTAATACATCTTCTTATCATTTACTCATTCACAACATTTTTGGAGCACCTCCCATGTATCAGTTACTCTTTTAGATCAAGGGGATACCATAATGAACAAAATACACAAACACCCATCCTTCCTGAAGCTTATATTTTTCAGTGGGGGAGACAAATATATATATAAAAGTTAAATATGTAAAATATGTCAGATGGGGAAGCAAACAAAAAAGCAGTGGTTAGAAATGAGGGAGGAGATGCTTTGCAGAAGCTTGTTGGTTATGCTAAAAGAATTGCCAGTAAGCCAGTTGGGCTAGGGCAAAGTAAACGTGGAGAGAAGTAATTGAGTAATTGCTCATAAATTCAGAGGAAGAGGGATAAGACCATGCAGGTCTTCATGAGTCACAAGAAGGATTTGGTCTTTTTTTTTTTTTTAGTTTAATAAGAAGCCTCTGGAGAATGTAAGAAGACCCATGGAACTCTCTGTGGAGGAAAAAAGCTGAATGGGGGTAAAGCCTAAGGCAGAAAGACCAGGGAAGATGATGCAATTGCTCAAATGAAGGGTGATGGCAGCTTGGGTGGTAATGGTGGAGGCAGTTGGAAGGGGTTTCATGCTAGCTGTAGATTAAAGTCAACCAGAAATTAGTATATCCCATTACAGGATAAAATATTTAATGTGTTTGTGGAAAGAGTGGATTATTGAAATAAATCATTGAAGGTTAGAGAGTCTTATCATTTAGGTGATTATTAAAGTTATAATTCAGTTCCTAAATGGAGAGTTATCAAAAAAGAAAAATAAGATATTGCATGTTTCTTGGGGATTTGTTAAAAGTTACAACTATATTAGAAAACTTCTAAATTTGTAGTTGTAAGAACAAGGGCTTTAAAAAGCAGGGAAGGAAGACTTTATGCTGTATTTCTAATTTTTAAAACAATAGTGGATTATGATATTGAGAGTATCACTAACATGAGCAGGAAGTAAGTTATGATAAGAAAGCATGAGCATTTTTTACTTCAGATGAGCCAAAACATAGCTTTGATCAACAAGAATCAAGTAAGTCAAACATATTTACAGAATCTTGGATATCTTTGGTTTTAGAAGGAAGACTGTTCTGTGCTTCTGTGTAATTTTTTAGAAGATAAATTATATCTTTGGAACAGTATGTTCATATCATGCAACATGATAGCAAATGATATTTTAGTGATTTTTTGGCTAAAAAAGTTAATACAGCTATGTTTAATCATGATGGGATACTTTGCTAGCCCATTTTAAATTTATGTGAATCATTTTAAGAGATTACATAAAAGAAAAATACGAAAGCTGTAAGAATGAGCAAATCTTTAATTATTCTTAGAGAAAAGAAGCACTGGTCTAAAGAGAAAACTTTAAGAAATGTGTTTGGGTTCTCTGAATTACTTCTATATCACCTTATACATAATATTAAGTCAGATCAAGATTGTTTAAATTTGAAAATTTTGAAACCAGAGTAATTGTGAATCATCTTATTTGAATGCTATGTTAGAGAGTGATCCTCTCCTTCCCTACTCAAACCTCCTTGATATTATTTAATAGGAACTTCCATTTCTTCAACATAATAAAAAAAAAAATAATAACTTGCTGCCCCTTCTCTGCCTCCACACTCATTCCTCTCCAGGGAAACATAGCGACTCATCCAATTGGTGAGACTGGGAAATGTGTGAATGCATGTGGCCGGGGCTTCCTTCCTATACTCTATATATAGTTTCTTTTCTTCCGCATGCTGATATTGCTGGATGAAGGTCTCTACATTAATGTGGGGAGGTTTGAGTAGTAGGAAATCCAATTGGCCATTTGTCTAAGCCATGGCCTCTACTCTAACACTACTAGTGTTCAATTCCATGTATTTGATAACAGACTCTTTTTCAATGAACTCAGATCCAAGGTGGGGTAGAGGGACATAAATAATGGTAACTCCTCAAATCCCAATAGATATTAATTT
>JAKSZT010054524.1:24221516-24291947 GCA_026826555.1 Tolypeutes matacus
AAAGTATGTTGGAAGAATCAATTGCTCACGTTGTAGACCTAAGCAGTGGCTCCTGAAGTCTTCTACATGGTACCAACAAATTTGAAATTAGGAATATTCTCATGGGAACTCATGCTTTCATTTCAAGAGCAAATGAAGTAGCTTTTGGCCAAAACCATGTTGAGATAAAGTGATACAACTATATTAAAGGTACTAAAAAATTACCCTTTTTAAAAAGTTTTTGGATTTTCAAAAACTCATCTTCAGTCAATATTTGACAATGTTTTAGGATCAGTTCATTGGTTAAGATGGTTTGAAGCTATTTGGACACCAGAAAATACTGTTCTTAAATCTAATCTATTCCTTTGGGTATGAACTTATTGCAAGTATGATCTTTTGATTAGGTTATTTCAGTTAAAACATGGCCCAGGGTGGGTCTTAATCCTCCTGCTGGAGTCCTTTTATAAATGGGATGAATACAGAGAGAGAGAAAGAAAGAGAACGCCATAGAAATAAGAAGCTGAAAGCAACAAAAACTGGAAGAGAAGGGAAGACTATCTGTTTTCGTTTCCTAAAAGCTGCCCAAAGCAACATACCAGAAATGGGTTGGCTTTTACAATGGAGATTTATTAGGTTGCAAGCTTATAGTTCTGAAGACATAAAAGTGCCCAAATCAAGGAGATGCCTTCTCTCCAAAGACTGGCACATGGAGGCATCTTCCTTCTCCTCTGGGTCTTGTGGTTTCAGCTTCCCAGGTTCTGTTGATTTCAGCTTCTTGTTCTCATGGCATTCTCTCTGTTCCTGTGGCTCTCTCTGTCTCTGCAGTTTTCTTTTTCCAAAGTTTGTTGATTTCTGCTTCTGGCTTCTGGGACTTCCTCTCTGAGCTTCTGGGGATTTCTCTCTGTGTCTCTGTGTGATTCTTCCATCTATTGAAGACTCCAGTAAGAAGATTAAGACCCACCTGGGTCACCATCACACCTTAACTGAAATAATCTAATCAAACGACCCTGAACAGAATCTAATCAAATGACTCCACCTACAGTAAGTTCACACCCACAGGAATGGATTATTTCAGAACATAATTTTCTGGGGTCCTCAAAAGCCTCAAACTAACACACCAGCAGATGAGGCCATGTGCTTTTCCATGTGACAGAGTCATCCAGGATTTCTGGCAGGCCGGTCTTTGGGGAGATAGCGTTGCCTAATGATGCCTTGATTTGGACATTTTTCTCAGCCTCAGAAATGTAAGCTTGTAAGCTAATAAGTCCCCATTGTAAAAGTCAACCAATTTCTGGTATATTGTTTTCAGCAACCTAGCAATTAGAACAGTAGGTCTAACCAGAAAATGCTGAGTCAATAAAGAAATGCAATTAGAATCAGCTTCAATAGATATACTAAAATTCAACACTTGAAATTCTTACATTTAAGGTTTGAAGTTGCTATTTCAATTCTGAAAGCACATACTTTCAAGCAGATTTTATTTTGGATTCAGGCTGTAGGTGAAAATTATTTTTACAACTTTAAAGAATATCCAACAGATAAAAAAATTAATGCACAATGAGAGTTTTATGGATACAAATATATATTATACTATTTTATGATGCCCAACCCATAATGAGTCATAGGAAGTTGCAACATCATGAAAGTTTTAGGTAATTAAATGTTCATGAAGCTGCTCTTAGAGAAAGACTCTCATAAACTGTATTTGATATAATGTTCAGCCATGGCAGCCAAGTGGGTTGGACATCTGATGTTTCCCTGAATCTTTAAATTAACATGTGTCATAAATTCTGTAAATGACTCATGAGTCTTATTACAGATCAGCTTACAAGGGCTTTTCTGAATCTACCAACTGGTGATTAGTGAATGCGGCATATATGGGGATAAATTTAAAATGTGAGCATGACTGAAGGAGACCATGAAGGGAGGGATAATAGTCCTGTTTCAGTTATCTATTGCTGCTTAAAAATCACCCTAAAATTTAGTATCTTAAAACAACAACAAAAAAAAAAACCATTGTATTTGTTCACAATTCTCAGTTTGGGCTGGGCTCAACCAGGTGGTTCTTCTGTTACTCTTGCCAGTGGTTTCTTGTGGGTCTGCATGCAGCTGGTGGGTCATTTGAGGGCTTGTCTCAGCTGAGATACTGAGTTGATTGAGTTTGTCTCTCCCTCTCTCTAGTCTCTGGATCTCTCCCTCTTCACATGGTCTCTCCAGCAAGATAGCTGGATTTCTCACATGGTGTCTAAGGGATTTCAAGAGCAAAATCAGAAGTTGCCAGACCTTAAAGGTTAGTCCTGGAATTAGCACGTCTCCCCCTCTCCCCGCTCCCCCACTGCCACCCCCCGATATTATATTGATTAAAGCGAAGCACAAAGCCTTCCCAGATTTGGGAAGGACAATTCCCAGTGACAAGACTGCCAAGAGACATGGTTCATTGGAGGTTGCTAATGCAGCAACCTGCCACAAGCCCAAAATCTTATTAAGTGGTTTGGGCATAGGTGAGTCTATGCTTTAAATGGATTTCAATATTATTAAATTAAATTTAATATTTTAAAATAAAATAATTACTTTCATAATAATCCTGACATTATTTGAAACATTGGTAGCCAGGGATGGTGCAAAGTACTTTATAAAATTCTTTTCTTTAGATCTTATACCACCTAATGAGGTAGGTTTTCATGATTAGCCTCATTTTATAGATGAGGAATGGGGCTTAATGATATAAAACCTTGCCCAAGTTCACAGAACTAGACAGCAGAGCCACTATTCAGACCAAAACAGCCTCTTACTCCAGCTCCCTTGGCTGTAATCTAGTCTTAGAAGTCTTGTTTCCAAAAACCTAGGGATCCATCACTGTGAAGTCAATTGATTCTCATTTAGAGGGCTAATTTGCTGCTTCATATAAGAGAGATGTGGCGCTTAAATTAAACTCCATAGCTCTGCTCAAGTTTCATAGATAATTGTTTTCTGGGGAAAAATAAAGGCACCATTTACTAAATATCTCACCACATGTTGTAATGATCTCATAGAGGCCCTGTTAAGAATTACTCTGGCCATTCTATTCACTAGTTTTCAGAAGAGCTTATTTTTGGACCATTATGTCGTGGTACATTCCCCATATATATCACATACTTAAATTCTTCTTTAAGTGCAGGCAAAGCATCTTGGCTAACTTGAGGTTGCATTATGACATGCATCATAGCAAGAGGCAATTATTGTTTTGTATCTCTACTGGTGATGGTAAGGGTGATGGGAGTTAGAGACTGTTATACTCTTGTTACGAACCTTCAACCTCGAACACTCTGCAGGAACCAAGGAGGAGCTCAATGAACATTTGTTGAATGAGTGCTTGGTGATGAAAAATACCTACATATTTTTCTGTCTGTGTTAGCAGCAGCAACACTGAATGGCATTTCTTTCATTCTAAATGATCGATTCTGCCACCCAAGCAGAAACACAATGAGCTGATGCAGATGAATTTAAGAAGCCTTTGAGGACCTCTCTGCCATGGAATGTTGCCTGGTAGAACTCAATACTGCATGCTGTCAGATATGAATTATTCATTGACACTTCACTCCTACATCATTATACCTTCAATTCTGCAGTGTCTGCACAGATAGGATTGATTCACACATCATACTCTGTAACATTCATAATCAGAAAGACTGGAAACATTTTCACAGAGAGGAAAAATATGCAAGAATACACTTAGGATAACCACACTGGTAATTGGCTGTCCAGTTTCCAACCAAGCAAGAGATATGCTGGAAGAAAGAAAAAGCTTCTTCCTTTTTGTCAAAATATTCATTGTTTAAGAAGTAATTCTAAAATAGAAACACCTACTTTCACAAGGCCCAGGAAATATGAATCAATTTGTGAAATCTGACACCACATGTTCCAAAATAGGGTATTTTGCTGGCAATGATTGGAAAGCACTGGCTTGCAAAAATCTACATAAGGAATCATTCCAACCATGGAAATGTATGAATCGAGAACAGTGCTTTGAATTAATTATCATTGTGTGTATGAGTGAGTGTATGTGTTTTGTTTAATCTTTTCCATGCATACACAATGCAAATGAGAGCAAATCAAATCCAAAAGAAGCATAGATTTAAGGAAAATGTGGACACATTCCATCTTTCCTTTTAATTTCCTTTCTGTTTGTACAAGTAAATGTTTATTGAGGAAATACTATGTGTCAGATATATTGCAAGGTATTGGGGAGGAAGTGGTGTCTGCCCATGACATTTAGGGTCTCCCTGATCACATATTGTAGTTAACCTAAAGTGTCTTCTTACAGTTTATTTTTAGAAAGTACTATAACCTTAACAAATAAGTTCAAAGTAAATATACACTGAATGAATAAGAGAAATTCAATGCCTTAGGGATAATTCAAGTTCATAAAATTTGGATGTTATAAACTTGTAAACATTGACAGAAACATGATGACTTATGCTGTTGTGTGATGTGTCAGATGATTAAAGAGCTTCCAATAAGGCTAAAAATGTAAGAATTCAAGGTGATGAAATAATACATCAGAGATGCAAAGATATTTAGGATATTCATTTGAAACTAAATCCTAAGGAAGGCCATCATTTCATTTGGTTGGGAAGGGATAAGCTAAAGCACAAATGGGAACAAGCCCCTATGGGTCTGTCTGTGTTGTCTTTTTTTTTTTCAAAGCATCAAAGCTGATGGTGAAAATCTGATTCTGTAAGAAGTGCATTATGATATTCTATTACCACAATTTCCCACAAAAAGAGAAATATATTGATATATTGGCTGTTGAAGTGGTTATAGATTTCATTGGAACGCATGGTATTTGCTAGAGGCAAATGTTTTTGTGCTTACCCTACTTAAATGAGGAATGGGATAAAGGTCAAAATACTTTTACAGACCTCCCTGATCCTGTAAAGTCTAGTTACTGTGTTTCTCCAGCTTTACTTCCCACCATTGCTGCCCTTACTCCCCATTGGCCTTCTTTTATCCTCTGAATGCTTTATGCTTCCACCAAGAAAGGGCCTTAGCAATGCTATATCTCCTTCTTGAAATGTCCTTTCTACCCTTCCACTTCCCTTCAACCAGGGAACTCCAACTCACCTTTCAAATAATCTCAAACACTGCTTCCACTGGAAGCCATTCCTTCTCTGATGCAATTATGGAGAATTCCAGTTATGCAGTCTCAAAATACCATGCTCTTCTCCATGGCACTTACTGCAGCCCTAATTTTATATACATATATATATATAATTATGTTTTTGTATGTAAGTTTTCTGATATATAATTTTAGATGAAATTTGAAATGCAATATTACATACATACTAATATAGGCCTCTCCCACTATACTGTAATCCCTATTGTGTTCTTTTGTATTTACTGGAGGCCTTTCCAATAGGAGATTCTCTATGTTGATTGAATAAACAAGTGAATGAATGAGAAGAATGAAGCATTAGGAAAATCAGATAACGTTATCATGAATTTTTAGGAAAAAATATTTTAAAGAAATGATCCAATAATTTTTGCTATCCTAGGCTGGGCAACTATATTAATTTCTATCAAAGCCTAAAAGAAAAAGGTACTTGGAATGAAAGGAACCATTTGGAAACTAACAGAAGTGACAATATTTCCAAGAATGTGCTATGATGGTTATGGGGATAATGGAAGAGGTTGATTTGATGAAGCAGAGTCCATTACCATTGTTAGAAAAGCAGCTCACACCCCAAACGTTGCCTCCTCCACCTCCCAACTGGTGAGCATTAAATTAAGCAATTATAGAAGTTGTGGAGGACCTGCTTTCCTCACTCCCATTTTGTTCTTCACTACTTGCTTAATTCTTATGTCTACTTGGCCCACCACCTTCTAGTTGGCCACATGAAAGAGTGGTTAAGAGTATGGACTTGGAGGTGGACAGATGTGGCTCAAATCATTGGGTGTCCATCTCTCATATGGAGGGACCCAGGTTCGATCCCCAGGACCTCCCGGTAAAAAAAAAAATCTAAGAGTATGGACTTGGGACTGGGATAGACCAGGGTTTGAATCACGGCCCTTCCACTATACTCTAGCCCCATTGTGGTCCTCTGTCTCCTAGTGTATAAAACAGGAATAAAATCTTACTTTATGTTTCTCATGATTGTTTAATGAGATAATGTACATAAATTGTTTAGAGAGTTCCTGACATGAGTTAGTACTCAATAAATAGATATATTTTTCCATTATTATTATTCTTACACTTCTCTTGAATTCCTATTTCTTTGGTCTTGATTCTAAGTTTGGCATTTCTGATTCTTGACACCCAATCTTCCTGTGGGCTCAGGATTTCTGTGCTCTCTCTGTTCTTGGATGCCCCATATAATATGCCTGTGCAGGCTATGTGCTCTGTTTAGGCTAATTTTGGTCCTCAATGAACTCAATATTATTTTTCTTTATTTATTCACCTCCACCACCCCCCTTTTTTTTTTTCAGGCAGGAAGTTTATTGAGAATCTCTCCCAATGGAGGAGGTCTGAAGAATTGATTTCAGCCCATCCATGGAAGGTGGTGGATATGACTTTAGACAGGGCATCAATAGGCAGGGAAATGTTAGTCTGTGGGGAGGGGTTAGAGACTGAGTACAGCCTGGGGCCAATAAGGCATTGTAAAAGTGAATTCTTCCCGTGTATGGCTTGGGGGTAGTGGGCTAGGAGGTGGGGTATTCTTGGAATGTGGGAGGGGATCATGGTGCCTGGGCCGGGAAGGGGTGAAGGTCCTTATCTGCTCCACTCCCACTGTGATGTGGATCTTTTGTTCATTCTTGGGGGGAGATGGGCTGCCTCTATGCACGTAAGCACAGCCTTATGACCTATTAATCATTGCAAACCTCATAAGGGGGAAGCTCTAACATTCCTAACTCTTTGTTGATAAATATTTGATGAAGGACCTAAGTAATGGGAATACTGGGCAGAACGGAAGGGTGAGGGGATTTGGGACGTCGACTCAGTCTGGCTACTTCCTGCTGTTATGGGGCGGTGAAGGGTTCCCTTCCATTCTGTCCAGTGGGTTCTGATTTCTGGTCCTGAAGAGGTTGGTACTGGCGTTCATGTAGCAAGAAGATGCTGTTCACATGTTCCTGAGTTGTTGATTGTACAATTCAGCATGTGAATCAGACGAGAAGCTGTAAAAGACAAGGACCAAAAAGAAGCAGCAGCAATATGATCAGTGGTGGTGTTATAATGGGCAAAGGGATTGATTTTAGGGGTGAAGAGAAGTAAGAGAGAAATGAGGATAACCAGGACTGATTTCCGTAGTAGTTGTTTTGGGCCTTCTGAATGACCTCTATGTTTCTTTTAAAATTTTGAGATTTTCTTCTACCTGCCCTGTCCTGTCAATATAGAAACAAGTTTCATTTATGATTGCACAGGTGCCTCCCACGACCTTGTGATATTCTCATGGTTGGTTTTGAGATTAGCACATCCTGTTGGATTAGAGACAGGGTCAGGGGTTTGTAGTCATCTGTTATAGGAGCAGGGGAGACCTGCCAGAGCCGACTAGGGTTGCAGGGGTTATTTTGCTAAATGGGGCTAACATTCCCAACTCTTTTTGATATGGTTGGGTGGAAAGGGAGAGCAGGAAGGTGGGCATCACTTATTTGGCTACTTTCTGTTATTATGGGGCATTGGGGATTCAGTTATTGTTCACCTTTCAGCATTGAGATATTGTGGCTTCTGGCTCAGTGGCTGGCACTGTATTTTTGCAAAAGGAGAAGATTATGTATATGATAATGGGTGACATTTCAAACAGCTATTTGGATAAACTGAGTTATTGCATGGAAGATGTATGGACCTGCTGTTATGAAGAGAATGAGAGTTATAATTGTGGTAAGGATAGGAATTAACCATGAAATTTAGGGTGGGCTGTGAAGTTATCGCCTCCAGTAGTCTGAAGAGAAGAATTAATAAGATTATATATTTGACAGTGTTTTTGAATGATTTTTTTCATGAATTTAAGATTCCCAACAAGGAGGGCAGCATAGGCTTACGGTTAAAATGATTTTATTTTTCCCAGTTTGTATAGTTTGAGGCATAGGCAACAACAAATTATGATTACCTCCTTTTTTTGGGCTGCGAGGTGGCTGGCATTTTAACTCATAATTTAAACTTAGTCCATTGTTATAAGGGTCCAGTTACAAGAGTCCCTTTGCAGTGCCTGCAGCACTGAAAGCAAACCTTGCCCCTTCTGAGAGCAGGAGGGGACCCAAGTCACAGTTGTTGGCGTGAGCACGACGGACACTCATGGGGGATGTTCATGAGCTGCTGGCTAGTGACAGGCAGTTGGAACTACTGGGCCCGGCACCACGAGGTCTGGTATCCACATTATTTGTCTTTTCGGTGGAGCCACTCTGCTGCTTTTTGGGTCTCAATGGTATGGTCTGGATTTTCACAAGGGCATCTGCCTCAACAGTCCCGGGAGAGATGTTAGGGAAGGGGGTGGGGACATGCTAGACAGTAACCTGTCACTGTTGGCAGGCGTCCCAGATGTTCTTCCACAGACTTCTCTTCCCCACAGAGGGCAGCCCACAACAGTTTATTGTTCCTCTCTTGTGCTTTAGCTTCTCGCAATTGTGACTAAAACCCAACGGGTATTTGTTTAGAGTGTTTATCTCATTCTAACATTGGATTTAGTGTACCTTCATAAGCCAACTGCAATCCTTTCTGAAATCGACGAGGCACTCACCCACCCAGCTAGCCTACAGCACCAGGAAACTTATCCTGGAATTGGTTGACCTGTTCTCTTGGCACCCTTTCTGATTTCCATGGTCCCTTACCCAGGATTTTGGGATGGATTAGGGAGGAGAGAAGACCCAGAAATTGTTTGTGAGAGGTGGCCTCGAAGGGCTGGCTCCAGGGTAAAATTACAAAGCAACATGTCTTGTTTCCAGAGTCCATCTCACCTCCTATCTCTGGTCTTTTCTCTTTGTTTCCCACATGCTTTCACACTGCTCTCGGACTGTCCATCATTAAATAGAAGCATCTGACTCATCAAAACCTTTTTGAGAACATAATTATGTTTTAAGAGTTCTCCGGAGCTTCTGAATCCCACAGATGGAAAACAGGATGAGCACAATGCACACACATTTCAAAACAATTAATCACTTGATGAGGACGATTTGGGGTCCAAATACAGCCAGCGGGGAGAGGACTTTTGAGGTTCAGGGCCTCTCCAGGATCCATTCTATAAATATATTGGGTCCTGGGCCCTAAATAAAGGTAATGATGCTTTCCCCCTGATGTTTGCTTAATAAGTCATATTTAAGAATGACTTGAAGTACAAGAATGAACATTCTCTCCCTCCTCATTTTTGACTTCTTAACTTGCTGTTTTGTCACCATTTTGGAAAAGCTCAATCTAGAGCTGGCAACTATCAGGTGATTTTTGGTCCACTGGTAGGCAGCTTTGACCCAGAGTAACCTGTTCCTCAACAGCAGATTAGTTTTCCCCCACATTGTGGAAACATGCACTTTGGTCAAAGAGAAGCTGAGGGAGAGAGCACTCCTGCTGGAAGCAGCAGCCTCTTGCCTCCTTCTCTGACCTGGCAGGCTGCTGCCCACTCTCCCATTACTATGCACATTCATTTCAGACAGTCAGTGCACTGCTCTTTGTCAAGAGTATAATTTCTTGGAAATAAAAGTAGAAAGTAGAAAATCAACCAGCAGGAAATTGAACTGAAGCAGTGGAAAATTTAAGAGAAAACTGTATTATTTCTTCATTTTTAATACAATGAAAAAAGCAATCATGGGAAATAACTCCTTGTGCATGCCAAGTAGGAAAAGGACAGCTATGTAAAAATACTAAATCAGGTTATCCATCTCTAGAAATGATTATGACACCTGGAGACAGACACGTGTCCCCTGGTTTATTTGCAGATGTTAATTTTAGGTTGTTTCTAGGCAGTGCAGCTCCTTTTTCATTTGCTAGCCAATTTGCTCTGCTTTATGTAAGGTCCCTATGAACAGTGAAACAATTTTTGTGGTAATTATAGAAAGACACATATTAAATAATAAAAATGTCTACTTGATTCAGATTAAAAATGAGCACTTCTCTAATTTGCCATGGTTGTATATGAATCATAAGTTTATAAGCCTTGAAAATGTGATTACAAGTATATGTAAGTAGCTAAGTAATGCAGGTATATATATATATATAGTCTTAGTTTGCCAGAGTTGCTATAACAAATACCACAGACTGGTTGTCTTAAACAATAGCAATTTGTGGTCTCATGTTTTGGAGGCTAGAAGTCCAAAATCCAGGTGTCATCAGGATCATGCTTTCTCTGAAGTCTGTAGCTTTCCGGTGGTGGCTTGCCAGAAATCCATAACTCAGTCTCTGCCTTTGTCATATAGCTGTCTCTATCTCCCCATCTTTCTTTTCCTGTCTCCTATTACTGGTCCAAATTTCCTCTGCTTATAAAGATTCCCATTATAATGGTTTAGTTTGGCCTTGCCTTAACTAATAACATCTTCAATATCCTACTTACAAGTGGATTCACACCCACAGGACAGGCTGCTAGGACTTGAACACATCTTTGTGGGGGACACGATTCAATGCATAACATACACATGTATGCACGTATACACACAGGCACTACCATGTACTATGCTCATTAGAAACCAGTCAAATGCTATGCTAAATGCTGTCACATGTTTATAACTTTGTTCTATGCTAAAAAGTAATGTTACAGGTAGTGCAGAATACCGGATGCTTAGTTGTCTTCTGTTTGAAATTCACCTAGATGCTTACACAGAGGGCAGGTAGGAATTGTGGGGAGATGGAAGAGAGATAACCTAGATCTTCATTTTAAGGAGACCAAGAAAACTGTGCTTTCACAACTACCCATAGTTGGGGGGTAAATTTAAAAGTCTTAGCTAAGCTGTAAGATTCTTCAAGACCCAGACACCTACCTTCTCTCTAGCTACCTTGGTGCATGGGAACCACAAACCTGAAATATTCAAAACCTGAAATGTTCTTTTATAACTTTTCTACTTTTTTTACTCAATGGGATGCTCTTTTTCTAGTTTTTCTTTTTTTTGATAGCTAAACTGGGATGGTCATCAAAACTCATCTTTCTGTTTTAATACCCTCAAGTGAGCACCTTTATTATAATTGTCTGATATTATCTCTCCCCCCCTTCTAGAAAGACAGTCCTGGAACTCAGGTGCTTGGCCTATAAAGGCTTTGTTTCTCCTGTGCCTGGAACAGGCCTGACACATGGAAAATGCTGAGTGAGTGAAAGGAAAAAATGAATGTTTGAGATTAAAGTTCCCAACTTCCCTCCCACCAGCTAGAGAGTATCTTTAACAATATCTGGTGCTTACTAACATAGAAATATCCAAAGAGCAGTGACTCCGACATATCACTGGTTATTTGTACCTCAGTATGAGTTAAAAGTATGTGATTATATGTATTAGGAGTCACAGGAGGAAGAACCATGAGGGCTCCAAGGACTAAAGAACAAGGAGGCCAGGCACCACTGAGCTGGGGAAAGCAGCCAGCACATCAAGGCCTGGAAAACAAAGACACGTTTTCCTAAACTAAGACTTCTTTCTTTTAGAAGTCTGCCTTACTTCAAGAATTGACTCAGCAAAGAAAGTTCAGGAGTTCTGGGAGGTCCTCAAAAGTGAAGTGTTTTCTGTACGTTATTATATGGTTCCAATTAAGAAAAGAAGGTGGCATTGCTTAAAGTAATGAGCCTGTTGCAAAAGATCCATCCAAAGAACTGAGAGAACCCATCTTATGCATAGTGGGAATACTATGCATTATAGGAAAAGAGAAACTGTGTGATGAAAGGAGGAAAATGGCTCCCAAGCACAGGCACCCTCACAGCCACATTTCATAAAACACACACACCAAAAAAAAAAAAAAAAAAAAGATATAAAGAGATTCAGTTTGACATATAAATGGGAAGAGAATATAGCTTAGCAAGTGACTGACCATGTTGGTTGACTGAACTTAACTTTACATCTGGATGGTTTGGTGCTGTTTTGCTCTCTAGCAAAAGCATATAAAATATTTGGCTTCTTTTATGTTTTTATTTACTTGTATAAGCAAATATGAAAGCTGTATCAACTGCACTTTAATTTTTATGAAGTTGTATAATATGCACACACGACCACCAATTGAGCAGTGAGTTAACACTTAACTTGATTGTAATAACTTGGTTTTAATAACTTCCCACTATCAATTGATAATATATTTTTTTATAATTTTTAAATTTTTTAAAAAAGATACTTAGATTACATAAATGTTACATAGAATATATAGGGGATCGCCATATGTCCCACTCCCCACACCTCCCACATTTTCCCAGATTGGCAACAACTTTCATTAGTGTGGTATATTCATTGTAATTGATAAACACATTTTGGAGCATTGCCACTAAGCATGGAGAAAATCAGTATGGTTTTTGAATTTTGAAAATTTTAATCACGTCAACGAGTCTTTCCAAATTTATAAAGTGTACATCAAAATTGTTTAACTTGTGCATTGCTACTTTCTGTTTGTGGTAAACTCTGTGAATTTAGATTCCATTGCAGATGGATCTTTTCGAGTACTTCATAATTCTTTTAATCTCTGAAGATGGAATGCTGCTTTTGATTTGAGAGCAATAATTCTGATACATTATAAAAAGTAAAATAGTTATTTTTCCAATAGTAATAATAAATGCAAGCTGACCTAATAATCATCCTTTTGCTCCATCTCCTCTAAAATCAGAATAATAATCCTGTCTATGGTCATAGTAGAGTTAATAGTTCCACTATAGCCAGAGCCACAAAGGGACTAAAATCATTCACAAATGAAACCAAATAAGGTATTATTGGTTATGTCTGACTGTGACAAATTGAGTCTCTCTCGTGCCAGTCTATAGTAGGACCACGTTATCATTACTGCAAAGTGATGGACCAGAATATTCTGATTTCTACTTATAATTTCAACAAAATTCCTACAATTCAGTAATTGCTTTCTTTGATGACCCTTTTCTATTAGAAGACATTCCTGCAAATGAAAGCTGATGCTTGCTTGTATTGGTTGTCTCATCTCAAATGCTCACTTTCACCCCAGCTACAAAATGGGCAAAACTCAACTCTGTATAAAGAAACCCATTTGACGGCTTCTCAGGCTTAGCCCTTGTTGATTATGTCTCATATTATTGAATTTTCATTGTTTCTGGGTGAATTATTATTATAGGATGTTTTAAACCTCTAGTTGATCTTTTCCTACGTGCTTTGACTCAGCAAACATACTAGTCTGATCTGCCAAACAAATGTGCTGAACTACAAAGCCGTTGACAAATAATCTGGATAAAGCTACTGTTTCAAATCACACAGACCATTGTTTACTTTCCAAGGTGAATATTCAAGAGATTACAAGTCTTTTGCTTTTAGCTGGTGGTCCAGACAGGAGGTAACCAGAAATGTGATGCAGTTTACCTCTCTTTTATTTGTTTCTTTTCATGGTGATTTGAAAGTGTGCTGAGAACAGGTAATGGAATTGCTGTCAGAGGATACTTATATTCCTTCTTCTTAGGAACAAAATGAGGTTAGAAATGGCTAAAAAAGCAAAGGGTTAAGAAGGTTGCTTTACTACATATGGCACTAAACACTGATAAATTCTAATAGTTTACCAGAAATTTTCAAATGTTTTTGTCCACATTTGGGGGTCAATTTAAGACTGTTAACTATAGAAGAAGGATCTTGCATTCAGTACATGGCAGAGTGGTAGCTTCCTTGGTGCTTAGATTTATATCTATTTGATCATTATAGGAAGGAGGACCATTGCAATAGTGAAAGTTCATCGCTTCCCATCATTGTGATCAAGAGGGGAAGGGCAAGGATCAGGCATTGATATCTCAAAAATACCTAGTGGACAAGTCAACATTAACATTTTTTATCACTGTTCTGTTAAAAACCTTATCTTTGCAGTTTACTTTAGTACCTGGCTGGAATCTTAATATTTTGGCATTCAGTACAGCAGGAATGCTAATGTTTTCCCACTGTCTATGAAGAGAACTCCCCAATACTACTTGCTTATGATTTAAGATCTAGATGGACTTCCTGGGTAATCCATTCTCTAGAGATCACATATTCAATTGAACAACTGAATTCTGACCAATAAGGTTCAGGGATAAGGCATAGCAAAGGATAATTAAGTGGATGTTTCATATTATTATGTTTCTCATCCTGCATTCCAATCATTTGTTTACTTCTTTTTCTCCTTGAAAACAGGTACTTTGTTCATCTGTATTCCCTGTGCAGAACTTCTTAGCTCCATGAACGCCATATGCAAAGCAGAGGCTCAATAAATATCCATAGAAAATAAGAATGAATCAATGAACAAGTTCGTCTGAGTACACTCATATTGTCTTAGTATCATATTTAAAGGACTTGTTGGATTTGTTCATGAGGGAATGATGGACTCTGAAAACCTCTAGTCTTCATTTTCTAAGGTAATGGCTGTTGGAGCCAAGACAGTGGCACACACTTAGAATTTCAATCAGGACCTTTTGAGGACTTAGTTGGATTTTGTTTTTTGTTTCTAATTTAATTTTGTCAAAAAAAAAAAAAAAAAAAAAAGTAGAGGTACTAGCTTCTGACCTACAGTGAAGGTTAATGGGTGTTTTGAAAAATATGAAATATCATACAGATATAATACTGATGGTTGATGGTTGCAGAACTCTATGCCAATTTTTAAAATTTCTTGAAAATAAGATCTTTTTACTTGAAAGTTATTATATTATATATTTTTATTATATGTAAAATATATGGACATGATGTTTTAAAAGAGTTCTTATTTTAGAATTCTGTATTCTATGGAAAGCTTGAGAGTAGAGGTGGGAAATAGAAGCCTCCATTTCTATAGGAAAAGAAAATCCCAAAAGAAGATAGATGAATTTTAATTTAGAGGGGATAGACCTATAAATTAATTCATTTGTCAGGGTTGGGGAAGGTGATTAACTAAGGGAGATAATTTGGAACGATCTTTCCTTCCTTCAGTCACAGAGCTTTGCTTGTGGTTTAAATTTACATACTTGCTTCTTCTAGAGTGATGATTCTTCTTTTTGACTGGTTCAGTCCCCACAGACTCCTGGTTTTAGGGCAGGAAGTTGGTTCTGTCACGTCCAAGATTTCACTGTATGATAGTCAGTGCACTGGGAATAGAGCTGATACAGGCAACTGTCATTTTCTGACAGGAAAGTGACGGTGGGAGTTGTACTCACACTCTCATTATGCCATTTTGAAAGGAATGATATCTTAGGAGTGGACACTTAGTGGCTTATTGGTGTTAGGCTGATGTTTGCTCTAATAGATATCTCTGCCATTCCACTTTTTTCTTTTGCTAAATTTCATTATTTTGCCAACAAATATGGATTTCTAAAAAATTTTAAGGATCTGTAGCCCTAATTTGCTTCACCTTTGAATGTAATATGTCAATGAATGCAATATATACGAATGTTTTGTAGTTCTCTATTTAGACAAGCTACTATCTGATAAAACTAACAACAAGTAGCAATAAAACTTGAAGGACACATTAAACACTTAGCTTGGATTTACGTATACCAGCAAAGAAATACCTCAAGCCTCAGCTTTTGAGATGTGATTTAGCATATCCTCCTCTTCTTTAATAAATTTATTAAACTTAAGCCTAGGTGATTTTAAGGAAAGAGGTACTTAAATGAAACCAAATGAATCGCAGGCCTTGTGGTAAATATTTCTTTAAAACAAGGTAATTACTGAAAAATGCTGCAAGATTTAAGGAAAATATAATAAAAATATGAACGTTGGAATCATCATGGATTTTTAATGATAGGTTTCCACTATCTCACCTCCTTACTACACAGAAAAAGCTTTAAGTACCCTTATGTCTTTCCATTCCTTTACTCTGCCACCTTCCCGTTTTGCAAAGTTACATCATTACTTTTACATCACTGAAGTTTATATTATTTACATACCTTTTCATCAAAATACTTTTCACAGTTGACTGATCTTTGTTCTATTATTAAATAACTAAATGCTCAAACTAGTCATTTGACTGCAATTTCATCACGGCCCAGTTCTTTATTTTGATTTCTCTACTTACTGGCTGTGTATTCTTGTCAAGAAAATTTTCCGGGAAGGTGCATGCTTCAGAATACTTGCTCATACTTGAAGTACAATACGAAGCATATAACATTCTTTCTCTTTTTATCTCATGACTCTTTGGGCATGGAACGTTAGTAAGGAGGAGTCAAAGGAAACTCATGTTATTCCTTCCCGTATGTTCATGTAAATATTTTCTTCTTTAAAATTAAGTTACTTAACTAGAATATGATTTTGCTGATTGTATTGTTATACTTTTTTTCCAGGAACATGGGATGCCTATTGGGATTGCTTATTACTTGGTTTCAGGAAAAAATGTTTTTCTGTATTTTCTTAACTTTTTTTTCTCTTTTATTTGTTCTGATCTCTTTTTTAGGAATACTAATTAAGGAAAAGATATATTGAATAGCTTTCTGCTTTCCACATTATCACCATTTTTTTGATAATTAAAAAATCCCCATTCTTTTCCATTTTGTTTTGTGAGATTTCTCAGGCCTGGCCACAATCTTTCGGTTACTTTTATTTCTGTTTATTCTGTGTTGGTAACTCTAATGTGACTTTCTTTCATTTCTTTGTTAGTGAGTTTAACAACCTTCCCTTATTTTCACTTCTTTCTTATACTTTTATCTTCCCTTTACATCATCTGTCTTCTAAGGGAAGGAATCTGTCCTTCCCTTAAAAGATCATGTTGTCTACACTTTATTTCAGGAAATGATGAATTATTTGTCTAAATCCTTTTTGTTTTCCTCTTGGGTATTTGCTCTCATTTGCCTTTTCCTTATTTTCATTTTCCTTTTGTTATTTCTTGGGACAATCTATATATGTTCCACATTTGATCCTTTCTGAATATTTTTCTCATTGTTCCATAGGGTTAGTAGTTTGTTGAAGAACTGTGTGAGAAGGGGTTGTGAGGGAGGGTAAATGGGAGTGGACGGCAGTCCAGGTGAGGTTGGAGCTTAAAACTCTCTCTCTAACCTTGGCATTTGCTTTGTCTCAGGGCAATATCTCTCAGTTTTTATCTTTTGAAAAGATATGCTCAGAAAGAAATCCCTTGGTTCACAGGCCCTTTGTGGTTGTTATGGTCGTAGCTTCCCCTTCCTCTGGTCTTGGCTGAAATACCAAATGGAAGACATGGCTCTTCCTCACACATTTGTCCTCAGACATTTGCACTGAAGAGTTGCACTGAGAGTCACTGAGGACATTGCCTACTTTGTTTTCTGTGACCCATCTTATAAACTATTACTTTACTCAAAGGTCACAGCCTGACCTTTCAAGTACTGAGACATTTTTTTTGGGGGGATGGGGTGTTATCTGTATGCTGCTTAAAGACTAAGGAGACATGTTTTTCTTCTTGTCATTCATTCTCTTTCATTTTGGCTCAGATATGACACAAATATTCCTTACAGCTTCTGGCTTGTGGTTATAGCTATTGCCTTGTTTAATACACATGAAATGTTTTTGACCTCTAGTTTACGTGATTGTGTGTGCACACATGATTTGCTTTTCATTTTTTTTTTTTTTTTTTTTTTAAGATAAGAATAGTGGTAAAAAAAATAGAAATTTTTTAAATTAAAAAAAAAAAAATTTTATGAGGTACCAGGGATTGAACCCAGGATCTTGTACATGAGAAGCAGGTGCTCAACCACTGAGCTACATCTGCTCCCTATAACCTTGCTTAATTGGAAGCCTCTCTCTAAAACTTTCTCCTTGTTTATTTTACTGACCCTTCTTCATTCTGCCTTTCTGACACTTTATCTTCCCCTTCTCTCTCTCTCTTTTAATGAATTATTTTCCTCTTCTTCGTAATTTTAGGGATTTCTACGGGTGTAATTCCTAGCTCTCTTTCCTCCTCCTCACTCTCATTGTCCTTTTCATTCTTTTTTCCATCATTTTTCTTCACTTCCCACCCTTCCTTTCTCCTTTTCTTTTATTTCTCCTATATATTCTCAGAAGCTCTGGTTCTGCATTGCAAGGGCTGATTGAATGGCTCTCTATTTCTTCAAATTAAACCTCTTCAAAAGTCATTTATCATTGTCTCCTGCATTTACTCATTAGCTGTACCTCCCTTTTCCCACTAGTGGTGAATATTGGATAGTGGCTTCAAGAGCAAATACAACTGTCCTCAACAATACAATCTTGTCATGATCCTTCCCAACTGCTTGGTTTTGTTGATTCAGGTCTCAATACTGACATTCTCTCTCACTTTCTCTCTTTCTGATACAGACAAACATACATATGCACAAAGAATTCACCTCACTCTGCTTAGCTCCATATCCTCTCTTAATTAACTAGCAGCACCAATTTTCTTTCAGTCACCCAGGGTTTTCTGGGTGATACCCATTACCAATTGGATTCCAATATTCATAGCCTTTGCCCTGATATTGGCCTTCATATCCATTCCTTCCTTCTCATTCCCCTACCACTACCCTGTGACCCTAATGACCTGCCCACTAACCAACACAGTAGGTTTCTAGGGTCTCACTCTAAATTCCCTTTCGGCCTTTTCCAATGTATAACACATGCTGCTGCCTAATTAGACTTTCTGAAATGGAATCCCACATCACACCCCAGTTGTAATATTGTCTGTGACTTCTCCTCATGCCCCCCCAAAAATTATTAATTTCTGTGCCTTCTCCATGTGTTCAACCTCATCGCAAAATACTCATCAGCCAGTGCTCTATCCTCCACTCACACACTGACACTTTTTAGGGCCCTACTATACACAAAGTACCACTACTATATCTATCTCATAAAGTTCCTTATTTTCTGGAATCTTACCTTCCACCACTATCACGCTTGTCAAAATCCTATTCATCCTTCTCAAATGGGAACCTCCTTTAGGAAGTCTTTGGGTCCCTGGGGCTAGGCTATGTGTGTCTCTCTTCCTTTCAGCAATGGTCTGCAAGGTTCTCATGAGCTGACCCTCTACATACCATTTATTACCCTCTAGTTCTCTGACATTTTGATTCCTTAACCATGCAGAGCTCTTTCCTTTTTTTCAGGATCTTCATGTAAACTGTTTGAGTATACCTAGAATACTCTTTTTCTCATCCTTAGAATGTGTTGCTCTTTTTAAAATGTCATCTCCTATGAAAGTCCTTCTTTTTCCACCCTATTTAAATAGATTTTTAGAATTCCCTCCAGTGCTCAAGGGTTCTTTAGCATGGCACCCTGTTGTTTTTCTTCCAATTGACTGACCTCTCTATGAAGGCAGAACAGAATCCAAACCTGTTTGCTAACCAATGTATAAATAACACATAATGTCACTCCTAGTATATAATATGTGCTAAATTATGTATTGAATACATGAATGAATGAATGATTAGGCACCTTTCATAATTCTCTCATCATGTTCTACCCTCTATTATACTTTATAATATACTTGCCTTACTATTTTTATCTTGGTATTAGTCTAGTCCATAGGATAGTGCCAAACATTTATGAGATTAATAAACATTTACTATATTAAATCAATTTGAATTAAACCTTCAGAACAATATTAAGTTATGGTTAGGACATCACAGATGGTAAATGGCAATCTCTTTTGTTAATAGCTTCCAAGGTTGATGATGAGATAAAATCAGCCAAGAATTCATCAATATGAGAAAAGCACCTAAATACTAAATCCTCTTTTTAAAAATCACTGTAGTGTTGTCTCCCTTGTCTTACTAGAAAGCTTTTTTCTTCTGCTCAAGTGCTCAACCTTCCTTGAGCATCAAACACAGCTCTTGCAGATCATTATGGAGAAATTAGGTACAGGGTGATAGCAAGAAGGAGATAAGGCCATTAAGAAAATAGGCCATTTGTTTTTAGTAATGTTAATCTTGACTGTCAATGTGTCTATGTGGTTTTTGCTCCCTTTTTCCTATTTACCTCCTTGACCTCAATTTTTCAACCTATCTTTAGAAAATGTGCATTAAATTCAAGGTGAATACCAATGCAGAGTTTTCAAAGCTTGTGCATTTCAAGTGCTTGCTGAGAGAGCTACCCCAGGATTCACAAGTGTTAATTGTGGTAGAAGCTATCATAAAGCTCTGGTCTCTATGCCTTACAGTGCCCTCTAGTGCTGCAAAGGGAGAGCTGCTGAGCCAAGCAACACTTTCCTTACAATAAACTTGGGAAGAACAAGAGAACCAGCTCTAGAAAATGGAAATTCACATTTTTTAGCATCTAGAAATCCATGTAAACCCTGAAATAGCATATGCCCATGAAGTTTATGCTTGTTCTTTTTGGTTCTCTTTCAATCCTGTCTTTCAGAAGGACCACAATATTTTCCTCACTTCATTAATTTTGCCAACAGAAAATGCTCAAAATCTATCTGTAACATTTAAATAATCTCTCTTTCATAACTGAAATAATCTACTCTTTGTCATAAAGCTGAATATTCATGTGAATCTTGAATAAGGTTTATTAAATCCCATGGATATGAACATAATTCAACAGATGTAAAATTTTTCAATAGGGATACAAATTGAGCAGCTTGTAGTTGTTTGTTTAATCTCTATTTCTTAGATGTGTGGCTATGCGTGTTACTCATTTTTGAAGTATTGAAAGTTAAAGATAATGCTGCTACAGGCTTAATGTTCTAATCACACTCACCCTGCACCCAATCTCAGGCCTCTTTTCCTTATCCAAACAACAACTACAACAACTGTACTCCCACAACATACAAACAGACAAAACCCAGGAACACAGGATGTGATCACAGGCACTAGGAGGTTATTGATGAAAGCGATTTCTGAGTTTCTACTTTGCTCTCATAACGTCTTGTGTTCTTGCCTTCCATCTAGACCCTGACAGTTCATCGATCTTACCAATGTACCAGACACATCAATCCTCTTCCTTAAGCATCCAAACTACTGCTCTTATTTTATGTAAACTCATGAATCGCATCTTCAATGCATTTGGAAGTAAGAATCGTCAGGTTAAGAGGAGAAGAGGTATATGTTGCACAGTAACTAAGAAGTAATGATGTTTATCCCAAAATGTAATTTAATATTTTAATAGAGCATACCTTTAGAGCAAAATTCGACTTATACATCAACAAAATCCAGCTAATTCAGATGTCAATGATAACATTCCTGTCACTTTGTGCAAAAGTCTATAAAAATGACTCAAATAGAAATGACTTTCTGGGACATGGGAAGAGCATTATTTGGGCTACACAGCTTGGTTACAAAGGCAGATAGAGATAAAAGGGAACCAAATTAATAAGTGTGAAGAGCATCATGTGGACCATAAATTGGCATGCTCCAGGATTCCATCGTCTCCATAGTCTGGCTGACTTTAGCGTGTGTCCTGGTCCTGCTTCTTACCATCTGTGTGATGATACATAAATTAATTTAATGTTCTTGGGCTTCAGCTCCTGCTCTGTAAAACAAGGGCCTAATAACCACATTTCTGGGCTGTGAGCTTAACTGAGGAAACCATATGTAGAGCACCTAGTCCGGAGTCCAGCCCACTTGCCTGCTCCAAGTGGTAACTTCAACACTTCCCTAAAGAGCATCTTTATTGTTGACCTCTTCTCTGAAGCACAAGTCTCTAATTGCAACATCATACTTAATAACTTCACTTGAATGCAACATCCTATCCTCAATGTAACATAAAAAATGTTTCTCCTTTCCCAAATCTACACAGATTCTTTAAGGTACCACTATCATCCTCACTTACTTAGATGTCATCTATCCCAGCCTTCTTGGACCCCTCCCCCTAACTCCTTACCTGCACAGAATTTATCAAGTCCTACTGCTCCTTCTGCCACGAAGTCTCTTTTGTTCCCACCTTTCCATTCTCTTGGTCACCATCTTAGTACAGACCTAGGCTACCTCTTCCCTGAGCTCTTTCAATAGGCTCCCAACTGTTCCCTTTGACTCCAGCCTCTGCTCACATCTTATTTGTACACTCCTTCTTGAAGGATTTCCTTAACATCTTTTACCACCTCAATTTTTTTCTCCCTACTATCTTAATTCCCATGCCAATAGCCTTCAGGAATTGGACCCTACTTAACACATCAATTTTCTTCCCCATAACACTTTTTCATTTATGTAACAAATACAAATATTTTACTGGAACATTCCAATAACTTGGGCACCTCCCTACACTGAAGTTTTGATCATTCTGTTCTGCCTCACAGGAATGTCCTATAGAAATTCTAACCCTCCCTGAAAACTCAAATTAAAAATTATCTGCTTTATGAGGACGTCTCTCATCTTGCCACCTCTAACTTCACCTCTTTTTCCCCTTACCACTTCCACTTTATATTTTAGCTCTGTATATACATCTTTTCTATTTACTAGATTGTAAGAGATATGAGTACAGTGGGCACACAATAGGCATTAAATAATTGTTCCTGGAAGTTGAAATGAACAAATAAACAACCACATAAATATGCAAGTCATTTAGGATACTTTAAAAATGTCAAAATGTTTCTTATCTGATGAATGCTTTATACAAAGTAAAGTGTTATCCAATTTCATTATGATGTAGGAGAATATTTTCTTATGTCAGCTTGAGAACTATTTTTTTTTAAATCGTGGCACTTGTGTCAAATTACTGTATTTCAACTTTAGATATGAGATTGCAGTAGGGATATATTTTTATTTTAGTGCTTCCTTAATTTATAAAGCTTCTCTGATAAATATAACATATTCATCAATAAACTATGTAGAGTGTCTAGATAAAAACCTTTTGGTAACATAATTCATGCTGATCATATATTCTAAAGCTGCAAGATTTGCATAAAATCAACATATATTCTTACTCTTAAGTACTATTTTGTGATATTCTAAAAGGAGTGAAAAGATGTGTTTTTAATATAAAAGGAATTCTAGCTTAATCGAATAGTTTCTTCCTCATCCTTCCACAGGCAAAATATTTTACACTATCTTCAAAAAACCTTGCAATTCAAAAGAAATGACTATGAAACTTGCGCCATAATGAATCTTCAAATAAGTAAAAGCTCATGACTTAGAATGAGAAAAGAACAGTAGAGTATTTCTCAATCTCAGCACTGTTACCATTTGGGGCTGGATAATTCTTTGTTGTGAGGTCTGTCCTGTGCATTGTAAGATGTTTATCAGCATCCCTGGCCTCTATTCACTAGATGCCAGTAGCACCCCCTCCCACTGTGACAACCAAACCTGTCTCCAGATATCACCAAATATCTACTACCACCATGGTAGTGAGATATTAAGTTCTGTTTTTTAGTAAAGTCATCTTCCCAGCCCAGTTTACTGGAGGAAAAATTAATCCCACTATACTTTACCTCTAGACAACTGCATACAACTCATGGAAATGTCTGATTTTCCTTGTCTGCTAGAGTGCCTGGTAGTCAGTATTCAGTAAGCATATATTGAGTGAATGTGTATTGAGTATCTACTATGTGCTAGGCACTCTTCTTGCTCTGGGAAGATAGCTATGAGAAAATCAGCTCAAACTCCCAGCTTTTATGGAACTTATATTTTAGTGGAAATAGCAAGACAATAAACAATAAATTGCTGTGGGAGCAGTGGGCATCTCATGGAGGGGCTTATAATTTTAAATAAAGTGGTTAAGGCGAGTGAGAAGGGGCCATCTGAGCACAGACCTGAAATAGCTGAGGGTATGAGCCTTAGGACACCTTGCAGACGACCTGGAGAGAGGGCACATTGGAAATGATGGAGAATAACAGAAATTCAGTGTGTCTGAAGTGGATGAGAGAGATAGAGCAAGAGAGGCAGGGCTATTCCCTGAGAACTGGAGCATGCAAGGAAATCATAGGAGGTTTTGAAAGTCACGGTAAAGTATGAATGAATGAGTGATTGTCAGGGAAGATCATGCAGTGCTGGAAAAATCGATTTTGCTTCTCCTATTTCCCGTCAATGACCTTTGTCCTCTGCACTCAGATCCTTGGCCTTGAATGTCCGAGGACCCCAGGAGTGATGTCACTTAGACAGCCTTCTCCAGCAATGTCCAGATCATTCCCTTCCCTCCTGTCTGATCAAAGTTAACAGCCTAGGGATTCACTCCTATATTAGTAAGCCAAAGGGATGCTGATGCAAAGTACCAGAAATCCATTGGCTTTTATAATGGGTATTTATCTGAGGTAAAAGCTTACAGTTACAAGGCCCTAAAGAGTCCAACTCAAGGTTGCTTTCTCACCAAAAATGGTTGCCGATCTCTGCAAGGGTTCAGCCTTCTTCTTTCTCACCTACAGGCTGGCATAGGGCTCATTCAGGCCTTAGCTGCTTAGCTGCTCTGGTCTCTTCACAAGGTCAGCTGTAAACTTTCAGGCAAATGGGTCGTCTCTCTTCCCACAGGATCCTCCTCTGCAGTGTCTATGGAGCTCTTTCTCTTCCTGGGTCTTCTATGAGTGTCCATTTATATCAGGCCACCAAAGGGACGGGGATTCAAACTTGAGTCATGCCCGCCTGATGCAGTTGAATCAAAGCCCTAATCTTAACAGGTAATTTAATCAAGGATATCTCAGATGAATCTAATACAGTCAAGGGGGATCGTATCCAGAACAGACCAGTTTACAAACATAATCTCTCTTTTTGGGGATTCATAAATAATCTCAAACTGTCACAACTCCTTTAAGATCTTGCTAAGAAACTGGTGTACTAACTACTTAAAAGTGCATGTAAAGGTGATAATGGCTGAATAATGCTTCACCCAGTGATATTTGCATCTCAGATGAAGGCCTCCAGGTGAGTTGACTTTTGAATTGATTTTCTCTTTAGTTCACTGTTTGTGTTGTGCAGTTCCAGTGGATTTTCATTATTATTCTAGTAACATGCATTCAACCTAAAATTTCACCTTTTAACCACATTCAAATATATAATGTGCTGCTGTTAATTACATCCACAATGTTGTGTTACTATCACCACCATCTATTATTGAAACTTTAAATTGATGTTTTAATTCAACGAAGTAAATCTTTAGTTTGCACACTGAACTCACCTGGACAGACCAGGGAATGAGCCATTTGGTGTCTATGGAGCTTTTTCAAGACTTAGACATGGGTCTGGATCTGACCTCATAGGCCATCTTTTTGTATTATGATGAGCCAGGCATTGTCCTGAGGCCTGGGGAGGCAGTGGTGAGAATGGTAAACTCTGACTCTTGACAAACCTATATTCTTATGGTGTGAAAGAGATGAAAAGCAAAGTAGTTATATATATGATCAATTACTGATGGGCACTATTGAGACCATTAAAATGCAAGGATGTACTAGACAGACTGTTCTACAACTTCAGATGGACAGCCAAGAAAAGCTTCTCTAAAGAAGTGATGTTTAAGCTGACATCTGCATGACAAGAAGGAGCAGGAGGAAGGACTTTCTAACAGGAAATAACTGAACCAAAGGCAGCAATAAGCTTGACATGAGAAAGAAGGCCAATATCTGAGTCCATATAAATTATGTATCAGTAGAGAGATGTATCAGAGAAGTAGGCAGAAGCCAGGATAGGGGATTTGTAACCCATGATAAAGGATTTGGATTTTGTTTGTTGATAGCCAAAAGAGAGCTTTAAGTAGGGTATTGGGGTATTCTAATTTATGTACTTAGAACAAGGATGGGGGTTGAAGATAGATTACTTGGGCACACAGGGATAGGAAAGACTTATAGTAGTGAGACCAGTAAGGAGGTTATCATAGAAACCCAGATGAAAGGTAATGGTTGTAGTGGAGGTGAAGAGAAGTGGATCGGTTGAGGATTAATTTTGGAGGCAGTGACAATAGGATTTTCTGAATGCATTAGATTTGAGGAATTACAAATGAAGAAGAATCAATAGCAGCTCTAAAATTTTGTCTTGAGCAAATGGATGGTTTGAAAAGTAGAGGAGAAACATATTTGGGAATAAAAGCAAGAGTTCGGTTTTGGAAATGCTAAGTTTCAGATTCAGATATAGACATCCAAGTAGAGATGTGAAGTTGGCCGTTTGATACTTGTTTTAGTTTCCTAGACTGCTTAAGCAAAAACCATGCCATGGGTCGGGCTAGACAATGGGAATTTATTCGTTCAGTTTTGAGGCTGGAGAAATGTCTGAATCAAGACATCGTCAAGGTGATGATTTCTCCCAAGACTGTGGTGTGCTGTGGCTGGCTGCTGGTGACCATCGGTCCTTAGCCTGTCACATCAAGTCACGTGGCAGCATCTCCTGGTCTCTTCCTTCTATTCCTGGTTCTGTTCAGTTTCTTGCTTCCTGTGGCTTTCTCTCTTTTTGACTAAATTTCATTCTTTTATAAAGGACTTCAGTAATAGGATTGAGAGACATCCTGATTGAGGTGGTCACACCTTAACTGAAGTAAACTCATCAGAAGATCCTACTTAAATGGGGTAACACCCACAGGAATGGATTAAATTTATGAACTTGTTTTCCTGGGGTACATACAGTTCCAAACAACTGTAATACTCAAGTTTGGTTTTCTTAGGAGAAGTAGTGTCTGAGTTATAGATTCAGAGTCAGCCTCAATGATTGGTGCTTAATACCATGACACTGAGAAAGTTACTCAGAAAAAGTATACAGCTAGAGATGAGATGCCTATGCCCATTCAAACAGAGACTGCACAGAGAAGTATGAGCCAGCAAAAGAGACCAAGACGTGCAGATAGTAAGTTAAACCATATCAGAAAGGCCAAGAGAATAGAGTGGCCAATTGCTTTGATACTCTGGGCCATCAAGGGAGATAAGAACAGAGAAATGACACTTGCTTTGGCTACATGATATCACATAGCCTCTCAAAGGCATTACACTGTCCCTTGTATGTTGTAGACACATAATGCATGCTTGTGAAATAAATGTAAAAGCCACACAAAATCAGAACTATCATACTGATACATTTTTTTCATTCATTCATCTAATTTTAACTTAGCATCTCTTAAGTATTAGGCATTGTTTAAACACCAGTGAAATAGAGGCGGAAAGTCAGGTGCAATTCTTCATCCAGGAGAGCTCATATTCTTATGAAGAAAGTTAGATAACAAATAAGTGAGTAATAATTTAATTGAGATGATAATAATAAATGTTATGATGGAAATAAACTAGGGTAAAGGGATTTGGGGAAGGGGTAGCTACAGGAATCTCAGAGGAACAGATTTCTGAAGGATAAAGATGAGGCTGACATGGAAAAATTGAGGCAAGAATATTTTAGGCGGAATGAATATAAAGTCTAAGGACTCTGGTTGGAGTAGATTGTTGGGCTTGAGGAACTGCCAGGGGCTTAGTGGGGATGGAGTGGAGAAATAAAGAGGAGAGTATTAGGAGATGAGGCTGGAGAGCTAGGTAGGGGACAGATCTTGTATAAGCATGAGAAGGACTTTGAACTTTATTATTCAAAGTATAATTGGAAGTCATTGGGAGGGTTTAAGCCTGGAACTTGTAAATATAATCTTGGTTCAGTTTCAGAAATTAAACAATAATGCTGGTGTAGATAATGGATTATAAGGGGTGAACATCAACATGAAAGCAGGGAGATGAATTAGAATGCTATTGTATGGCCCAGGGGAGAAAAGAGGGTGGCTTGAAATAGGTTGGAAGAAATGAAAGTAGAGCGACGAGGTAATTGGCAGAGCTGGGATTCCCATAATGGACCTGTCTGACTTTAAAATTGTGTTCTTTTTCATTCTTTCATGGTGCTTCTCAAGCCCAGTGATCCATCACAATTTGGCGATAATTCAGGAGACAGTTCTGTAGATGCGTGCCAAGTCACCAAGAAATATCTCTTACAACAAGGCATAAACGTGACAAACTTGGCATTTGTGTAAGGAGTTTACATCAGCTGTATCTGGGAAATGACAATGAAAGCAGTGAGTTAAAACACAAATGGGAAACAACTAACAGACTTAAGCAGGCATTAATGAGACCTTTTGTTAGATACTGGCTATTATCAGAAGACTTCTATCCTAACAATGAATTATTTTTGTAGTTGTTGTTAAAAGGGTAGATTTTGTATTGAAAACTTAAAACAAAAAATGATAATGTTTAATGTTCATACTAAAATGATAAAAAATAAACTATTTCAATTATGCTTGATGATTGACAACTAAATAATAATCCTACATTTATAGCTTACAACATCTCTTTCCTTTAGAGCTAACCAAGCCACTTGTTAACCTAAGATTTGAGTTATTATGTCAGGTGTCTATAACTAGCTTTCATTCCCACCTAAAATTGATAAGTGTTCTTCATCCCTTAGTGTCCTGTGAAGACAATAATTTTCAATTCTTAGAGAAAAGAAAGGTGAACGAATAACAGCCCCTCTGCTCTCCTTAAGAGGTAAACCTTAGAGAAGGTGTGTTCTTCAACAGTGATGTCTTTTGATCCTGATACTCTGCCCATCTTCCCCCTCTGCCATTTTCTTCTGCAGCAGCATTTCCCGTGTCAGGGGCTTCCAGTGTTTCCCTGGAGACTCCTAATGATAGCATTTAGCCTTTGTGCCTGCCGGCTCTGATTCCTGTAGGAAGTGACTTCCGAGTGGTGGCTCCTCTGGGAGCCCAGGTGCTTATTTCCTCTCACTGCTAGGAAAATACCGAGGTCTCCCGGCAGTAGCTATAAAGCTCAGTTCTGGAATACCAGGGCAGGGAATACACAGCACTGCCCTTCAGCGTGGCTGCCGCAACGTCTTTCAGGAACTCGTTCTGGAAGCCACAGAGCTGCATGAGAGAAGCAGCCAGCTGCATGCGACACCACACTGCGCCTCGTCGTACCTGCCACTCCACTCAGAGGCAGTCTGGCCCTTCCCTGGTGCAAAATCTCCTTCTCCTTATGGGAGATTTACTACTAAAAAGCCCCCTTCTCCATCCCGGCACTATCGGAACTCATGCATACTTCCCAGTGGGATCAGGGGACCCTTGTCGCAGCTTTGCCAATGCCAAAAGTTCCACAAGAGAGTGATGAAAACTAAATCCTAGAAGGATTCTAGAATCATATTAGCTAAAGAAATGCATTTCAAGTCACTGACCATCCTACTGCCTTCTTTTAGTTTCAAGGAGTAATAGTGAACTGAGAGATTTCCTTGGAAGGTGCTGGAACGTGGAGTGCATTCCTAATCCCTCTCACCAAGAAGGTGGATTGGAAGGGTTCCTTCAAGGCCCTTGGCAATGCTCTTGGCTGGCTGACGTCGAAGGCAGAGCCTGAGGCCACAAAGAATGATTTTGATTGGTCACCACCTAGGAAACATCACCTGAGCTCCCTGTTCTTCCCTGATGAAAGCTACGTTTTATCTCAGCAAGCCTTAGAGTACTCTTCCAAGGTAGGAGAGCAGCATGGAGATTATTGTAATTCACGATGGGCCCCGAGTTTGAATTCTGCCTCTGTCCTTTTCTACCTAACCCATGGGGATATTGTGAGATGCTAATGAGATATCATTTATAAAGTGCCCAGTATTCATCCTGGCACATGGTAAGTATTCAGTAAACAGTAGTAATCGTACATTTTTCTTCATTCACAATGGAAGAAAGTGAGATGTATAAAGGAGACTTGCTTGATGTCTCACTGATGGCATGTTGGAGAGAGAAGAAGAATCAACGCCTTCTAATAGTTACTCTGGACCAGGGTTTGTTAAATCACCAGGAGCAGCAAAAGAGTGAGATGTGCTGGTGTTTAAATGATCCTCCCAAGCAACAAAGGGATTCTAGTAAAAACAAGAGGCTGTTTACTCTGAGTTCTTTGCGTGCTGGAAACCTCCCAGCTGCAGCTGAAGAGCCGTGGGCAGAGTTACAGGTAGCCACCATCACTGCCAACCAGGGAAAGCAAGTGCACAGTTGATCCACGCACTCACTCTCTTTTAGCCCAAGACAAGGGCAAGGGAAGATGCCCATGTGCAGGGAGGAACCGAGTGAAGGAGAGAGTCTGCTCTTGGAGAACTTACCTACCCCTCTCACCTGCACTTCCCCTGTCTTTTATTCACCTGAGTGCCTCTCCTGAATGACTCAAACCACAAGGAAAAACGATGTTAATAAATGTGTCAAAGATTCTGTGTCCAGCACCGAGAGAGGGTAGCAAGGGAGGATTTACAATTATATCTTCATGATACCTTTGCTAATTCAGTTACTTTAAATGTAAACTGTGAAGCTGAGACATGAGTGTGATTTGGAGGAGGGGAGGGTAAAGGTAATTATTGCATGTTAGAGCCTTAAATATGTATATACTGTAGAACTTTAAAATTTTAGAGTGAGAAATAGTCTCAGAAACCATCTAGATCTATGCCATCTGATATGGGAGCCACTAGCCTCATTTGGCTCTTGTGCATTTGAAATGTGTCCAGTTCAAAGTGAGCATGATGTAAGTGGAAAATATACACTGAATTTTGAAGATTTTGTATGAAAAAACCAGGAAAACATTTTTATTAATTTTTAAAATGCTTACATGTTGAAATGATAAGTATTTTGGATATATTAGGTTATTAAAATTCATTTCACCTGTTTCTTTTTACATCTTTCAAGGTGGCTACTTAGAAAATTTGAAATTTCATATGTGACTTCCTTTTGTGGTTTGTACTATATTAAACAATGCTGCTATAGACAAAAGTCCTTATTTTGTAGATGAGGAAACAGGCCCAGATTGGTCTTCTCTGGAATCATATATGTTGTTTTATAAATGTTCAGCTAGGCTAGATGACTGTTTCATGGGTCCTAAGTCAGCTGCATGAGTTCACTTCAGTTAAGTTATTGTAGCAGATATTTTCACATGTATTTTTCGTTTGCATGTGTGTGTGTTTTCTGTATTTAAAATTATGTTCTGGTTGAAAAGCATGTAAAATACCATCTATGACATCTGATAACAAGTTACAAGTTCAGACACGTATTAAAATTCATATTTATGCATTATATTTTTAAAATAGTTTTCAACTATAACTATTGATTTTAACTGAAAATTTTATTGAGAAAATTGTAGACTTATATGCAGTCAAAAGACATAATATAAAGATCCCTTGAATACTTTACCCATATTCTCCCAATGGCAACATTTTCAAAAGTGTAGTAAGATATAACAACCAGGACATTAACGTTGATGCAAAACACTGATCTTATTCAGATTTCCCAGATTTCCCTGTATTGATTTGTGAGTGTGCATATGAGTGTGTGCATGCACGTTAAGTTCTATGCAATTTTATCAAATGTGTAGATCCATCCATGTGTGCACCAGAAATTCAAGATACTCAACAGTCCCAACGCCACAAGGAGCCATTGTCTTGCTCTTTTATAACATCTACTTTCCTCTCACACTTCCCATCTTCATCCCTAGTCCCTGGTAACTGCTACTATGTCCTCAATTTCTAATACATAATTTTTTTCATTTAAAAAAATGTTTTGTAAATTGAGTCACACAGTAGGTACTCTTTTGGTTTTTTCCCCACTCAGCATAAGTCTATGGAGATAAAGCCAAGTTGTGTGTGTGTCGCATTCCCTTCCTTTTTATTGCTGAGTTCTATTCCATGGCAGGTATGTACCAGTTGTTTAACCATTTACCTGTTGAAAGCCATCTGGGCTGATTCCATCTGTTGGCCATTCTAAACACAGCTGCTATGAACAGAGTTGTACAGGTTCCTGTGCAAACATTTGTTTTTCATTTCTCTGGGATAAATACCCAGGAGTGTACTTGCTGGATTGCATTGAAACTGCATAGTTACTTTGATAAGAAACTGCTAAACTGTTTTCCTGAGAGACCATGTCATTTAACATTCTCACCAGCAATTTAGGAGTGATCTGGTTTCTCTACCACCTTGCCAACATTTGATGTAGTCACAATTTTTTATTTTAGCCATTCTGGCTAGTGTGTAGTGATATCTCATTGTGTTTTAATTTGCATTTCTTGATGGCTGTTGAACATATTTTCAGCTGTTTATTTGCCATATGTATATTTTCGTAGATGAAATGTCTCTTCATGTCTTTTGCCCATTTTATAACTCGACTGTTTTACTTTATGTTTTACTATTAGGCCTCAAGAGCTCTTTACATAGTCTAAATACTAGTCTTTTGTTGGCTATTTGGTTTCAATTTTTTTCTCTTAGTTTTTAGCTTGTCTTTTCATCATCTTCACATTGAATATATATATATGTATATTTAATTTTGATGAGGTCAAATTTATAAATATTTATGGCTTGTTTTTGGTGTCAAGTATACATGAACTCTTTTGCCGAGCCCTAGCTACTAAAGATTTTCGTCTTTTTTTTTTTAAGTTTTGTAGTTTTATGGCTTACATTTAAGTTGGTGATCTATTTAGAACTGATTTTTATACAAGGTGTGTTTTGGGTCAAATTTTATTTTTTTGCCTATGGATGTCAATTTCTCTTGCACCATTTTTTTAAAAAAGGGTAGCCTTACTCCACTGAATTGCTTTTGGATCTTTGTCAAAAAATAGGTGAGCATATTTGAGTGACTATTTCTGGGTCGCCATTGTGTTCCATTGATCTATGTGTCTATCCCTCTCTGCCCATTGCACACTGTCTTGATTACTATAGCTATATTGTAGGCCTTAATATCAGTAGAATGATTCCTTTCACATCATTTTTCTTTGCCAAGATTGTTTTAACTCTGTTAAAGCAGTATTTTCTGTATAAATTTTGGAATAAACTTGTCTATATCTGAAAATAAAAACCTGCTAAGATTTTAATAGGAATTTCAATAAACCTATATAGATCAATTTAGCAAGAATAGTTATCTTTATTGTTATGTCTTCCAGTCTATGAATCTCTTATACCTCTCTGTTTTATTTCATCGGCATTTTGTAATTGTCAGTATACAGATCTTCTTTATGTTTCATTAAATTGTGTATACTTTGGAGCAATTATAAATCATATTGTATTTTAAATTTTGGTTTCTATATGTTCATTGTTAGTAAAAAGAATTTTGATTGATTTTTGTGTGTTGATTTTGTATCCTGTGACCTTGCTGAACTTATTTATTATTCTAGAAGGTTTTTTTTTTCCCCCTTGGGACTTTCTACATAGGCAACCATATCATTTGCAAATAGAGATAGTTTAGTTTCTTCCTCTCCAATCTGGATGCCTTTAATTAATTATTTATTTATTTATTTGCTTTTATCCATTTTAATCCCCCCTGCCCCCATTTTTGCTGTTTTTGTGTCCATTCGCTGAGCAACTCTCTGTGTCCATTTCCTGCCCTCTCTTTTCATCCTTCTCCTCCTGTCTTCACTGGGATTCAATCCTTGGAACCTTCGATGTGGGAGAGAGGCGTCCTACTGCCTGTGCCACCTTAGTTCCTCATTTTTTGGCACGTCTCGTCTTGGCTCTCCCTTGTGTCACTCTCTTGTTACGTCATCATCTTGCTGCGTGGCTCGCGGGGCCTGACAGCACACCTGCACATGGGACCTGGCGGTGCATCCACTCGAGGGGTCTGGCGGTGTACCCGCATTCAGGGCCTGGGGGCTCACCCACTCGTGGAGCCTGGTGGCCTGCACACCTTCTATATTTTCCTTTTTAAAATTTTTGCCAGTATGTCCCAGGGATTGAACCCAGGTCCCTCCATATGGGAGACGGATGCCCAACCATTTGAGCCACGTCCGTCCCCCTGCTATTTCTCTTAAGGTTGACCAAAGATACCTAGAGTTATAGTCTTTTCCCATACAGGATGGCCATATAATAAATCAGGCTTAGTTTATCACCAGCATTCTAAAAACCAGACCTAGGGAGAAAACCTAGGTCTGGGGACACATGCATGGTTTCTAATATAGTGAATGTTTAGCCTACCCTGATTATCACAAAATCAGGACAGTGAGAATATTCACATTAGATGCCTTTTATTTATTTATCTTGCCTTATTGCAGAGGAAAGAACTTCCAGCACCATGTTGCATAACAGTGGTGAGAGTGGACATTCTTCTAATGTATCCAGACTTTTGGGGAAAGCATTTGGTCTTTCATCATTAAGTATGATGTTACCTGTAGGTTTTTTGTAGATGCTCTTTATCAAGTTGAGGTCATACCATTCTTTTTCTAATTGTTGAGAATTTTTATTATAAATGAATATTGGATTTGTCCAATGATTTTTCTGTGTCAATTGAAATGATCATTTGATTTTTCTTCTTTAGCTTGGTAATATGTTGGATTACATTGATGTCTTTACAAAATACCAGGGATACATGCTACTTGGTCATACTGTACAATTCTTTTTATACATTATTGGATTCAGCCTGCTACTATTTTGTTGAGAATTTTAATATCTAAGTCTTTGAGAGATACCAGGCTGTTGTTTTTGGGTTTATTTATTTAGTACTTATTCACCTGGTTTTTGTGTCTGAGTAATACTGGCCTCATAATTAATATTTATTTTTATATAGGGATATTCCCCTCTATTTTTTCACACCTGAATCCTTGTTTTATGTACTTTTACCCCACAATTTATAATTAAATCTTTTATTTTTAATTCTAGGCTTTTTACAGAGATTAAGTAAAAATAATTGTAGCAGCATTTAATTTATTTTCTAATTTATTTGTTTATCATTAAACTGTAAAATAGGATTTTTTAACTCTCCATGACGTAGACAAGTTTGAAGACCAAATTATAGGGTATCTAGGGACTTGCCAATCTCCTCAAAGTTATCAGTTATGGACTGTGAATTGTATGGTTCCTTCTTCCACAACATTCCTCATTTACCATGGCAGCAGCTGGACCCCTATCACTTGCTGAGTTCTACGCAGAAGTAATGTACGATTTTTTTGTTTATCGTAAGAAACTAAGACATGAGTGTAGGAAAGAAAGTAATAAGACAAATATTCAGTGATTCTAAGTCTTATGTGGGGTTTTTTTGGCCTGTTTTTTTTTTTTTTCCCTTTGTTTTTTTCCCTTTGTTTTTTTTTTTAGGAGGTACCAGGGTTTGAACCCAGGATCTCATACATGAGGAAGCAGGCACTCAACCACTGAGCTACATCCACTCCCCAGTGAGATTTGATGTTTTTGTTTGTTTGTTTTGTTTGTTTTTTAGATGGTAGCAGTGATCAAACCTGGGACCCCATACATAGGAAGCAGTTGCTCAACCACTTGAGATACATCCATTTCCCCTAATGTTTTTAATGAACCTCTTGTTTGTAAAGACAGATCAGTCAAATGACCCCAAGGCAGACAATTTATATTTATGATACAACTATCCAGGGTATGAGATTGAAGATTTGTGTGCTATACTAAGCACAGAACAATACTAAGCACACAACAGATGAATTCTTTGTGACAATTCTTTGTGACCTTAAAATCTGGTCTGCTAGCAATATTCCAATAATGATGGGCAATCAAATAAAGATTTGCTTTTTCTGAGTTTGTTTTCACTATTTGCAATGTGTGTATGTGTGCAAATATATAATACATGTATTTATACTCACTTACATATACATATATACATGAAATATATATATATATAAATACATACATATTATATATTATATATAGTCACTTCAGTGGAAACTGTGTACTGAAATATTCCATATTGAACCATAAATTATTTTGAAAATGTTTTTGTAAATCATGTCATGAGACTTCAACTACTGAATGTTATATATTCTGATTTCTACCCATAAATTTGCATAAGTATCATTTGGGCAGATTTTACTGAACATGCCGAATCTTGGGCTGCATTGCCAGAAATTCAGCAAATATGGAGTGAAGGTCCAAAAATCATACATTACATATTTCACTAGGACCCTGGAGACTTTTTGTGTGTGGTTGCCCAGAATTGCTTTATTTTGTAATTCAATTTGTGCTGTACAGAATTAAACAAGTAAACAAATACTTATTTGTCCAATACGTATTCATTTTTCAGAAGAATAGTTCACTGTTCCATCCTCCAGACTCCTAGATCCTGATCCCAAGATTGTTATTTGCTTTTAACAATTTTAGCTATATCATTTGGCATGTACATACGCATTTCAAATTATGCTTACACTACCATGTCTTAATTTCTTTTTTCTTTTGATATTTTCCTTTGTGAAAGAAGGAAGTTTAACTCACTCAGGAACCACTGATATATAACCTCTTATACCCCTGTCATTCTTCTAATATACTTTTTTCACAATTTTCTAGAATGAGTCAGTAGTCAGTGTTTTCATTATTACAAGTATTTAAATACTTTTTATGGCTGAGGCATGCAGGGCATTTTTCTTATATTATTTCTTTGATAATTTCCTCAACTCTGTTTTCTATGATTTTTTTAAACAAATCACTTTTATTGATACATATTAATAAGGCATAAAATTCATCCAAAGTGTACAATCAGTGGTATTTGGTATAATCAGGGGTGTGTGTTCATCACTTCAATTATTATTAAAGCATTTTCATCATTTCAATAATAATGATAAACAAAAAATAAACAAACAAACAAGAAAATTCCTCACCTCTCAATCTTTGTATGCTTCCCCCACTGTACATACCTGGTGTTTCTGGCTCTATGATTTTTGATTTCCTAAATTGATTTTCAAATCTTATACTTTTTCTCCATTTTCTATTTATTTGTCCTTTTGTTTGGTTTTCTGAGAGAATTTTTGGTTTGATTGTTTAAGTAGGCCTTCTATTAATTTTTATTTCAGGTGTAATTTTCATAATTGAGAGGTCTTTCTTATTCTCTTATATTTAAACAAAAAGATTCTTGTTATTATTTCACGGCTGATATATTTAACCTTATCTCTCTGAAGATATTAAAATTGTATAGTTTGAACTGTTCTTCTGCTTTCTATATTGCCTTTGTTTACTCTGCTTTTTTTCCCTCTATTTGCTTATTTTGATCTTTGTCTTTACTTTTGAAATTTTCCATGTTTCTCTTGATCTTTTTATCCATCACTCTTAAACATGCCTCCCTACAGCGTTAAAGCTCTATGAACCTCGGTGGGGTTGGCTTCCCTGTAGGACAGTACTGCTCAGTGGGCGTGCTTTTGCCTCCACAGGACATCTGGCAATGACTAAGGACTTTTTGATCGTCATGACTGGGTGGAGGATGCTACTGATCTCTAGGGCAGAGGCCAAGGATGCTGCTAAATATCCTATGGGGCACTGGATAGCCCCCTCAACAAAGAATTATCAAGATAATTCCAGATGCCAACAGTGCTGCTGATGAAAAGCCCTGATGCAGGATAATCAGTATTGTAGGGTCCAATATGTTTTGCTGAGGAATCCTACGTATTACTGTCTATAGGATTGTTTTCCTTGGGCCATTCAATTTCTACAAAGAAGAATTCTCAAAAACCATCAGGTTTATCTTCAATTTAAAATGTGATGTAAGATAATGAATTTCAAATATAACTTTGTTTATTGTGTACTTCTTTCTAACTCCTGCTGCCCCAAAATAAATTCCTGGTTCTCTTTTTAGCTATCATTTGCATTTCCTTAAAATATTCACACGTTCATTTAAATCTGATCTCTTTTATGAAAACATTTTCATGATGTTTTCCAAAATAAATATGAAAAATTCCAAGTTTCAAGTAAAGAGCTAATAATCACCTCTATTAGTTCTATCACAGTACACAAAGTGAAATGTGTAAACATATTGAAGATAAGCAGATTTCAGCAAGGACACTTACTTTCCAAATATTGGGAATCTTGAATTCACTTAAATGAGTATATGGTTTCATCAGTTATGGGACATATCTGTGAGAGAATATTATTCAGTTATTAGCAATGTAGTTTCTAATTAATGACATAGAAAGTATGAGTTACAATATTAAGTAGGAAATGCAAATTAATATGGAAACCTATTATTTGGCAATAATTTTCAAAATAAAATATATACATACACTCTTTGACCTAATTATTCCACTTTCACAAATGTGCAGTGTGAGCATGACCCTAAAATATTCAAAAAAATGTAAGAAAATGTTCAGCATTTATGTGAGGGTGGCAAAAGCCTGTAGCATGAAAATGTACATCAGTAGGCAATTGTTTGGATAAATCTCATGGGTTATGGTACTTGCATGCAGTGCAATGCACTGCAGTCATTTAGAACAAGAAAGATGGATCTACACGTGTGAATAGGAGACTAGATCCTGCGTTTATCCTAAATACCAGAGAGTTTTGAATTTTAATTGCTTTTAACTACATAAAATTTTTTTGAAAGGAAGCACACAAAGCTGCAAATATGCTCTTATCTCTCAGGTGTGCAAATGCGATTTAAGAGGAGAGAAAATTTCTACTTTTCAATTGAGCCTCTTGGGTACCACTTGAAATTTTTACAATGAACATCATTTTTATTATTAAATTGAGAAATCACAGGCCAGAAACTTAGCCAGGGAGAGGACAGGGGACTTATGGATCTACAAGTTGGGAGTGGAAACAAAATCAGTGGGGAAGGCATTCTAGATGGACAGAATACATACAAAGGAATGAAGAAGTGAAATATTAACTAGGTCATTAAAAAGAATATACAAATATAAATATGACACATAACTGAAATGATGTTTTGAAGTATTGGTCCTGAAAAATGAAAATATTTTGAGCTCAGTACTCAAAGTCAGTTCTGGTTTTCCATATCACAAAAGTTAAGTTGAACATAGAATGGAGAAAAATAAATTTCTTAAAACAAAATACACTTGAATGCTTGCATGTTCTGTCAAGTTGTGGTGTTTTGAAGCTGTGTGTACCCCAGAAAAACATGTTCTTAAAGTTAATCCATTCCTGTTGATGTGATCCCATTGTAAGTAGGTCTCTTTGATGAGGTTATTTAGTTAAGGTGTGGCCCACCTCAATCAGATGGGTCTTAATCCTATTATTGGAGTCCCTTATAAGAGAATGAAATTCAGACAGAGAAAAAGGCACAGGAAGCAAGAAACTGAAACAAAGCCCAGAAGAAAAGGAAGAGAACAGAAGACACTGTCCTGTGCCCTGCAGTGTGACAAGCTAAGAACCAAGGATCACCAGCAGCCAACCCCAGAAAGTCAGTTTTCAGGAAGAAAGGATTGCCTTGCTGGAGCCTTGATTTGGAAAATTTCCCTGCCTCAAAACCGTGAGTGAATAAATTCCCATTGTTTAAGTCAAACCATTTCATAGTATTTTCCTGAGTAGCTCAGAAAACTAAAATGCAAGTCCTGCACTCACTTTGGCTCTTCAATTGTTCAATTCATTCAATACATGAGTCTCCAGAGGATATTCAATAGATTTTTATTTTGTCTTATATGTCATGATTAATAGATTACAAAGTCTGTCAAAGCAAAAAATATAATGGCATTTTAGCATATTCTCAAAAACCTTTCATAAAATATTCCCAGTCTTTTGTTTCTTCATACAATGAGTGCCTTTTAAATCTGTAAGAATTTAGACGCATTGAGAACCACTTAGCTTGCCTCTTAGTGAAGAACTGCCTTCGTGAATTAGAATAAAAGTTCCCTGGGGACAAAGGTGATAAAATTGTTTCTCACAATGAAAGAAAAAGAGGCAATGCACTGAAGATGAAGAAGTGAAATAATCTTTAAAAAGGCAGGACAAAGTGATTTGAAAAAAAAGAAAGAAGATGGAAAACAAGGTAGGAAGGGCAGGGGATGAATGGGTATTGGAGAGGAGAGGCAAGGTCAGAGAGCACTGGTGTGTATTATAAAAAGAAATACAGCAAAATACAGTCTCTATGGCTAAGAGGTTTAAAATGGAGTGGGGAGGTCATTCTGGAGATTACTCTTATGCAGTCTCAGCCAGATATCACAAACGGCCAAAGATTGCGAAGCCTCAAGCCACGATGTTCCTCAAAACACGAAAGACCATAAACAAGCCACAAGATAAAGAACTCAGTAAACTATCTAACCTGACGGACATCTGGAGCACCCCAAAAGTCCACCAACCACAAACAACTTATGAAATCTTTTTCTTTAAAAACCCTTGCCTGGAAGTGCCAAGACGGGACACAATTTGGGTTGCTACCTGAATCTATGCTCCACAAATTGCAATTCTAAGACCCCAAAATAAACACCTTTGTTGCCTTGCAGCTTAGTTTGTTATTTCTTGTTGACAGTACTTTTTGCACTCTTTAAAAAGCGATCCTGTAGCTTCATTATTTGGTCATCAGGACTTAAAAAAAAAAAAAGAAAAGAAAAAGCTAGGGACCAGATATGAAAGGGAGAGAAAGAAGGCTTAAAGAAGAGCAGCTTCAGAAAGGAATGCATAGGAGACCCATCCACATTATTTGTTTTTCAATAGGCTTCTAACAGGGCTTAGAATCTGACCAGTAAAGACAGTATTTTTGTTATTGTTATTATTTGTTATGTTTTTAAACACTTAATTCTGTGCTGAGTGCTTGAAAAATAGATTTAAAATATAGGGAAATGAAAAGTAAATCTGTTTTAAGCAAGACAGTCTATTATGTAGATGCTACAGTCTGCATGAGCAGTAAGGTCCCACACATAAAACCTGTAGAGTGATTGACATCCACCTGGGAAAAACATCAGGAAGCTATGAGCTGCTTTATAAACTTCTCTCTCATTGTTTTCAGAAATTTTTTCCGGACTCCTGAGTCCACTAAAGTTTCTCTACAAACATATCTTTTTACTAATCCTTATTTTTCTTTATTCATATCCATTTTTATGGAGTATATATTTCTGCTTTGATCTTTGCCAAAGTAAAAGCCATTAGATTATGCAACTGGGACCTAAATATATACCAGGTTAAGCCTAATGAGAAATGCTATCCAATATTCCTGGTCTGATTACTCTCTTTTATTCATTTACACTTTTTTGATTCATCAAATCTGTACTGAAACCATGCTAAGTAGTAATAAGGAAAACAAACAGTTTGCTCTGGAATAAAGGAAAGGTATTGGTGATTGATGGTGGTAGTGGAGGAGAACTGAGATAAGGTGGATGGAGAAATCCTTACTAATGGGGTGATATTTGAGCTGGGAATGGAATCAGAGTGGTTTCATTCCATAGGAGCTGGGGTTACTTGAGAAAGCTTTGTGTCTGACAGTAAATGTGGGCCACTGCCAGTGTTAAAAAGTTAACATGGACTAGACTTATACCTGGGCATATAAATACACATATGCACATTTTTCTGGTTATGAAAATAATTTATATTCATTGTAGAAAAATATAAAGATTAAAACATACATAAAACTTTTAAAAAATGTATGTGTATTCAAACCTCAAAACAACTAATAATCACTGATTGCATTTGGACATATTTCTTTACATTCTCTTTTCAAGGCATACATTTTTCCCATAATTGAAGTCACTTTATATATTTTTTGTCTTACATTTCTAAACAGTGTATACTATGTACTTTTTCAGGAACTTTAAAACTAGAGTTATTAGATCTAGCAAATAAGAATAGAAGACTCCCAGTTACATGTAAGTCACATAAACAACAAATAATTTTTCTGTCTATGTCCCATGCAATATTTGGGACATACTTATGCTAAAATAAATTGTTCCTTATTTGAAATTAAATTCAATGAAACACATATATTTTTTCTGGCAACCCTTTATAAAACACATAGTGATTATAATTTCAGAAGTCTGCATTAAAAGAAAAAAGTTGTTGTAATGTTAAATTTCATTGATATACCATAATTGAGTATTAATTGATTCCCTCTATATTGGAAATATATAGCCCCAATTTCTTATTCTGGTAAATATTGCTGCATTTCATACTATTTTCTCAAGAGAGATGCCTAGAAATGAAATTATTAGACAGAAGGGCACAAACACGCTTTTCAATCTATGAAATCCATTGCCAAATTATACTGTCTTCATCTTTCCTTTGCCATCATTACCTTTACTTTTTAAAATCCTAGCCAATATAGAAGGTGAACAATTGTGTACTTATTTTACACTAAATAAAATATACTTTAATGTACTGATTTTGTATTAAAATATACTATTTCATTATTTGCATTTTAAAAATGATCAGTGAATTCATATTCAGCTACTCAGACCAGCTGTTTAATCTATAACTTTGTGTTGAACTGGCTTCCATTTGCCTATTTTAGAGCCATTTCATATTTTATTTAACTCTTCCCTATCTCCAGTTTTGACTGGTCTCTACAACATAATCAGAATTACATTTATTATATGAATCTGATCATATTTCTCGATGGCATTAAAGACTTCAATGACCTGCACCCCTCCCACCCCATTATACATGGGATCAAGTTTAAGTGCCTTCAATGGATATGTAGGATTATCTGGCCCATCTGGTTTCCTAGGCCTCACATAAAAGGTTTCAGTACGAGGGACAGACTTGCAGTTGCACAGTACCCCAGGCCATTTCACATATCCAGGTTCCTGCAGGTGCTGCTTCCCCTGCCGGAAGTGGCCTTCTAGCCTGTCTAGTCTGTCCTCAGGTTTTGGTAAGATCACTGCCTTCTCTATGATCCTCCTTAGAGAGAGCTGACCATGCCCATCCACACTGCTTGTGCTTCCCTAGGGCAGGACTGTGTCATATTCACTTGGCTTCATGGTCTAGTAAAATGCCTGGAACATGGTAGGTGATCAAATTACAACAAAAGCAGTAATAGCTCCAACATTTGTAGAGCACTTAAAAATTGTGAGACACTCTGCTAAGCCCTCTCTATCTGTATGAATTCATTTAATTTTTGCACAAATCCAGTGAATTGGGTAATATTATCTCCCCCTACTCTACCACGAAGGAGAATTTAGTGTAGGTCAGGAAAGAGACACGCATGTGGAGAGACAGCTGGTGGTCCAAGGCAATGCGTGCTGTTGTGGAATAAAAAGATCATGGACTTAGAATTGTGAATTATAGATCTTGCTTTGTGCTTAAGATTTGTACACAGGAAGAAACATGGGGACGTGACTGCTAGTGAAAGCCAATTCTTAACATATCAATTATACAACATTTCTTTTCCATGTGGGTAAAACTCATAGACTATCTGAGAAAGACAAAATTGATATATTTGGGGGCAGTCATGAAAAGGCTCCAGAGAGGAGATAAAATTTAATGGGTATTGAAAGATATCAGTAAGATTCAAGTAAGAGAAATATGGAGGGTGTCCTGTTTAAAGGAACTGAAAGTCATTGAATAGAGAAACAGAGGACAAGTCTTGGAAAAGAGGAATTAGAGAAGGTTAGACCTAGAAGGGGCCTTAGAAATCACCTCTTTGACAAAACTAGTTTAGTAGGGATGTTAAAAGGAAGTTCATGAAACACATCTTCTATAGCCAAGTAACATTGACTATTTTAAACAAAGCTCCATAGGATTTTGCATTTCAGGATATCTCAGGGATTTTAATATCCCAATAAACCTGTGACCCTGTAGTAAACTGTTTGAGTTCAGGGAACAGATTCTGACATATTAGGGTTCCAATTCTTTCTCTGATACTTACCAAGTGTGTGAACTTTGATACTTTACTTACCTTTATAAGCCTTGGTTTTGTCATCTACAAATCAGCCTCGTAAAGTCATTGTGAAAATTAAATAACACAATGTGCGTGGTGCCCTTGGTATCTGGCACAAAGAAAACATTTAATGCATATGAGCTATGTTATGATTATATTATTCAGTGATTTCTAACTTAGTTGATCCTGGGGCCTTTTTGGTTATGAATCATCTATGAGGACAAAGTTTCTCAGAATACACTTTGGGAAATACTGATCTAGTGAAATATTGCCCTTGAGAAATTTGGGACCAGTTTTAAGAGCCTGTTTTTCCTGAACATCTGAAGACTGGATCACTCTCTAGTGCCTCTGTAACTGACTTGAGCAAAAACTCTGAGTCCTGGTCCATCATTTCCACCAGGTTTCCTAGTAGAAATTATTACTCTCTCTCCTCATTCAGTGATGCATTGAAATCAATAATTGCTACATATTTCCCAGATGTCAAGAGAGTCTCATCCTAGGATAGAAGGGAGAGTGGGATTTTGCTCCTAAGTGTCCTTAGTCCTACGTGTAATTTCTTCCTGCTGCTTTCAATGGTACCATTTTCTATTGGATTTTCACACCTGTTGGTAGATGCCAAATACCACTATCTCTCATGGGCTTCAGTAACTGCATGAGGTCTCATTAGGAGGTTTCATTTAAGGTAGCTTCTGGAAACAATGATTCCCACCAAATCTTCTCCTTCTCCTTCCTTTTCCTCTTTTTCTAATTCTCCTCATCCTCCATCCATCACCTCCTCTTCCACATTTTCATCTTTTTTCTTCCACTTCTTTTTAAGCCACTATTTTAGTTTGCTAAAGGCTGCCAATGCAAAATGCCAGAAATGGGTTGGTTTTTACAATAGGTTTTACTAGGATAGAAGCTTAGAGTTCCAAGGCTGTGAAAATGTCCAACTCAAGGCACAATCAAGAGATGTTGTCTCACCAACTTGCAGCTGTGGGTGATCAAGTGTCTCTCTTGGAGTCTCAGCTCTGGGTGATCAAGCATATGGCTCTTCTCTCCCTTCCCCTCGTTGCTTCAGCTTGGGCTGCTCCACTGATTCCAACCTCTGCCCTCTCTCTCAGCCTCTCGGGGTTTTTCTGTCTTTCTGCAACTACACTGCAGAAACGGTAGACAATCCTGGAGTCCTATCTCACATGGCAGGGCAAAATGGCAGATCTCTTTCTCTATATGTTTCTTCATTTTTCTCCCATGTATAAAGTTAGAGGACCAAGACCCACCCTGGGTCAAGCCTCAGGGAAATACTCCAATCAAAGGCCCCCAAATGAATTCAATCCAATCAAAGGGGTCCCACAATCTAATCAAAGACCTTTAACTGAAGCAATCCAAACAAAAGTGATCTAATCAATAGGTGCCATAACTGAATCTCACCAAAAGTTTCCACCATATTCAGTAGGTTTAGGGACAAGAATGGGTTCCCTCCAAGAGCAGGATTTCCTGGGGTCTACAAAAGACTCAAACCAGGACAGCCACCATTTATTTAGAGCCCATCATGGCCCAAAGACCATAGTGGACTCCTCATATATCCATTTTTGGTTAATCTGTCTATAATGCTATGAGGTAGGAATCATTATTTATAGTTTTTGGATGAGAAAACAAAAGCTCAGAAATAGCCACTGGGATCTGGAAGTGTGGCTGATGCTAAAGCTCATAATCTGACAAGTAAAAATGGTGGTGACAATTCCTCATATTGACAGCTCTCAGACCTGGCTCATAATGACGTACCTCATGAGGTCTTTTCAGAACTCCCTACTAGAAAACCTGGAACAGCTGTATAGTCTCTCAGCCCTTTGGAGAGCACAAAGTTGTCATCAGTGCAAGCTCCCACCTGAGCTGCCACTGTTCCATGAAATAGCGACAGTTTCCTTCAAGGTCACCTTTGCTAATTAGGTTCAGGGTCACACATGTGGTGTTTTCATTTGTTTGTTTTAGTTTTCCATTTCAGGGACCCAAAGGGAGATATTACAGCAGGTGTTTATTTCAAGGCTCATGGCCTTTGGAAGGACACTTGGACTCAGTTTTTAAACTAAAAATATTTTTAATAATACCTACTTCGTATTATTCGTACCATTGAGACATTTCATGAAATAGCTATCGAAAGTGCTTGGTATGGTACCTGGCATGCACTAAGTAATCAGTAGCTGGCAATAATCTCTCTTCCCCTTCCTTTTTTCTTTATATCAAATACATTCTTTTCAATATATTTGCATCTCATTGTCCCAAGTTATGAATGCTGTAATTATCTTGATTCTGCAGATGCTTTGACGTTATCAGAATCGACCCCCTACCAGTGTGTCTTTGTTATCAACGTATTCTTTTTTGAAAATTATATTCAGCATTCATGCTTTAGTATGCTGCTATTTCTACATATTTTGCTGGTATTCACATCTTATGAGACTTGCATCATACTGGGAAGGGTTATCTGTTGGGCTTAAACCAATGTTTTCCACTGTGATTGTGTGGTGTAGCTGTGCTTCTCTTCGGTTTCATCCAATATCTTATGAGGAGTTCATTTTGCAGCCAGAGTTAGAAAATCATGTAATTGTGCTTTATGTTTTAGAGCATCCAGAACCTTTTGGTTAATTCTTCACTTTTATCATATGCATGAATTGAATAACTAAACTTTGATCATTCCTTTAGCTTTTGGAAATTAATTATGGTTCATCAGCTGTGCTTCCTAGAGGAATCACTGAACCAAGAATACACATTACATGATAAATTACAATCTATTTAATATCCTGCAAATTAAGAAGAGTTATCTCAAGGGAATGTAAATAAAACAGGCTCTGAAAATAAAGTTTCCTTTAATAGAAAAAGACTTTCTCACAAGATACGTGGGAAAAACTCTACTTTCAACTAAGTTTAGAGTAAAAAAAAAATTGCTAAAATATTTCTAAGATATATCTTTTAGAAATCTATATCTCCATATGCCATGACAAAGATCAATATTTATTTATGCTTTTACAATAAAAGCCATGTCGTCTTTCTCCTCTGTATCCTGCAGCAATAAAATATTTTATAGCTCCTATATATTTTATAACTTTAAAATTTCATTGACATTAGCATGGAATAGCACAAAGATGTGTCCTTTATGAAGGGATTTTAATCCTTAATTAATCATTTCTACAAATCTATTGCAGAGGGGTCTTTTGAGGATTAATGAGAAAATGTTTCAAAGTATTTTCTCATTAATTTTCAAAACATTGGATAACAAGCATTAGAGAAAATGAGAAGGATTATATTACTCTTGTTCACAACAACAAAGCTAGAATATAAAGTAATTCCTTAACTAAATTTTAAAGGAAGCAATATATAAATCACAAAAACTGGATTTTATATACAAGTTGCACTATGGAAAAATACAAGGCAGCTGAGTGTTTCGATGTACCTAAGCATATCTGAGAACTTTAAGAAAAAGTATTTTTCTCTATTTTTCTTTTAATTAGGGATATTTTGAGTTGGCCCCGGAGTTTTCCTTATCTTCTCAAAAACTGACGATTATAATGTTGATTCATAGTTTCTCTGCTATTGCTGATTTTTCCCCCTACATTTAAAACTAGCAGAACAATTAACAGTTCCAATCTTCTATTCTAGAGAAATATTAGGAAAAACAGTAGCTCATTAAATAGTTGTTTTATTCAAAAGAAACAGGGTAATAAGGCCAAGCAAGTTGTTTGCAACTGTCTTCTACTAATTTCCCATATATGAAAGTTACTAACAACCTCCTCACACAGATCCAGTTCTTTGAATACACTTTTTAAAATACTTGAGCTTATACAGGAGATGAAGAAAATCTCAAGCAAACGAGCTTAAAGGCCTATTAACATTTAACCTCTTAATACTTTGTGGTGAAAAGATTTTATATGGGGAATTGTTAAGATAATGATTCCCTGAAGCCCTTGGTTGCCTTCCTATTACAGTGGGCCTACAGATTATCAAAATACAATTTTTATAATACCCCTAATGGGGAAACAAAATTACTCATGCTTCACTGTATTTTAAACATAATATTAATTCACTCTAAAGAATTCTGAGCTGCTAACTACAATTATAAACTTTAAGGTTATGTTATTGAATGCACCATTTATATCCCTTAAGCATTGACAAGAAGGTAATATTTATCTATTGTCAGCAAAATTCTAAAAAAAAATACTCTATCAGAAAAATTTTTACCCAGTCAATTCATGTTACTTTGAATCAGGATCATTTTATATCTCTGCCAAGGAAATGTAGCTAACTTCAGCTCTGCATTGAGAATAATGGTCTAGCAAGATAGCAAATTCCAATTTCCTATGATCAGAGACTCATTACCTTTATCCTCTCTCTTCCTTCCTGTTCCCATAGGAAGTTAAAAAATATTTTTCAGTTTTAAGTTGCTTAGCTCTACATTCTTGTAAGTGGAAGGTGATGTTCTGGGGACTGGCCAAGCACTAACTACATCTAAGAAATGCAGTTCCAAAGCCCAAGTTTATTTCTGGTTGCTGTTGAATTTTTCCATTTGTTGTTAAATGTGCAGATTGCAAAGTAGCATATTGTTCGTGACAACTTTGCACAATGGTGGAGATCCGCAGATGGTGTGTCTTTTCAAATATGCTAAATGCCTAATTTAATGTTGATTTGTGGCAATCAGGACCATGCTGCAGGCTCCTCAGGCTCAGGGATGTCTTAATGGTAGATCGAGCGGCAGGAGGTGAGATCAGGCCCAGGCATGGGCTTGGACACAGCATAGTAAAAGCCTTGGACTATAGCTCTTAGAGTACTCAAGGTGGAAGAAGGCATCGTGTTATGAACCATCAGCTGAAGGTCTAGGAAGTTTAGGTGATAGGGCAAGGCTGGTTGTGCCAGTGCCAGGGGTTACTGGACAATATCAATGTGTTCCGTTATGAGAAGCATGCAGATGGACCACAAGCTCAAGAGTGAATTTCGGGAGAAAAGTCTGAGCTTGATTCATCTTTAAAATTCCAGCTTAAGTCCTGGCAAACTTCAGGTAATCAATAAATGTTTGTAGAATGAAAATGAATTAACATATTCTGAACCAGCTTTGCCTTTTGCTAGTATTTATCCCCTTAGGATAACTTTACCTTATTCCTCCTCTAATTAATTCCCAATCTATATGCACTGTCTGAGAGGTAGACACCAACCTAATGGTCCTGAAATGCATTCAGGTGTATATTTATGCTTATTAAGTAGATTATTAAGTAGTTTTAAAAAAGGTGTTTTATTTCCCTAGAGATTCACAAAGCAAAGTTGATAAAGGAAGATGGGTTCTTGAGCCTGCAGACCCTCATTTTATGGAGGAAGAGTTAAGGACCAGAGAAGCTAAGTAGTTTGCTCTGGACCACACAGATAAGTGTCTTTTTCCATGCAAAGGTTAGATTCATCTAACACATAGTCTAGCACTCTGCTGAAAATATTTACATGCAAAATTTTTGCTTAACCTTCATTTTGTAGGTAAGGAAACCAATGTCCAGAGGGGTTAAGGCACAAGCAGGAAGTTGCTTGGCTCATAGGAAATGAAACTAAAATATGAATTGAGATCAATTGATTTTCTGTTTCTTTCTTTTTATACTGCACCATGAATATTTTGGCTTTAGTGGGAATTCAGGCTCCTATATTAGTTGAAATCTTGTCTTTATATAAAGGACTATAGATGTTTACTAGCTTTGGTAGTAGAGTGTTTTCCAACATGAGAGTCAGAATTACACTTTTTAATTTAGAAAAAAAATCCACTCTTTAATAAGAGATACATTTTCCCTTTCCTTAGGAACACCATTCATTCATTGAGCTTCATTATAAGCCAAGCACACTATGGCTTATGATTTTTGAAGATGTTATAGCTAAGATGAAGTCAAACTCGATTAGGGTGGGCCATAATGTAATATGATTAGAGACCTTATAAGAAGAGTAAATTTGGGCAGAGACACAGATGACTGATACAGAGTATATTAGTCAGCCAAAGGGGTGCTGATGCAAAATACCAGAAATTGGTTGGTTTTTATAAAGGATATTTATTTGGGGTAGAAGCTCACAGTTACCAGGCCATAAAGCATAAGTTACTTCCCTCACCAAAGCTTATTGCCACGTGTTGGAGCAAGATGTCTGCCAATGTCTGCGAGGGTTCAGGCTTCCTGGATTCCTCTTTTTCCAGGGTTTGCCTTTCTCCAGGCCTAGGCTTGCTTCTCTCCACAAGGCCAGCTGTAGACTATCAGGTGAATGGCTCCTTTCTTCCTCAGGCCTTCTCTCCTTCTTCACGACCAAGCTCCTCTGTGTGCTTGCTTTCCCGGGCTCCAGCATTAAAATTCCAACATCAAAACTCCAACTCTGTCCTTTGCCATGTCTTTTATCTTTGATTTCCCACCCACCAAGGGGCAGGGCTCAATGCCCTACTGACGTAGCCCAATCAAAGCTCAAATCATAACTTAATCACACCCAGAGGAACAGACCAGTTTACAAGCATAATCCAATATCTATTTTTGGAATTCATAACTATATCAAACTGCCACACAGAGACAGAGCGAAAGATGGCCATGTGACACAGGCAGAGATTGAGTTATGGACTGCCAACCAACCACTGCCAGAACCTTATAGACTTTGGAGAAAGTATGATCCTGCCGACATCTTGATTTTGTGCTTCTAGCATCCAAAGCTGTGAGACAATAAATTCTTGGTTACTAAGCCAACTAGTCTGTGGTACTTTGTTACAGTAGCCTTGGTAAACTAAGACAGAAGGCTTTAGTTTTCAGGCTAGAGAGACATTAAATAAACAAACAACAGCAACAAGAGTCAATGAAATAAAAAAGAGCCTGGAATAGGAACTTGTAGACAATTTAGGAAGAAATGTAAAATGTAAATGGTATTACTCTTTGGAAAGGAAGAGATTTGTGTTATGTATGATAAATCTTGAGAAGATATTTTGTAAAATATATTGAAGAGGGTAAGGTTGATTGCCATACAAATTTGCCATACATTTCACATTCTTTATTTTAATCCTGTATTCTATACTTAATGCATTCCATTGTTCCCTGGTGACCCCCATATTAGTCCTAGATTCCTATTTTTGGGGGGCTTGTGAAATACACACTAAATGTATTCTCAACATTCATCAACATAAAACCTTTTATTTAATTAGGCTATTGCCCTCATGGCCTATTACCTTCTTTCTTCATACTCCTCCCCCTTTGTCATGAGGAAATGTTGTAATAGAAATAGCTCATTATTTTGAAGCATGTTGAAAGAAAAGAGGTATGGTAGATAAGAAATTTTCATGATAGCTCCCTCCCAATTCTGTCCTCTCACAGTGACTCTATGATTTATGGTTTGGCTCCTGAAACTAGAAGCCCATGATATGGAAGACTTGAAGGGAATAGTGGTTCTTTAGCATTTCACCCATTATCTCACTTTATAAATTAATGCCTAGTTACCTTGTTTGGCCATCACAAGAATCAATTTTCTAGGGACCTGTCCTTACCTTGTTCAAGTTTCTGGCATATATGAAACGTCCTTTACCTATCAGGATCTTCTTCATGCCTCGAAGCCCAGGTCCAGTGCTACTTCCTCTAAGAAAGCTTGTTCTCACTAGTTGATCCAAATCCACAGACCTTTCACTTTGCCTCACAGGACATGACATGGATATATAATTCATATTTATAATTATCTTTTAAAAACTGGAATGGACCTCAATGTTTCTTTCAGAATGTAAAGTAGTTGGCCTTGCTCTTATCTATATTTCCCAATATATTCAGCTAGCATATTTAGTAAGAAGCTACTTTGTGCCAAGAGCTATTATTAGCTCTAAAAATATACTGATCAATTATACAGACAAGAGACCTGCTATGCATAAGGTAAGAAAAATTAAGGAAATACAAACACAAAAATAACCCATTACAGTGTGTTATGAGCAATGAGAAAATAAGCTGGGTGATATAATAGATGATGGGGAGAAGATGATTAATTATAAAAAGAGGAGATGTAATGAGTCTACTATCTCTGCAAAAGAGATGCCATTTACCAAATGAAGGGGCCAGATATGGAAAGAGCCAACTAAACAGCATTTTAGGCAGCATAATGGATTAAAGATGGCCACAGATTCTTTGCCAAACCCTTCCCCCTTAACTCTTAGCTGGCCCTGTGATTTGTTTTAACCAATGAAATATGGTGGATGACTCCATGTAACTGCTGAGACTGGGCCATTCTGCAGCTTCCTCCTTTTACACATTTGGTACGCTCCCCATTAGGACCTAACTCTTATACTGTAAGAAGTCCAGGCCACACAGAGTGTCCATAGTGAGGAGAACAGAAGCATTTTAGTGGTTGATGGACTCAGGTGAACTCCCACCCGACACTCAGCACCAGCTCCCAGCCCTGAGAATGAGCCATCTTGGAAGTTCTAGCACATTTGAGCATCCAGATGACTACAGTACCAACCAACACCACATGCGCCTGAGCCCAGTAAACCCTAGAATCAGGAGAGAGGGTGCGTGACTGTTGTTTTAAGTCATTGAGTTTTGGGGGTGATTTGTCATGCAGTGATAACCAAAACATATAATTGGGACAGCATGTATAAAGAACTTGAACAGAAGAGAGAGTTCTTGAGGACAGAGGCTTATTTTACATGCACATAACCCTGGCCAATTACGAGTGCTAAATAAATGTTTGTATATTAGTTGTTAAATGAATCTGAAAAGTTTCTTTTTGTTTCTCTATCCAGATAATTTTTATTCATATTTTTAGACAAAGTTTAGCCTCCTTCAAGTACCTTCAAAGTAGATGCTCAGTCTTCTCCTCAGTACTATCTCCTTTTGGCTCTACCATGGTGCTGAGTCCATGAAATCACTGCTAGTTCTGATGCTTAATACCTAAGAGATTCAATTGGATACTAATTGAACAGTATCATGTTCACATGGAAGAACTATTCAGTATATTTGGGAGGTAGCTTGATCTATTTAGTGGTTTTCAAATATTGAAGATAGAAAATGCACTAGTATATTATGGAAAGGTCTCCAGTTTCAGCAACCATTTAAATTTACCTCATTAACTTTTGGAATTCCATGAAAGTATGAGTAACTTTAATAAGTGAAATGTAAGCTGGGTGAGTCAAATAAAAATAATAGCTTTACATTTGACCTTTAACAAATAAAGAAACCTGAAGTATATAGGCTTGCAATGGTTCTACTTCATTAGGTTTTTCTGCAATGCCTTGACTAATGGTTGTTTCAGGAAAGAAAGTCATAACTAATGCACAGGGAGTTCTTAATAATGGCCTCTGAGGTCTAGATTTACCACAAAGGCAAGCAGTGCACATTTTCCTTCAAAATGGAAAATAAAAGAAACTGCAATGCTCCTTTGACCATTGAAATCAGGCTATTGTTAGACACACTAGCACACCCAAGAAGGTATTAGCAGAAGTAGGTGTCAGATTATAAATAAATCAAGGGAGAATCCTATGAAATGCTGAATGGAACTGGAATTGTTGGTTCACAATGATTTGTACATTTTTGAACAGTAGTCAATTTCTTGTGAAAGCCCACTTCTACCCCACCTCATTGGGAGAAAATTAGAACAGACACATTCCAAAAGTTCTCTTCTTGGGATAACTGTATTCTGCAGTGATTTCCGGGGAAACCACAGACTAATTTACAAGAAAACACCTAAGCCAAAGTCAATCAAAACAGCCCCTACAGGCTTTCACAGGCTCCTTTAAGTCTGTATTAATGAAGTCCTTTCAATCTCTGACTCTCCTTAAAAGAGGAAGATGCTTTATGCAATCTATTGATAAGAAATGAGATACACAAAATTCCTATTGACTCGTGCAGGCTGCTGCATTTTAGACAGTGAAGAATATTGTCTACTGTTAAATAGGAATTTGTCTTTGTAATATGGTTCCATTATCTGTCCATAGCACTGCTCTGTAGGCTTCTATGAATAAGATGCAATATTGATAATGAAATTCAGAAGAAGAGACAAATGAATTTTCAAGCATGCCTGTTCCACAAAGCCAGATTCCAATTCATGATGTCATCTTCTAAATATATGAGTTTGTCCACTATAAACCCTTTCTTTCCAGGACATCTTTTAAAACAAACCTCATTTTACTATATTATCGTGAATGTTTGTATTAAAAGGGTCTATTGATACCACTTCGCATTTCTCTTGGTATGGTAAGGAGGCAGAGCAGCTTTGGAAAATTTTTTCCATACATGGAGTTACTTTTGATTCTCCAAACTCTTATTATTATGGACAGGGAAGCAGAAGTGAAATTACTGACAATCATAGTGACTTAATGGCCAAGCTCCTTTCTCAGTCTGTCATTTAATGAAATAATCGGAGAAAAAAAATACACATTGAGAATGGGGTCTAATTTATTGACTCTAACAGGTCAAGTTTGCACTTCTGAATGAATCATTAGGTACTTCTAACCCATGTTGCATTAGTAATTAGTATAAACTCAATATATTGAGTGTTAGGTATTTCACATAAAGTACTGTCATTATCCCCATCTTAAAAAAGAGACAGGGAGCAGATGTGGCTCAAGCAGTTGGGCACCTGCCTCACAAATGGGAAGTCCCAGGTTTGGTTCCCAGTGCCTCCTAAAGAAGATGAGCAGAGAAAACTAGCAGAAACAATGATCAGAGACAACTAGCAGATACAGTGAGCAGACAATGAGCAGACAGACAAGGGAGACATCTCTGGGGGGCGGGAGAAAAAAGATTAAAAAAAAAGAGACAACTGAGATTTAGAGACTAAGTAACTTAGCTAGTTAAGAATGAGGCTAAAGCCCTTATTTTTAACCACTACACATTGCTATATCCATAAAGTTATGATTACTGATTGCTGGAAGGGAACCTTAACAGAATATGCAGTTTCATCCATGGACTATCCAGAAAAGAGGCCCAATAACAGAAGGGCTTCGGTTCACCTGGCAACAGTATTTCTCAAAAGAGTTCCATAAAGGATAAGACTCTTAACCGAAGAATCTGAATATAATTTACGTAATTACAGAAAGCTCCAGACTCTGGGTCACTTTGACTGAGTGGGAATGATTTGCAATTTTGACCATGGATTTCCTTTCATGAATCCTCACGTATATGCCAGAGCTCCAAAATTAGCAGTGGACATTGTGTGATTTAAACAAAGTCTTCAACTTCTTGTTTTAAGACTTCGCTAGACAGAGTTTAAGTAAAACCAGGCAATTACAAGGTTTGTTTTCACATATTCCAACCCTGACCAAGCGACAGTCACTCTAGAGTTGGACCAAGTAGATGGGGCTTGCTTTCTTACATTAAAAAAGTAAATCATTTCCTAAGACATTTGTACAAAATCTAAAATGGGACTGGGAAGGAATGTAGCCCTTGATTAAATGCAACCTGTATTTTCCTTTAGAAGTTTTAGAGAGGACTTTGTTTTAGGAAACGTCCCTCAAAAAGAAATTAATGAAAAGGCAGGGGAAGGACAAGTATTGCCACAAATTTTACCTTGACTTCGATGAATATATGACTTAATGTATGGATACCTTAGATACCTGGTTAGCATCCTATCATTGTCAGCAAACTCTCATGGATAGTGGGAACCAATGAGTTATTTCATATTAAGCAATAAAACGTAGGAGGCGAATACACTGTGATAAGCTATCAAGAACATTCAAAGCTGTCAACTTGAACACTGCCAATTATTTAAATTTATAACCAATATAAATAAAACCTGGATTAAACCTTTAAACTGCTGCCTCTGTACCATTTTTTTTTAAACCATTAGAACCATGTTAGTCTAGCAGTCTTAAATAATTTAGGGGAAACATCAGTAAAAGATCAATGTAGGAATCCCCCATAGCCTATTCGATGTTACTAGGTTCCTTTTATGAAACACTCTTTCTATAGATTTAGAATGTGTTATTGCCACTGTTTCAGAGTGACCTGCAAAATGCTCGATAAACAATGCAATTTCCTCCCAAATTACTTGAGTAAAATGTATGCAAAAACATTTTTTTAAACTTTTATTAAAATATAAGATTACCTGACCAGAGCTTGAGTTCAAACAGGAAATGTTTTGAGTTCCACGGGATCATAATTAATATAAAGGTATTTTGCTCTTATCCAGGGACAAAAGTAAAAGCTCCATGCTCTCTATTGCCTCATCCCCTTCACCTCTTTCTCAGGTTGAATTTACCCCTATGTCTTTGCATATATTTCCCATTTATACTAATGCTGGAAAAAGTCTGGAAACATGGAACTGGCATAAGTATGCTCATTGCATAGTCTAAAAGTGGAAGGTGAATTGGCACACTTCAATCAGGAAGAACAGCATTCCAGCATACTGATTGGAAATATGGAGAAGCTGGGCAGTTAAGTGTTTTCTATTGAATGTTGCCATGCACAAGATACAGTAGAGAATGAAAACTTAGTGTTAAAAATATATCTTTTTATGTATAATAACTTGAAGGGTAAATTCAAAAGTCCATAAACACCTACTCCATTCACTTCCCTTTTTTTTCTCTTATATTGGGTCCTTTCAACCCTTTTGCCTGATTTTATTACATCCTCCCTTGTCACTAGGTTAACAGAACTCTAAGCAAAGGTTGACAGTCAAATATGGAAATGTATGCATAAATAAAAATCTCTCTATGTGCACATATACTAGGAACAAAGAGAAAGAAGCATGACATGTGAGATAAATAATAACAAAGGCTTTTCCAAAGATAAACATATGTACCTAAGTGTGGGTGTAACTGGAGCAGTTTTTAGGAAGAGGAAAAGTTAAAGAGAGCTACTTTATTAGATTTACTTGGGGAATGATTAAGGCAGAGCTCATTATAATTCTTTTAGTCTTTCTTCTCATTTATTTTTTCACCATAGGCATATGATCTTATGCTAATTGCATGGTGGCTTTATAAATATTGAGCAAGATTTTATGGATAAAGTTCAAACTACTTTGATTCTAAATCGGACAACTTTAAAGGTTGTATAAACTTTTTATGACACTAAAAGAGCTGGAGGATTATGAATTGTCAGATCAAGGAGCCTTTTCTTTTCTTCCACCACACATTGATTTTTTTGCTTCCTGAAAAAGTCCAGCTATTTTCCAAAAGTGCTTAATTTATTTCCTGGGAAGGATTTGGGCATTTGGAAGTTCTAACTCAATAATCCAAGCCATTTATATAGAAGACTCCTATATTCTACTTCCTTCTGAGTTATCAGTAACAGACATTGAGCCTTCCTCAAGGACGTCATCCAAGTCGTCACTTTTATTCACTTTAGACATTGGTAAAAAATGTTAACAATTAAAGTAGCACAGTTCTTTCTAGTATGCTAGGGGTATCAGGACTGTGCTAGGCTACTAGTGATAAAATATGTAACTATTTGATTGTTTTTGTTTTTTCCTTACATATCAAGTAGGTTAGAGGTAGATCATTGCTGGCATAAGTTGAACTGCTCAATAATGCCAGTCTGTACCCAAGTGCCTATGATCATTTTCCTCTTACTTCCTCAGTATGTCCACATTCTTCTTCACAATTGTTACCTTGTGTGTCATAAGATAGCTGCAGCAGCTCCAGATATCACATTCATGTTCATGTTCGTGGCAGGAATAGGGAGGAAGTGGAAGAATTCCCAGAAGATGTTTGCTAATACCCCATCGCCCATTACTGTGCAACATGGCCAATACGAGGGAGCCTGAGAAAACGAATAACTCCTTAGGGGTAGTCATAATGCTGTCCTGAACGAAATCAAAGCTCTTTGTGTAGACAAGGAGTGGAGAATAGATGTTAAGTTAGCAATTACCAGTGTCAAGTGATCTATGGTAAAATCTAACTCTTCAAGGGAGGTGCTAGAAGAGAGGTTCCTCTTGCCCACCATAATCTGAAGAGATTAGGGGCCACATAGAGGAGGAACTTTTTCTCCTCGTCTTCATTTCATGGCCCCTCCTTTCTTTGCCTCTCTAAGGTTTTATTACAGACTGATGTTCTATTTCTGAGAAACTGTGGCCCAACAGCTAACAAATCAAACTCACAGAACCATTCAATATAACTGAACTGATGTGCAACATACAACAGCCCAGAGTCTTTGTGGGTGCACTTGCAGGCACAGCGAAGCAGGTCTGAAAGGCTAAAAATTCGTGTTCACTGAAGACATCCACCGTCTGGTCACCACAATGGTGTAGTTTCAAGGAGTTGTGTTTTTTTTTTTTTTTTTTTTTTTTTTTAACCAACATCTCTTGAAGAACAGGTGATTGGCCTAACCTTCCATCATAGAGATGTTTCCCATTTTATAAAGAGCACTCAAACAATTTCATCCAGTTTTATGTAACTTTCTCCTGGAGTCTTCTCAAAACTGCCCAAATCTGTGAAAGTTTCAGCTTCTCAAAATAGCTATAAAGAGGTTGACTTCTCAAGAACAGAAAACTCTGCAAGGAATTCTTAGACTGAGGAGACTGGATTTCCAAGCTCTCATTTGAATCAGACAAGACCAGCTCATTAAAAAATATATATTAGATTTTTTTTTTACTACAGAATACAAAATAAATGTTATATAATGATTGAACTATATAAATATGTGTGGAAAAGGTCATAAAATGAGATGGTTATGATAAAATGAGAGTTTTTTTCTTTCAATATTTTTCTTTAAGAACATGTTTATATATATGTTCAACCTTTAAAAGGTAAGACAGTTATTACTTATTTTATCCATTCTTAAAATTCTCTTAAAGGATAAAGGAAATTTTTAATTCTAAGTCAAGAGAGAGTGTTTACTCCAACAAAAGCTCATTCTAACTAGGTTAAATCTAGAAGCAAAGAATGTATCTTCCAAAAGAATTTCCTGGCACCTGAACATTTGACTTTTCCTTTTCTTCCTCTGTCCCTTTTCTTCTTCCTCCTTCTATTCCATTAAATATCCACTATATGATAGACAAGTAAGCTATCAAATGACATTGCACTCTACAAACTTTTTATTCATACAACAGAGACTTTGTAGAATTTATCACCTAAATTACTACCCAACAAGGAAAACTATTTCCCAAATTAAAAAGCTTCTTAAATTATCCTTGACTTGTGCTATCTCCTCTTCCCCAATTTAAAATAGCTTGTTGTATATTTTAAGTTAATTTCTAAATACACTTAAATCGAATTTTCACCAAAGAAAGAAGCTAAAAGCTCATGTAAGTCCATAGTAGGTCTAAGCCAGTACTATAAAATTAATAAAATATTTTTGATTAATGATATCTTATATATATATGTATATATATATATGTATATGTATATATATATATATTTGGAAAGCATTTCAAACACCAATACAAACCTTACCTCATCTATGACAATTTCCAGACCTTTTTGGCCAAAGTAATTGTGTCCCTCTCTAAATTCAATATTTACCTTTCATTTGACAGCTAATTGTGTGATACCTCTTATCCAAATAATATTTTGATTTCTAATATCGTAAATATTCTCACATTTTCTTTATCTCTTCAATTAAACTGAAAAATTCATGAAACATTCTAATTTTCATCAGTGCCTTACACACTCAATTGATTACAAACTAGTTTTCCTAAACTTAAATGCCAGACTTCTCCTTTAAAAATGACAATCCTGTTTTGGTGCAAACAGAAATTATCCAATATAGGACATCATCGAAAATAAATCAGTCTTTCACTCACTTCTTAAAGAAAAGATTTTCACCATAAACTTCCTTTCAATATCTTGTGTGTTACTTTCTGCTGTTTTTGGATTTTCTGCCTAGAGCTCATTGTGCATTCTCTTCATTAGTACTCAGTCTCAAGGAATCAAGGAGCTAGGCAATAATTACTACCCCAACCAGTGGAAATCAGACTGGTATTTCTGGATGTCTGTGTAATTTTAAGTACAGCTGTAGATCTGGTGTGTCATCTCCAAAATATGATAATACATATTGTGTGATACTGGCATAGTTAAAATGTTTCTGAAATGCTTCAGAGTTAAAAATTTAGTGTTCTAACAGGAATTAACCCTGATTTTGCCAATCTGGTCTTAGTTTACATGTTCTCTAAAAACCTACAGCCAAAAATGGATTTGGCATGTATATAAATATAAATCACACACACACGCACACACACTCATACACACTCACAAACACACAAAGCTATAAGAAGCTGCCCTAACTACAAAAACTGGCAGAAAGAGGTGGAGATAAATAAAAGCCACTGTCAGAAGAAAACATAAAAGGTACCAGATGATTTGTTCCTTTCTTCATATCTGTGGCTTGTACACCACCATTATCTATAAAATGCTCATCTGTGTCAAGAAGGTATTAATTAATATTGGGAAATAGAATATCTTAAACTAATCGACAAAAAGTTTCTGATATAACATATCTTTTGACATTTAATTCAAAAATTAACTAAAGTTCATGCCTCAATAGACTGTGTGATTCATTAATAAGTTCTGTCAGAATGAAATCAGTCATTTTTAGATCATTTTGATAAGAGAGGTTCTTCTTTCATTTTCTTCTATCATCCTTTTTCTGAAAAAGCCAAAGAAAATGCCAAGCACTTAAATCAGTCATAAAAAGTGAAATATCTCTAGTATGAATTAAATCATTCATTATCATCAAAAGGCTCACACAAATATCATACATAAAATATTTCCATTTTATGAGTCAAACGTGGTGAATGGAATAGTCTCTACTCTGTAGGAAGGCAGCCAAGTACTTTATCAACATACCTTTAAATTTGGATTTCATTCCATTATAATCACAGTGATAGCCTGTGTGGTATGTACAATGCATTCTACATTCAGAAAACGGTTATGTCTAAAAATTCCTTCTCTTTCCTTTTCTATGGTAAAGATTTGTTTGTCACATCATCAATAGCTGAAGCAATGTGCATCTGTGACCATCTGTTCTTATTATAAACCAGTAGATTCTGGCAGAATTTTTAAACATTCAGCTTTTCAAAACGATAGAACACCTGTTCGATCTTTACCATATCAGGTCTTTCAGATGGTTGAATGTGGATGGGAGGTTAGGCAAAGGAAGGAAGAGCTTTACATTTTCTTTTCAATTGGAAAATATCAAAGAAATGATTTTATTTTAAGTTGCTAATGATTACCGAGACTTTACTTTTAAAAACATTACTATATGAAGTGTTCAAAAGGCATACACTACAAAAGCCACAATTAATGTGGAAACATATATAGTTCAAATGTGAAATGGGGAGGATACACAAATATACTTTAGAATACCCACATACGAAAAGATGATTAGTTATTATCATCTCCTAAGTAAATAATCCTAGAGCTGTGCCCAGCACATAGCGGATGCTACATACATGTATACTGGATAAATGAATGGATTAAAGTTTGCTTAATCCTTGTAATGCAATTTGATCAGCATCAATATTTTCATTTCACAGAGGAATAAAACTGAGGCTAAAATAATTTGCTGGAAGTCTGTCTGCAGAGCTACAACTCAAAGCAATTCCTTCTGACTCCACTCCCATAATTTCCCATTAGATGATATGAATAACTTGGCCTCAAATGTGTTTCCCTTTATAAGTAATCCTTTGACAGATATCAGAAAAACTAGAAATACCAAAGTCGGGAGGTGTTGGTATGGGAAAGCCAAACAAAGCTACTGATTTCTGGTTCGTGCTGAAAGTAAAACGCAGGATGTTTGAGAAGCTAGGAGGTAAGTGAAGGAGGTATCATAAAATCTTGGAACACACTTGTTCCCTAGAGCGGTGTCAAAAGCAGTCAGGGAGAGAGATGTTTCTATTTATATGGAGGGAGGAATAATTGGTAGAGAGATTTGAAACCTATAATTAGGAACTTGGATTTGATCTAAGGCAGAATTGGGAAAGTGATTGATGTGATTAAAACAGCAGTGCTGCATGAGGGCTGCTGCTGGGTGAGGATGGCTTGGCAGGCCCGAGTGCCTGGCTGCCTGGGAGGCTGGCTCCGCAGCATCCAGCACAGATCGGTTGTGGATGGCAGTGGATTGAGCCAAGACTGAGAAACGGTATTGTGATAGAACCCACAAGCTTGAGCAGCAGCCCAAAGGCTTTTTTATTCCCTAAGATGCCATGTGATAGCAAACTTTTTAATTTTTTTCCTTGAAGCATCATCTTTTAGTGTCTTTTCAGTATATCAATTCTGTGCTTTGTACATGAACTAACACAAAAGATTTTATTTTTGTTTTGTCATTGAAGTCCCTCCAAAACAAACAAACAAACAAACAAACAAAAGTCTGGGTGATTTAAAAGGTGAAAGTAAGATAATTGTTGGATTTGGAAGAAACATTAAAAATCATCTGGTACAATCTTTCATTGTTTTTTAAATAAAAGAAGGAAACAGACTTAGAGAGATGAAGTGATTTCATTCATTCATTGAACTCAGTTTTTGTAAGAGAAAGAGGAAGGAAGGAAGGAAGGAAGGAAGGAAGGAAGAAAGGAAGGAAGGAAGGAAGGGAGGGAGGGAGGGAGGGAGGGAGGGAGGGAGGGAGGGAGGAAGGAAGGGAAGAAGGAAAGATTGAAATGAATTCAGTAAGAGTTTTTCCCCACATATTCCAGGTGAGATGATAAGGATATAATAGTGGAAGTATAGAAACGGGTGGACTCAAGAGATATTTAAATATAAGAAAATCGACCGTTCTTAATAGTTACAAAATCAAAGAGGGTATCTTTCTTGACCATCTCTCTGGAATATCCTTACCCTCATCTCTGTCTCTGGAAATGGTACCTATCCATCAAAGCCCGAACTGAATAACAGCTCTTTCCAGAAGGCTTGTCACACCCTTCCCGATGTGATGAACCCTTGCATAGCAGTGGATTTTACCTCTTCTATAGGATGTGTATCAGCGTATTTAATATTCCTTTAATACATGAAAGATAATGTCATGATTAATATAATGGATTCTGGAATCAGATAAATAAGGGTTTAAAAATCCCAATTTAGCTACGTGTTTGGGGGCAGCAATTTGCCCTCTCTAAGCCCCAGTTTTTCTCTTATGTAAAATGCAGGAGACAATATCTCCTGTAAAAGAGTGAAGTTCTCCACTCCAGTGTTCTCGTCTCATCTCCCGGGTCTCTCTGCTCCATCCTCACTGGCCTCCTCACTGTTCCCAGATCGCCGCAGGTGCAGTCTTTCACCTCAAGTGCTCTTACCCCAGTTATCTACAGGGCTATGTCCTCACTTCTTTCACAAGAGCCATCTACTGTCAAATAGCTATAATACAGGAGAAAGTGCTGCTGGCTCTAACAGGGAACTGAGAAAGCATGCTGACAAATATGCTCCAAAGTAAGGGTGTTATATCAGAGAGAACTGGGTATAGAAGGTTCCATTTGTAAACATTGCTTCTGATGTAGTTTTGACATTTAAAATGCAAATACAGATCAATTTCTCAGTGACATCTTTCCTGGATATCCTTATATAATATTTTACCCTCTTCTCTGCTTTATTTTTTATTTATTTATTACAATCTAATATGCTATATATTTTCTTGATTTATATTTATATCCTACACAGGCATTCCTTGAGAATGCCCGTCGTGTTCACTGTTCTATCCTCAGTGCCTAAAGTAGCGCCTGGCACACAGTAGGCCCTCAAAAAATATATCTGGAAGGAATGAATTATACATGTAAATTGCTTACCACAGGATCTGGCACATACCAGGTAGCCATTATATAGTAGGCCTTACTGTTGTGACTTTTGCTAAAATTTTACAAGCTTTTTAGAGGTCATGAAATATACCATTTTCATTATCTTATTTCTCCCTGGTCCTTTAGATGGTTAATAGATGAATGGATGGTTGAACCAACAATTGAAAGTAGAGATGAGCTTCTTGGCTCGCTGTTGGCCATGTGGCTGTTGCATCTGACTCAGCACGACAAGACTGCACAGGAGGCCGGGAAGCAGAATGGGCTCTGCAGAGGCACTCTGCCAGCTTGAGCAGCAGCTCCCATCCTCAAACCTGGCTTTGACCCAAGCCGCCTCATTTCCAGTCAGTGGGATATTGTCGAGAGCCCTTTGCACCCCACAGAACCTCAGAGTCTGTGGGTCCCCAAAGTGGAGGCAAATGTTAAAATCTTTTACCACTTTAAAACTCTTTGAAAATCAAATATTTTTTTGCAATGAATGAGCAATGGTTATAAAACAATGATATTGCTTAATACTCTTATTCCTGCACGTAGACACATACACGGACACAATCTTGACCTGGTGATTTTTAATCTTTTTTCATGCCTTTGTCTCAGTGTTTGTGGCAAATTTGAAGATATCTCCAAAGTGTAATTAGTGGCTTAGAAAATGGGGAGTGTGTTTGTAATAACCAAGCTTACCCAGACTGGTGGCAGCTAGTACCAAGAGGTAGAGTGAACTCAGAGTTTAAATTACAAAGAACTATTGATCCTGACAGTAAAGCCTGCCTGAAAATGAAATTGACATAGAATGAAACTGACATTGAAATATTATCCTAAAATCTTGAAAAGCATGATAAAGAATTCAATTTGTAGCCAAAGGGAATTGGAGAAAATGAATAAATTGGTTGAGAACTTTCCTTCAAATGTGTATTTTCATGTATAGGTCAGTTTCACATTGCATGTAATTAATTACTGTGATTTCTTACTTCTCCATTTACTCAATTTCAGTGCAGATTTAGCCGATTATTAGAAAGTTTGGAATTCATGTTAAAACCCAAACAAATCTTCAACAAAGGTGCACAAGTAATTTGAGCGTGGGCTACAAAAAAGAAAAAGCTTGGTCCAGGACTTGAAGAGAATTAATACAACACTTGAAAGGTCTGGGTTAGAATTCAGATGAGAGCCAAGAGTCACGGGCAAGTTATTTATTCTCTGCCTTTCAGGTTCTTTAGCTCTAAAGCAAGGACATAATGATTCCCACTCTGTTGTAGTTATTCTGAAGCATAAATTCATTATATGATTGGGTCAGGCACATATAAGAAGATTAATAAAATTCATTTGACATATGTTTGAATAAAGCCACCATAAATCTTACCTTATGGGATCAAGCAATTGTTTAAGTAGCAGGAGAAATGTCTGCAGTTATATTTTACAGATGAGGAGCCATGCTCAGAAGGGTTAAGTAACTTGTCCAAGCCATGAGGCAGGGGTTAAAATTCAGGTCCTCTGGCTCTTGGCTGATTGTTCCTCTTAATTTGAATACTTATAGGTATTCCAAGAGTCTATTCTTGGGTAAATATGACAAGTTTCCTAATACTGTTTTGCTTTTTTTTTTCTTCCCCAAAAGACTACCTTTGCTTTTAATGACTTTTTTATTCAGCAGATTTTTTATGAGCAGCTCCTATGTATGAGGTACTATCCTGCCAGCAGGATACAGCAGAACAAATGCCCTGCGCCATGACATTTGCATTGGGGTGGAATTGATTAATTCATTCCACTAACTCTGGTGAGGGCTATTTTGCCCTAGAAATAGCCTAAGAACTAAACATACAACATGTCCTTGTCCTGACATTGTGGGTGAGGAAATTTACCAGGAAAGCCTTAATGAAGTTATGGTACATTAAGAGCTCTGCAGGGACTGGAAGGGTGTAGGGGGATGGGATCAGTTCAGCTCTAATTGAGTCTTGGCAGAGTCACAGTCTTCACCAAGACGCTGACCAATGAGGCTGGTCTGAAAGCACAAGAGGCCAGTCTAGTTACCTGAAAGCACTGTGGAAGATTCCTCCTGGAGCAGGACCTCCCTTCTTTGAAAATTAGCGCGTTTGGTTTAATATATAGAAAATGGCATCCCTGCTGGGTTGTTAGAACATTTAAGTTTTCTGAAATAATTGGACTTTTTAGTGAAAAGGAAATTTATTGCAGTTTAACATAGTGTGCTTTTTAAAAGGTATTCAGAAATCATTAAGCTAGATGTATGCTTGGAAAATTTATGGTTTTCTCTAAGAAAGAAAAATGCATATGAAATTGCAAATTAGGTGATGGGGGCACAAAGAGGTATTCAAACATAGATTTTATTTATTTCAACCACTATAGTAGTTGGCAATGCTACAAAATTATTTTCATTATGAGTGAAAACTTTCCTTCATACAATCTCATGGCTTCTGTATTTTCCTTACTATAATGCAACATCATTGGGTCCTTTAAGAGGCAGTTCTTTGGCTGGTCTTCTTTAAAATGCTTTACCAAATTGAAATGAGAATAAAATCTAGAAATCATCTGAATACATGTAATATTGCTAAAAATGTCATGAAATTATTTTAAGGAATAAGTATTAACAAAACCTAAATTTATGATTATGTTTGAGGTAAACCGTGGTTTTTCATTTTTCATTGCCCTTTTTTTTTTTTCAATACCTACTAAAGTTTAGTTTCACCTAAGAATAGTCCTGGAACACCTATCATTTTCTGATACCTTTGTATAAAATAATCCTTTCTCAGCCTGGTTATTATAATGCAGCTTTCTATACTTAGGCAGTTTTGTCTTACTGTTCACATTTATAGTTTTAATTCAGTCCTCAAAGTTTTCCATGGTCTTTTAATTCTTGCCTTGCTATCATGATACACAGTAGCATATACCAGAAATTTGAGTAAGTAAAGCATCTATCAGAGTGATAAAAGACGGTACTGTTTTTTTTTTTTTTTTGTTTTGTTTTTTGTTTTCCTTTCTCTCTATATTTGCTTTTACTTAGAGAACATATTTATCATCCACCATAACTTGAGCAGGTAAGCCCAGTCTATAATCTCTTAGGACAAAATGTATGTGTGTGTGGGGGGAGGGGTGGTTAGGGAGCTGGGCGGGGGAAGGCAAGTTCTAGAGGACTGACTACAAATATGTAATATTCAGGCAACCTAGGGGAGATGTCTAGGTGCATCTTGGTGGCATAAACTACATGCTCCTTGTGTGTCTGGGCTGCCCCATTTTGAAGAAGAAGGGAATGGGACTGACCTGCTCCTGCTCCAGGAGCAGAGTGTATTAGAGATGAACTCCCTCCCATAATGTCTCAGACATGTGCCAAATTCAATGCTTACCATGCATACAGAAATGAGAAGGCACTGATTCACGTGCTTAGCAAATATTCCTTAAGTACCTCCTAAGTATTAGGCACTCTGCTGGGCTCTGGGGACATAAAGATTAATATGATACATTTCCTAACTAGGAGATCTCAATGTTGTGGACAGTCCTTTTACTAAGAAAAATAGGACTCATAAAAATATATTCGCTCTTTGTTTTTTTAACTGTCATTGGACTCCTTTGAACATGTAGTAGGTGAGTGAGTAAAATTAGTGAGAGCAGGGACTGAGTAATTCTTGCTCCCTTCTGTGCCTAGTTAAACACAATCCAACACAGAGTATTGAGTCACTCAGTATTTGTGGAACCAATCGACAGATTGATGCAGGGTTTTCTCTGACTGTTCAGCTTTCATTGATCCATACTTCTCTGAACTAGTACAATCCACTTACAGGGAGCTGGCATTACCTTACACGTGCTATTCTCCTTTCATTGATTAGTATCACCCATTGGATTGTAAACTTTTTAAGTGCAGGAGCTAGGATATGCTCTTTTGAACCCCCCGAAGCGCATGGCACAGCTAGAGAAGGCACTCTGTAGAGTGTCAGAAGTGGGAAAAGGCTGGAAGCCAGGACATTGACCTGCCCAGGTCTGTTGTAACAGGCTAACCACTGCAACAACTGCAGATGTGCGATCAGGCAGGGAGAGGTCTTCTGCTGGCATCTGAACATCTGGGTGGGGTGACATGTATTGGAAATTCAGAATCAGAGGGTCAGAGTGCTGTGGTTTAAACCAACTCATTTTCAACCTGGGTCAAAGTCAATGGCCCAGGGCAACTTACAAACATGATTATTTGCTTACCGAGTGGGACTAGATTTCCATCCTTGCCTTACTTGATCATGACACAGTACCTGAGAACTCAAACCTGCAATCTGTTGTCCCACACAGAGCTCTTCCATTCAAAAATTTAGTATCAGGTTCACCATTCGCTAGGGATAAGCAGTACTCTGGTTCTTGAAAGGCTATAAAATTCACAGACGGCAAGACTGCTTTAAAAGCAAAGGGATTTTTAAAACCCGGTGTTTAAGAAATATCTTTTCTTGTATGTATGCATGTGTATATACACTTTGGTGAGGGGGATTTATTATTATTTTTGAATCAGATTTTCTATGAAACAAAGCCATTTAGAGGAGTATCAAGTGAAAAATATACTAGATAAGAAATAAAGCAAACCTTTTCATCAACATTTTGGAGTGTCATTAGAAAGAAGTAAGAAAGGCAAATGGTTTCAGCTCATTCTATGTATTTCCAATTCTTTGTGTGCTACAATTTATTGCTGAGTGCTACACAATCTGTTTTTCCTAATGAAATAACCTCAGATGGTTATGAAAAACAGCTGAGAAAAGCAATATGTTTTATACTGAATAATTGTACAAATCCAAGGAAATCTTAGAAAACAACTTTGCAAAATTTTTAAGGTACATACTATGTAACTTAAGGTTTCATAAAAGAGTAACATAAGTGATAACAATTTTATATAAAATTTTTTTGTAAGCTGTTTTGTTTTCCATTATGGTAGGAATTTAACATTTTTTTTAGGTACATTGACATTTGCTATTTTCTCTATTGTTTAAGGTTACATCAATGCCTTGTTTACATTTATTTATTTTTAAATTTTATATTTATTCACATAGGCTTAAGAAGTTTAAAAATGGCTATAGGCTATTGACAAAGATGAGCACAAAGATGATTTAATAAGGAAAATAGAATTAAGACAAAATGGTTGCAATAATGTTTACAGGAATCATTATTTTTTAAAAAATTAAAAATCTCTGAATGTCACGTTTTATATACTTCTTGGAATACTGTGAGGATGTTGCGTCTGTTTTCTCCCAAGTACTCCATTTGAGTTGTCTGTATTTCTGATGAAAAACATTCTTTAGGACTGACTCACCACATGAAGGACAAAAGCTTAACTGAAGAGTATTCAGTAACACATGGTGCTTGCTGCAGTTAATATCAAGCAAAGACTAAGATTTGGTGCATGTAGCAGTTTTATATTGTTTATGAATTCCAGAAATAGATATTGGATTATGTTTGTAAACTGGTATGTTCCTCTGGGCATGATTATATTATGATTAGGGCTTTGATCGGGGCCATGTCAGTAGGATGTTGAGTTCCTGCCCCCTTGGTGGGCAGGGACTCATGGAGAAAATGACAGGGCAGAGCAGAAAGTTGGCATTTTAATGCTGGAGCCCCAGAGGTAGACACACAAAGAAGCAGATATGTGAGGAAGGAGAGAAGTCCTCATTAGACATGGCAGAGGCCCTGGGAAGAGAGATAAGCCATTCGTCTGATAGCCTACAGCTGGTCTTGTGGAGCGAGCAGAGCAGCCGAGCCCAGAGAGAATCAAGACTTATCCCAGTCTGCTGCTAAGATTGGAAGAAACTGGAACCACAGAGCCTTAAGAGGAAGAGGAAGCCTGAACCTTCACAGATGTTGGCAGCCATCTTGCTCCAACACGTGGCAACAGACTTTGGTGAAGGAAGTAACTTATGCTTTATGGCCTCGTGACTATAAGCTTCTACCCCAAATAAATACCGTTTATAAATGCCAAAGGATTTCTGGTATTTTGCGTCAGCATCTCGTTGGCTGACCAATATGGTGCATTACTGAAAAGTAACTTTCTGCAGACTTAGCAATGTTTTGCATCCCCTTTAGAGATAAAATAAAAAAGATGAAGAATGAGAAAAAGTAAAACCAAAGAAAACAAATAAACAGTATCTTGAATTTCTGCAAAGCACTTGGACTGCACCCTCCAATAGTATACTTTTTACATATCCATCAATGGAATGTGAAAATTCCTGGAAATTTTGTCTACTTTTCCATGAGAAAGTATTCAGTATCACCCACCTCAATGAACAAAAAGTAAAAAAATAAAATTCAAAGTTCTCTAAATTTTCAATGCTCTTACTTGCTATTTCTAATCTTTGCTGTTAATTACATAAATCTTGAAAAATCAAAGTTTGTGCTGAGAAAATACCAAGGAAAATTTCTAGATTTTATGACAGGGTCTATTTTCTAGATTTTACAACAGTTTTCATTGCATAATAATTGAGTGCTTAAACTATTCAAAGAGATTGCAAACGTGTCACAAATCATAATCCAAGTCAGCCTCTTTCAATATATTTTAGTTATTGTTTTTAGGAGCTGTGAAAATTAATAAATTATATTGCAAAGAAAAACAATGAATGAGAATCTAAATTCAGCTAATCCATTTCAAATCAATTTAAAAATAATCATGAATTTAGTTTTTTGTTTTTTTTCTTTCTTTCCCTAAATAGAAACTCCCTATTTTCCACCCTCACCCTACCCCATGGTCACCTATATTCTAGATTCTATCTCTATGAGTTTGCTTGTTCTAATTATTTCATATCAGTGAGATCATACACTATTTGTCCTTTTTGTGTCAAGCTTGTTTCACTTATCATTCTGTCTTCAAGTTTCATCCATGTTGTAGCATGTATCAAAACTTCATTCTTTTTCACGGCTGATTGACATCCCATTACATGTATATAACACATTTTGTTTATCCATTCATCGGTTGATGGACACTTGGGATGCTTCCATCTTTTGGCAATTGTGAAAAATATCATGAAGAACTTCAGTGTGCAAATATCTATGTGAGTCCCTGCTTTCAGATCTTTGAGCATATAACTAGAAGTGGGATTGCCAGGTCATATGGTAATTCTATACTTAACTTTCTGAGGAACTGCCAAACTATTTTCCACAGCTGCCCCATTTTACATTTCCACCAGCAATGAATGAGTGTTCCTATTTCTCCACATCCTTTCCAACACTTGCAATTTAAAAATTTTAAAAATTCATTATGTAAAAATAGAAAGAATCAAAATGCATTTTAAATGAATGAAAATGAGTGTTAAATGTGAAGAAGTCAGGAAACTGAAGGAGAAGATCTATTCCCATGGGTAAAACTTACATGCCAAAGACTACCATCCTATTCATAAATTGCTATTGAATTCAAGAGCAAAAAAGAAAGGAAGGAAGGAAGGAAGGAAGGAAGGAAGGAAGGAAGGAAGGAAG
>JAKSZT010054524.1:24291957-24406513 GCA_026826555.1 Tolypeutes matacus
AAGGAAGGAAGGAAGGAAGGAAGGAAGGAAGGAAGGAAGGAAGGAAGGAAGGAAGGAAGGAAGGAAGGAAAGAAGGAAGGAAGGAAGGAAGAGAGGGAGGGAGGAAGGAAGGAAGGAAGGAGAAAGGAAGAAAGGGAGGAAGGAAGGAAGGAAGGAAGGAAGGAAGGAAGGGAGGGAGGGAGGGAGGGAGGGAGGGAGGGAGGGAGGGAGGAAGGAAGGAAGGGAGAAGAAAGGAAGAAAGGGAGGGAGGGAAGGAGGGAGGAAGGAAGGAGAGAAAGAAAAGCTTTGTAATGTATAATAGAGGTAATTTTAAATTCTTATTTTAGCGTTAGAAACCTGCCAGTGCATCCTGATTTAAAAGCCAACTAAATATAACCATAGCTAATAGGGATCTACAATTATTTGGGGGATTTTATTATTGTTTTGGCTAAAACATATTAACTTCTTAAAATATTTAACTTTAAAAAATATTCACTTTAGAAAATTCTATTCACTTTAAAACTATTTCTCAGGGTTACAAAATAATGATCTAAAAATTAAACAAGTTCAAGCACAAGATTCTTTTGGCCTTGTTAAGTATAATATTTCTAATGTTTATTGAGAACTTATTATGCACTAGACACTTTCTAAGCATGTTACATATAGTAAAAAAACATTAACATTTGTTTATGAAGCTTAAGTAGCCAGAAAAAAAAATCTGTTTCTATTTCATGGGTTTATGCATATTTTACTCACTTATAATTTTATTTACCTAGACAGAAGCATAAAATCAAAATAATCACCTTTCCTATATCCCTTATCCTCTAATATCTCTATCCCTGGATACCAACTTGCCTTTCAACCATTTTCTATTTTCTGTTGTGACTTGTGTCTTTCCCACTCCTTTTCCTCTGACACCGATTTCCTCCCACCTCATCCTGTGTCATGATGGGTAGATCTGTCTTGGTCCAATTCCTTGAGGGTGTCCTCAGGACTGGCCAAATCTGCTGTGCTGCGGCAGGAAGCAGAGCAGCAGGGGGCAGCCGACTTCCTCTTCCTAAGCCAAACCAGAGACCAGCGTATTCTTCAAAGAAAAAGTCCTCTAAGATGTGTTCTAAAAGTCACCTGCGGCCTTACTAGTTGAGAAAAGTTGCATTGTAGGCATCTGTTTTTTTAAATGTCAATTCAGTGTAATCCATTATAATATAAAATCAAATTGTATCTTTCTAGGATGTGACAAGTAACTAGTATTATTTACCCCTGTTTTAAACAGAGATAAACACACTTTGATTTTTTCATTTATCAAGTGAATATAGAAAATACAGCAATGAATAAGATTTCTCTGTTAACAGTGACACTTTATTTCATTTGACTAATGCAAACGTGGGCACTGCTCATACATCATTCAATGAGGTGCGAAAAGCTTTTTCTCAAGCTTTTCCTCTATAAAATGTCTTTGGTAGATTAATTTCTTTTCTAGATGAACAAACTACATAAACTTTCGATTTAGGTTCAGTAAATCTTTATAAAAATAGTGAAAAACACACCAATTTTAATAGATTTACACTTCATTTTAATAACTCTCACCTGAGTTTGTTACACATTTTTTTAAAGTCATTTTCAGAGAAATACTCCTTTAACAATCAAGCTTAAAAAGAAATTTTCTTTTCACTAAACTAACTACCAACGTTGTTTGTCAAACTGTCTCAAAGTGGCAAAAATAATATTTAGTAATGATCTTTAAGGATTCTAAAGACAGATATTTAAGGACTTTAGGATGAAAAGAAATCATTTTATTGTCTGCCTCATCTCATTGTTCCTTATTACTCTATAAAGTGTTTAATCAAATTATTGGCTCTTCTGTGAGTTTTTATAATAGTTTTTGCAATGGAGACATAAGTCAATTTTCTCAGTGATATCTACAGTCATCAATACATAATTATGTTATTAAAATCTGACTGTGAATAAGGTAAAACTATACACATGAGACTATCTTCTTATGTAGTTACTGAAAGTGATCACATTCTAACACATTGAAACTAAAATAGCTTCCATTTGGTTTGTTGAAACCTAAGCAAAGCAATATTAATTTGAAAAAAATAAACTGCAGGGTATTTTGTTAAATTGCATGTGGTCTAGTCTGTTAAGCCTGAAATCTTGAACATTTCGCAAGGTACTCAAGAAATTGCTTCCTGAAAAATCACATAGGCATTCATTATTCTATTAGAGGATGTGTGGAGAAGTGCAGAGATGTCAAGTGATTGGAAAATAGCAATGTGGAAACGCTTTTGTAAACTGTAGTCCATGGTTAGTAGCAATGCTTCAACATGGGTTCCTCAATTGTAACAAATGTACCACACAAATGAAAGATATTGTCAATGTGGGGAAAGTGTGGGAGGGGGAGGGAGTGGGGCATATGGAAATCCCCTATATTTTTTATGTAACATTTATGTAATCTAAAGCTTCTTTAAAAATTAAAAAAAGTGTATTAAAAATAGTCTTTTTTTGAAAAGTAATTGGGTATCATAAACCTGCTAACAAAGGTTCTATCGTTTCAGGGATAAATCATTAAAGAAATCTCTTAATTTCCAGGTACTTGGATGAAATAATAACATAAAATAGAAGGATGAACACCTGTCCAAAACATCCCAGAGACATGCTAGTCTTGACCTTTTAAATAAAATACGACTTTTCAAATCCACTGCTTAAAAATATTTACAGATGGATATTTGAGAATTATAATAAGCTTCTGGGACATATAAGGAATTGAGGTTTCCTTCAGTTTTTGCTCTAAATATGCAGGCACAGTTTCATTTGTGTTCAGAAAAAAATGGGGTCTTTTATATCTAGCCTTGTGCACACTTAAACTGATTCCTAAACAGTGAAAGGAACCACAGGCTTAAAAATATAATTCACTGTGATTTAACCTGTGCTTTGTGGCTGTGATCTCCAAATGCCTAGTGTACAGTAGGCCTTTTACAACCAATTATAACAAGAATTTTCTCCAGTCTTACAGCCATTTCCACATGAAGCTTTTCATCTGGGTGTAGCCCTCTTACTTAGCTTTATTTATCCTGAGAGGTTGTAACAATAATCTAAAATAAAATGCTATTTTTCCATAGCCTACTGAGAAAGCATGAATAGTAAGGCAAGATAATTTTCTCTTTACAAGAGTGATTCCATTGGTTTGAAGTAGTTTACCAGAAATCTCTATTGTTAGAACACTAGAAAACTCATTTTCCAAATAAGACTTCCTTTTATATTATTTCATTATAATTTAGAAGCTCTATATCAAGTAAACACTAGGCGTCAATCATAATAGTAATAATAGTAAACATATATAGGGCTTTATTCAAATTTCTCCAATCATCCCCCAAATATCCTTTACAGCGATTTTTACCTGGTCCAGAATCCCCTTGAGAACCCGAGTTCTCACTCTATAGGGTTAGCATGTCTCTTAGTCTTTTTTAATCTGGAAAAGTTCCTCAGCCTACTTTGTTTTTCATGACACAAATATTTTTTTAACATCCAGATCAACTGTTTTGAACAATCTTTTTCAATTTAGATATAATAAACCTGTTGACCTTTTATTCACAAAGAGTGGTTATGGGCACAGATTCTGAAGTTCTATTGCCTGGCATATATCAAAAGCAAAATATCTTCCTGTTTTAAAAAAATAATGGCACTTGATTTTGATTTTTTTATTGTGATTACTTAGGTGAATATTCTTGCTCTTTAATAAACAACAGTAAGATATAAAATATTTCAGGTTAAAGGGGCATAATGTCTTCAGATTACACACACATATACATACACGCAAGGTGAGAGAATAAAAGTAAAGGTGGCAAAATATTAACAATTGGTGAATCTGAGTACAGGTTCATAGTACTATTTTTCTAATATCTTTTTTTATTTTTAAAGAAGCTTTAGATTGCATAAATGTTACATAAAAAATATAAGGGATTCCTACATGCCCCACCCCCACACACACCCACTTTCCCACATTAACAACATCCTTCATTATTTTGGTACAATCGTTACAAATGATGAACACATATTGAAGCATTGCTACTAACCATGGGCTACAGTCCACACCATAGTTCACATTCTGTCCACACAATTCTGAAAGTTCTGACAAAATATGCAATGGCCTGTATCCATCACTGCAATGTCACGCAGGACAAATCCAATGTTCTGAAGGTGCCTCCATATTGCACCTATTTTTCCCTCTTCCATCCCTAAGAACCTCTGGTGGCCACTGTCTTTATATCAATAAGAGTTCCTCCATTGCTAGAATAATAAGTCTATAGTGGAATAATAATAAATAATACATAGTACTATTTTTGTAACTTTTTCTATAAACAAATGTTTACAGTGTTATTTTAAAGCCCTGGATATGGAGGGAGTGATAAAACGATTTACCTAGGTATTTTATACGTTACAACGCATATTTTACACTGCAGCTGAACAGGTTGAAGTTGTGCCATGGGTTAGGAGCTGGCTGACAAACCATGAACACAAAGAGAGAGGCTGAAGATATATTGTCCCTAAGAAAGCGTAGGCAAAACCTCCCCCAAGGTTTTATTTCAGGCAAGATCAAATATCATCCACTCATCCAAACCCCTGAAGTAGAGAATTTCAAACATATTTACCTGTTTTGAATTCTTGATATCATTTCATTTTGCCCAGCGGTCAGGTATTAAGAAATAGCATTCTTTATTTGTACTTAATTATAGACATACGATATATATTTAATGATGTAGTTTTATGCCTGAAAGCCACTGGAGATGGAGGTTGCTCTATGAAACTGCTTTTTCCTGTTATTTTCACTTTGAATGCTGGTCCTAATCACTGAGTATTGCACTGACAGTCTGGCAAAAGTATAAGTTTGAGAGAAGGATGATGTTCAAGCTCTGGGCTCTTCCACCAACCAGCTGTGTGACTATGGAAACTGACTTTACTCTTTGAGTTCCAGTGTCCACATCTGAGAATTGGAATAATGAGAATCTACCTGGTTGTGCTATTACGAAAATCAAAACGGAAAACTCCATAAAACACTTGGCACGTGTTAAAAGCAAACTATATTTCAGTTTTAAAATTTTTACTGAGGCATATTTTTGAGTGCAGAAGGAAGAGGATGCGTTTTGACAGACAGAGTGTGCGGTGGACAAAAGAGCTACTACTTCCTGATTTTGCCCAAGGCTAACCCTGTGTCTAATAGCCATGAAATATTTAAATTAAATATTCTGCAGCTTAGGCGTGATGTAACACTATTTTTTAAGAGACCTGGAATAAGATAGTAAGTTATTCTCATGACAAGATGAGGAATGTAGAGTGCAAATTATCACAAGAAAATAGTAGATTTAAATGAATAAAACACCGAAATACTTTCCTTTGGGCATCTGTAGGCATAATTGTCCTGGCTTTAAACTAAAGAGTCTCTGGACACAGTTAAATCTTTTGGCAGTCTGAATAGGATTAGTGGCTTTTCCCTTAAATTGTTCTATTCTTTATCTCTTTCTTTTTCAAGTTGCATGCATACATAGAACTTACAGGTGATACTTCTCATTCATATAGAAATGTATATTCAGTACTTGTGGCAAATACTACTGACTGCACACAGTGTGCCCAGGCTTAGGGGATGAATCTTGCTATAGACATTTTGGGCTGGATTCTTCTTTATCATAGGAGTCTATCCTGCATGTTACAGGATGTTTAGCAGCATCCCTTACTCACTGGAGGTCAGTAGCACCCCCTCCTCCAGTTGTGGCAACCAAAAATGACTCCAGACATTGCCATATGTCCCCAGGGTGGTGGGGAAAAGGAGGACCAAATGGTCTCCAGGGGTGATCCACTGTTGAAAGGATTTATTCCAGGGGGTGCTTTGTGACCAGTGCTGGCCAACAAGATGTACGGAGACATCTGCTGGAACTTCTGCATAACTTGGGAAACCAGAGGCAGGAAAATTAATTCTTTCTTCTTTCTTCACCCTTCCTTCCTACTTCGGGCATTGCCATGTGAGATCTTGAGGCTTGAGGCAACGGTAATCATCTTGAAGCTCTAAAGGAAAGACTAAGATAATGTCGGAAATGCCAACTTCAAACGTTGGATTAATGAACTGCTGTTCTAACTCTAGACTACCAATCAAGATATTCATTGATCCATTTTGCAAACACTTCAGGTCCTTGCCTTCTGAGAATAGGATAGCATTGCCTTTCCTTGTCCCCAGGCCATTGGAAGTTATATGTGCTCATGTTACTTGCTTTGTCAGTGAAATGTGTGCTACTTTGACTGGAAGCCTTTGAGAGGCTTTCCAAGCTCTTTGTTGAGATACAGTCTACATCTGCTTGGATCACACATCCTTATGATGAACATCTCTGCCAACCTGCATTGGGGATGTTGTACATGCAAAAAATACACCTTTGGGGGCAGATGTGGCTCAAATGGTTGGGAGTCCGTCTCCCATACGGAGGGACCTGGGTTCCATCCCCGGGACCTCCCCGTGAAACAAACAAACAAACAAATAAATAATACACCTTTGTGTTTTAAAAAGCCACTGTAATCTGGGCAGCATTACTAAACTCAAGCAAACTGATACATCTACCTCTCAAATTACTTATCTTCATTTTAAGCCACTTTTATTTGAGTATTTTTAAAATTAGGATTCTGAAAGAATCTTAAACAAGGCAATATATTTGCTGGGTTTAAAAAAAAAATTTATTTTAAGTTATAGATACCAAAAGTGATACCAAAAGATGAGGTCAATCATTATAATTTAAAGTCAATAATGAAGACTTTAAAGCAATATAGAATTCTATTTTATATTTCTATTTATCTGTGCTCTTTTTCAACCTAACAGTTATGTAAACACTTTTACATGCTATATATATGTTTTCCAAAGCACACACACACAAACACACATTTTTCCCCACTAAAAAGGTGAGAACCATGTGGAACTATTTAGAACGAGTCTGTTTCCTTCCAGTACATAGATGCTTAACAGAATCTACCAGGATTTAGATTTCTCATTTCCAGTCAGAGCCCTCATATGCCTATTTAAAATAGTGCTTGAGCATAAGTCATTTGCTTGAAAATACGAATCACAGTTTTTGTAAATGTATAAAAACAGACAAAAGAGTGGTTAAATTTAAACTAGAAATGACTACTCACTTATTCCTTTATCCAATCATTCAAGAAGTTTGTGGAATGCCTTCTATGTAATAGGCACTGGGCTAGAGTATATTTCCACATATACTCTCCAGTTAGTCCAGTTTTAAATTTCCTTCTCCCACAGGAAATTAACAAAATCTCTTCAAATAAGAAGTTTTAATTCAGCGTCTCAGCTCTGCTACGCTAAGATAGTGTTTACTGAAGGCAGATGGTGTGGTGTAAAGCTAACAGTGGCAGCAATAAAATCAAACACCACCACCGCAGGCTTTGGAGTTAGGCATACTTGAGTTTAAAGCATGGCTCTGGTCCTTATAAGCCTGTAAGCCAGTCACTTAACCTTGCTGAGCTGCAAGAGCATCCTCTCTAGGGGGCTGTGACAATTAAATGACAAGATTTTCATAAATTCCCGGCCCCAAAGTCTAGCACAAAATGGGCTTTAATCAAGGTTCCTGTACCCTACATCTGTGGCTCCTGAAAAGTTTTTTTTTTTTAAATCTCTGTAGAATTTCTGATCCTTTTCTGAGAGAAAGGAAATACACATTAAAACTTCACGATCTATTCCAAATTTACAAGTTTATACTTTAAACTGGAAAATAATTTTGATAAAGATTACTGTTGCATCTATAAAATGCTGAGGTAAGCTACAAATTGAGTTAATGAAGTCTTCTATTTATCATTTCAGTTTTCTTACCATCAATTATCTAGTTTCCTCTCTTAAACATTAATATGAATGCGGTACCTAGGAAATTATACAGAAATAATAATTCTCCATTACTGGCATCTGGAGAATGTCAAATGAAGAAATGAGACTGACATTTCCTCAGTGAAATAATGTGCAGCATTGAAAAGATATTTTTCAGGGTAAATATTAACCATATTACAGTGTTGTTGTAAGAATTAAATGAGGTTATACCTACAATGTAGTACAGTCCTGGGCACAGAATAGAAAATAAATGTAGCTTCTTGTGATTATTTTTGCCATTAAACATTCTAAGTTGGAGTCAGAGAAATGCATGCTTCAAAAAAAAAAAAAAAAAGAATTATAAAATGGAAACATAATGACCAAAATCAGTGCATCCAGTAACACATGTAACAAGTCTAGTAATAGATTCATATTTATTTTTAAATAGAGGCCAACACCTCCTATATTTTTATCCGTTATCATCTAGATTGAAGAGAGAATCTGTAAGACATAGTCTGTTTAATGAAAGCAATGGAATAGCTTCAGCAACTGCAAAGAGAAGAGAGCTACAAACAGATCTACTGATAATAATTCATCATATTGTAACTAAATTACGTATATGAGCCATGTTTGCACTGCACTATAAGAAAGCCAAAGAGGACCGAGATTTCAAGCCTTAAATATCACTGGGTTTAACATATATAAACCTAATATTGCACATTTGCTGCCATGCAAAATAAATAGACATAATTGCAGATAGTGGCATAATAAAAGGAAGGTGCATATATACATATCCACAGAGGTGGGTTTACTGACAGCACAAAACATAGATATTTTAAAGGCAAATTCTATAAAATAAGCTGACACGATCACCATCTCAATTCTTTCCTGAAATAAGTAGTGATGCTTGTGTGTTTTTCTCTAAACCAACATGCAACTGATGCTTTCTAAATATATTGAAACTAATTAAGATTGGAGACATTTTGTTTTCAGTGTATCATTTGGCATTATTTCTTCTCTGTTTTAATGTGCATGCCTGAACATATCAAAAATGAAGGCTGTAATAACATAGTCTAGAGAGGATGTTCTATTTGATGATTTTGCCACTTATTTTCCACAAAACAGGAAAACCCAAAGGCAGACCAGCATTATAGCATGTCTTCATCTCAAATTGATGAGGCACTAAGTCCTGCAACTGAAATTGAGAAAAATGAATGATTAAATATGTCTAACTTATTGGTCAAACTCACACATTGTTATTTACTATTTCTGCTCCCATTTTATTAAGGCATTAGGGAGAGCAAGATGTTGATCTCTGCTTCACTGAAAATTTTTAAATAGTGGTACTTTATATGGGGATTTTATTTATACTCAGACTTTAGAAGATAGGGCATGGGAAATGGCATCATTCAACTCCTCAATGATTTCTGTAATCCTCCTATGTGCAACACATTTATATTGGAGCATGCTTTTCTCCACTTAAATCTTTTCAACGAGTTGCCATTGAACTGAGTAGAAAACTTTGGCATGACCCAGGGCAGTGCTCTTCAAGCATTTTTGCTTACTTATCTCTCAAAGAATTCTGAAAAACTGGGCCTTAGCCACACATATTTGTTAGTATTTACATTTTTCAATGAAAGTTAAAATGGTCTTGAAACATGTAATTTCTGAATATATGTTTTCATCAACTTATTAAGAGATGCAGACTTACCTCTTTCAGTTTTTGGAACATTTCTGCAATATCACTAATTTGCAAAATTAGTCCTCATTACCAAACCAATCAGCCAAAACAGAATTGCTTTGTGTTTTAAAAAGTTATGATTTTATTTTTAAAAAATGTTAATATGCTCTTCCCCCCCACCCCCCAGCTAAGTGATTAATACTGAATTCTAACTCTAACATAAATAAGTGAATATGGAATAATGGATGGATGGATTGAGAGAAAATTGATTAATGTCGTGAATGTTTTACTGGGTCAGAGGAAGCAAATCTGCTTTCTGTGTTTCTTGCTTTGCTCCTCCAGGGTTCATCCTTAGGGTACTGCATTGACTTATGCCCAGGGGCACTGCACCAAGGTAAGATTCAAGATGGCTGGCAGTTGTACTTTCTTTCATTAAATGGGAGAAGGGCAATTATTAAATGGTAGGAAAGGAGAACCAGAAGAGCACAGGTGTATTCTCAGTGTGATCGATTTTAGGAAAGAGTAAATACAGAAGGGGAGGATCTGGAAAGGATTCCTTACATCTTTTGGGGCAGACTCACACCCTGGAAAGTCTTCACAGACCTCCAGAGGCACATAAACCCATCAAAAGAGTGCTGGTGAGGCAGTCTAGCATGAGCTGTTCCCTGCCAAGCTTACGCCTCTCCCAGCCACAGTGGCTTTCTTTCAGTTGTTCAAATGCATTAAGAGATTTTCTCTGCTCCAGGGTCTGTGCATATGCCTCTCCCTTACTCAGAATGCTCTTCTCTTTGTCCTTCTCATCTGGCTCATTATCTCCCATAGGGTGTCAGCTCAAGTGACACCTCCTTGGCCGTGTTACATTGAGTTGGTTTGTTTGCGTCCCCCCTGCAATTGTTTATCCGATCTCTATGAATTCCATTTGCTCTTTTCATAATAGTTAACATTATTTGTATTTATGCTTTATGTTTACTTCTATTTGGTTTCTCCCTCCAGCATCCTTGTGGGAAGGAATTGTGTCCTCATTTCCACCCAGGGCCTGGCTCAGAGTCTGGACACAGTAGACTAAACAGATCAATGAATAACCCTCAAAGCACAAGAAAATGAAAAATTAGCAGGAATTACTCTTCATCCATTGAGAACGTAAAGCCATCTTGGTTCTGCATATTTTCTTTGCATAAGATAATCAAATTCTCATTAAATACTGGGTTTGAAATAACATAGTCCAGAATTTTTTAGGCCAATTTAAATATATAACAAAAATCGATAAGACTATACAAAATCAAACTTTGACTGTTACAGAGAATTTACCATGCAAACATATTCAAATATTATCTATTCACAATACTAAGAATGATGCAGGATTGAGATGCTATTTGATTACCAGACAACAAAAATACAAATGCAAAAGCAGAAAGGATTGAAATGATGAAATAAGAGAAAATAAACAAAAATATAAAAATCCCTCACAAGATTTTAATATTATATATATATTAAAATAGTCATAAACTAAAAATATTAAAAATAATTTAGTGTTTATAATATTTTAAGTAGAAATATGAATAGTACAAATCATAAATAAAATAATTATAAAAAATTGAACATCAAGGAAAAAGGAAGAAAACATCAGCCAAGAATAATGAATTTGCTGGTTTGGCTCTAAAGAAATTCTCACCAATATTATGGAAGAAATGGTGGAAGTACCTAGAGTTATGAAGTTATTGAAATTAGAAACGAATAATGTGAATAACATTATATGAACTTTTATTTACTTCCAGTTATAGCAACTTTATGATATAGGGATTTTTATAATTTGTTATGAATATGGAAAGCGTAGCAATGCATTTAATGATTTGAACTCAGGTCTTTTATCTTCCATTTCATATTTCTCATGTTGATCCGAATGAAAGTTTCATTATAATTAACACATAAAAATATGTTGCCTTATTCCATTGCAACAGTTTTATGGGTTGATTGGTGTTTTCCCCAACTTTTTCTAGTTGAGTTAAGTCAACATCCCTCTCTGAGAATCTATAGCAGCCTATTCCTTCCACAGAACAGAGGCAGAATATGTATTTCATAATGTGCATGAGTGATGTGGAGAGTGAAATAATAAAATGATTTGCAACACAAAAGCTTTTCGATTGATGAAATAAGCAGCATCCATCCCTTGGCCCATATCTATTATCCTAATGCACCACGAGAGTAGAAGCTTCAAACACCGAGGATTAAGCCTTCATATTCAAAGTTGTTCTACTTCCAAATGGCTTCACAAGTTTTCCCCTAAATTAGTTTTTGTGGAAAAGAAATAACTTCTGAAATGGAATTCACATTTTTGAGCTGTGGAGAATGTCTTTAAGTTATAAAAAACAAAAAGAATGAATTTACAGCACATAATTTAACAAATGGAATCTCTGACATGAATTTAATACCTATTTCAAATGAACCATATCTTTCTTGATGTACATTCTCCTTTTTAGGAGTGATTTTATTGAGGATAGCAAGGGTTTTTCTATAAATTTGTTGCTACAAGGTTGATTTAATGGAGACAAGTCAATATTATATATTTTGACTTTTTTCTGAGAGCCAGAAATTCAGAAATTTTAACATTATAAATGAATAGCTTTCTTAGAATTTATAGAATCTATACTATGTAGTTTATAACTTTTCTAGAAACATAGTTTATTATAGGATTAAAAACTGCCAAAATATTTCAGCGGTCATGGCTTATCATTAATAAGCCTTGTGAATCTGAGGGTATAGTTTATTCTCTCTCATCTCAAGTTTTTGAATCTCAAAACTGAGGATAATAAGGGCACAGTGCCTACTGCTTAGAGTTGCTAAGAAGATAAGAGATAAAAATTTCTTCATGAACCACAAATATTTATGTATAAAACTACTGTATATAAAATGATAACAACAAAATAAATAAATAAATAAATATGAACAAGTACATTATTAAAATGGCATTTTAAGGGAAACCTAGAAATGATTGTTTAGAAATGGAAAATATCTGCTAAACATATTAAATTACACAATTTATTTTTGTGATTTCATTGTCCCATCAAAATAATTTGTCTCAGCTCAGTTGCATGCATGAACAGTTTAAGAGAAAAGGAATTATAAAGCACTCTATGGCTGTTTGCTATCACCCACTTATCCACCCCAGGACTGATGGGGTAAGAAGTACCCAGACCTGTGCAGGAGGCACTCAGTCACTGGCAACAGAGAATTGGCAGAGAGGGAGTCAAAGAAATAGATAATTCGGCTGCATTTTGTTCTTGTTCTCCAATCTTCTGATAGTGCTTTCCATTGGTCAAAAGCAACATGAAGCCAGAAGTCAAGAGTCTTTTGGAACAAACTCAAAAGGACAAAGCAAGTTAGAGAATGGAGAGTGAATCAGGAAGGGCAAACGGAGATTACCCATCATAGCCACCGAAGGAAAGTGGCCTTAGCTGTCTGGGAAGATTGGTATGTATGCACACTGAGGATATATTCCAGGCTCCTAACAAGGAATATACAGGAATCTGTAAAGTAGGAGTCAGTCTTAGGGTGTTCCATAGAGTATTCTTAGGCAACATGTTCAGGATGGGTTATACTTTATTGGACTTGGGAAAATGAATTCCTCACTGAGTAAGGCAGCACTCTCTGAATGACTCAGGAAAATCAAGAGTTTGCCAGAACACAGTGCCTGCTGTGTACTTAACTACACTGAATAGACTTCACTAAAAACAAAAATCTCATTTGACTTGTTCTTATGGTTTCTCCTTTAATGGCTGTGGCAGTTTGGTATTGTTTATGAATTCCAAAAATAGATCTTGGATTGTGTTTGTAAACTGGTCTGTTCCTCTGGGCGTATTAGATTGTATTAGATTCAGAGATTTCACTTTTACTTTATTAAATCAAGATTAAGGCTTTTATTTGACCACATCATTAGGACGACTCAGTTTGAGTCCCCCCCCCCCCTTTGTGGGCTACATAAATGGGTGCTCAATCAAAGACAGGGAAGTAAATACATGGAGAAGGAGAACACAGAGAGCTTAGTTTTGGATGCTGGAGCCCTGGGGAGAGAGCCAAGCCATTTGCCTGATAGTTTGTTGCTGAAGAAAACAGAGCCCTGAACAGCTGAGAAAGCCTGGAAAAAAACAAGGCCCTGGGAGAGACACAAGCCTTATGCTAGCCTACAGCTGAGACTGGAAGAAGCTAGGCCTTAGGAGAAAGAGGAAGGCTGAACCCTTGCAGAGACTGGCAGCTCCAACATGTGGCAATAGACTTTGGTGAGGGAAGTAACTTACTCTTTATGTCCTTGTGACCGTAAGCTTCTTTACCCCAAATAAATACCCCTTATAAAAGCCAACAGATTTCTGGTATTTTGCAGTAGCACCCTTTGGCTGACTAATACAATGGCTTTTGTACTCTTATAACACATAAGGCTGTGGATACCCACCTAGTGTTTTGAAAAGGTTCAGTATGCAAAAAACAGCCACCCCTCGGCAGGTCCAACATGCTTTAGGATAGTACCTGTTTTGATGATAGATATTAAATAGGCAGGGCCTCTCTTGACCTCAGTTTCCCTCATTTGTAAAAATAAAGGTGTGAATCCTTCCTGTATCTAATAATCACTGAATTCTCTGTGTCCTTTGACCAGAGATGGGGAAGGAAGAAAAGCATTACAGACAGATGAGAAGACTCCTTCAGAGGCAGAACTGAATGAGATTCCACAAAGATTCAGCAAAGAGAAATCTTTTTCTCTGATATTTTTTTTCCCAGGAATTCCTAGTCCTTTGTTCATAGTCACTCGGGGAATGATCAGAACATTCTTTTTCCTTCATTTATTTCTTCAAAGAGAAGATATAAATAGACCCAATAGACACAACTTTATCTTTGGGGGAAGTAGTTATTGGTTGAATAACTGGTGATATTGCAATTAAAATTTTAAAGGTAGCTTTATTTTTCTCAGTTACCTAGAAAGAATTACTATAAAAGAATTTGTGCACACTCATGCACACACTTGCACAACCAATTCAAAGGTGTTGGTAAAAGATGTAAATTGTCAATGAAGACACCCCCTCTCCAACTTAGGGCTTTCACTCATGTTATTTCCCTACTTGGGGAGGTCTCCTTTTTCTTCCTACTCAACTCATACTTCTCTTTCAGATCTAAACACAATTATTTTTAAAACCTTGTCAGATGCTCCTATTCAACAAGTTCATAATACCACAACCTTCTAAAACATAATATTTTTCACAGTTTACAAGTAAAGTATTTATTTTTGTAATTATTTAATTAAAGTCTGTATGTCCTTCCTATACTGTAAGCTCCATGAAGACATGGAGCTACTCTGCTCAATAATGTATACTCTGTGCCTTGCACACAGTAGGCATTCAAAAACGTTGGAGGGTTGTTGGTTGAGGTACACAATGTAGTAACTTGCCGCAGTGTCTGCTTTGTGTTTCAGATGGATGTGATCTCAGAAGAGGTACCAAGGATGCTGTGCAAAGATAGTGTTCTCAAAAGCTATGTCCCCGATTCATGGTAAGACATTATTATGCTAATGTCGACTCCATTCATATCATCTGAGAATATGCAATTATTTTATTTTATTTATATCTATTTTTCTGAAGCAAGACTCTAGATTTGCGGTCCTGATATCTATCTTAGATTTGTTCAGCCTCAGCACTGTTGACAATCCTGAGCGGGATAGTTTTTTGTTGTGGGGTTTGTGCTGTGTATTGTCGGATGTTTAACTGCACTCTGCACCCCTCTTGGCCTCTATCCACTAGAAGTCAGTTGCTGCACCCACTCCCAAATTGAAACTAATGAAATTGTCTCTGTACATTGCCAAATGTCCCCTAGGGGACAAAAATCGTCCCTGATTGAGAACCACTGCTCTAGGGGAACAACTTGACAGATCCAGGCAAATACATAAGCATAATGAAAAGGTGCTGTTAAAATGCTAGGGCAAAGTTTTTCCAGAATATTTCACAATAAAAAGGAATGGCTCTGCATGTTAGCCCTCAGTGCATGATCCACTAATAGCGTTTCTAATTGAAATTGCTGTCATTCTTAATGGTTTTATTTTATAGTTTCGAAAATGTCATAATCTGTAATCATCCCCTCAGGATTTTTTAGTAATAGCTGAGTCTTTGTAAATCAAATAAATCAAGAAATAATAGGCCAGCATAAGTCAGACTTCTAATAGCTAAAATTTCACTTAGGTCCCCTAAGCTTTCAATTAAGTCTTTTGAATTTGGTGTTGTTTCTTGGCACATAAACTTATCTATGCAAATTTAATGTAAACTGAATGTCTGAGAAAAATAGGATCAGGTGAGGTTTTAAAGAGATCTAGTTGTAGGAAATTGAGAATGTAAATTTTAAAACTACTATTCACAGCACCATTCTAATGTTCTTTCAGGTAACAGATGCTCATTAGCTTAAGGTAGACTAAGGATGGTTTTGAAGGTAAATGGAGTTACCTTTTCTTTTGATAACACTATTAAATAGTCCTGCTGGTTGCTACTATTGTTCTATAAACAAAAGCAGATGAAAGGAAGGATTGACAACTATCTAAATATAGACAATGCAGGCAATTAAATTGGTCAATGAACTCAGAAAATGCATTTTTTCCTGTCTTGAGCTGTATATAAGATCATTACCCACTTACATGATTTTGTGTATGACAGTTTCCATGTCCATAAAATGGTTATATTAGGCATAGCTACCTTCTACTGTGGAGTAGCAATGAAGAGATGGCCAATGAACATGTATGATGTACATGTTCATATTCACTATCACATTTTATTTTTGTAATATTTTCTATGTAGTTATTTGTCTCTTTGACAAACACCAAAACAGCAAAAACTGTGGAAAAAAGAATATCTGAGGATTGAATAAAAGTGATTTTATAATTATTTTACAAACGCATATGTTTCTGTTCTTCATATCCTTCGGTAATGTAATATAAACATAGTTTTTCATTATGCAGAAATGAATATATTTCTAACAATGCTGCATGACTACTATGAACCTCAGGAAAAGCAGTCCTGGAGAAAAAAATCCACAACACAAATTAGAAACAACCTAAATAAACTTGTTTTCTTTATCCAATCTTTTTTATACAATTTTCTACATATCTACATGTTAAAAATTATATTTACTTAAATTACTCTTTAAAAATAAATAGGAACAACCTACTTGGTTTAAAAATAGCTAAGTTCAAGTTCATTATCTCTGCTGCTGCAGTCCTCACTTCTTCTATTTAATTTCAATTACTGGACCCTGCGTTGGTATGTCCCAATCACTTTCTTGAGTCACTTAAGTAGAAAGGATTTTTTTTTTTTCCAGAACGAGTCTTAACTATTAATGGCTGATCTATAAGACCAGATTTCCCAACATAATATTGTTTTCCCAAATCTACACCAGCCGGAAAGTGATTATTTTTGATAGCCTAAATGAAATTCTGTGCTTCTGGTTTACATGGTTCTGTGCCATGTAGGTGTGTTTTATGTGTGTGTGTGTGTGTGTGTAAATGTTTTTTCCAGAAGGATTTTTACTACAATTCTTTTTGAATGAGTATGAATCACGCAGCAGATAATTTTATGAAATATAATTCTGATTTGGATGTTCACAAATTGATTTACAGTGTGACATTTTCTCTCTTTCATAGGGTCTGAATTTTTTTTTTAAATCCTGTACATTTCTTTTCCATAAAAATTTCAGTTGCAAGCTTTTCTCAGGCCGCTGTAACAGAAAAGTTGTACTTCCGCATAAATTCCTATATACTGAATTCATATTAATGTTTGAAAGAGAGAAAAACAGATGACAATTGTAAAATAATTTATATCGCTAAACATATGAAATAGGTGTAAGCTATCATTTAACTCAATTTGTAGCTCACCGTGGCATTTTAAAGATGTGAAAGGAATCTTTAGCTTTCATAAAATTATTTTTTCAGCTCAAGGTATAGAAGTGAGGGTTTGGAAATGAAATGTATCATGAAATTTTAATGAGTGTTTCCTCTCTCCCAGAAAAAGGCAAGAAATTCCACCAAATTAAAAGTTGATTGATTTTTGAGATGCAAAGAGAAAGATCAAAACCTCACACCAAAACATGCAATGTTTTAGGTTTTATGTGTATATAAATCATGAATCCATTTGTTAGAGATTGAATCATGTCCCCCAAAAGGCATGTTCAAGTCCTAATCCCGAGTCCTATCGATGTGAACCCATATCTCAATAGGATATTTGAAGGTGTTATTGGCTAATGTGTGCAAAGACTGAAGGAGGGTGGGCCTTAACCAATATGGCTAAAGTCCTTATAAGCAAAGGCAATTGGACATGGAGAGAAGAAGCCATGGGAAGAGTAAGAAACCAGAAGCCAGTGCAGCCTGGAGGAGAAAGAAGACGTGGCTGTGTGCTTTGCCATGTGACAGGAAAGTCAAGGACCAAGGATTGACAGCAGCCAGGCCCAGAATACCACAGTCTTCTGGGAGAAAGCATCACCTTACTGATGCCTCGATTTTGGTCTTCCCCTAGCCTCAAAATCATGAGCCAATAAATGCCTAGTCTTTAAGCCAGCTCTAGCATTTTTGTTTTAGCAGCTGGAAAACTGAAGCAATTCTCTAATACTCCAAAATATGGAATATAAAGAAACGTGGGCAAATTTGACTTTTGGGTCACAACCTGAAAAACAAAATTTCAGGTTGCCTTCCTCCACTCACATGCAATCAATGGTCTTGTTAGATAAAATTGGCTATTCTAAAATGATTAGGATTAAAGGAGAGTGTTTGAAAGATTCAGAGGGGAAAGGAAAGATTTATGTTTTATTATTGACCAGGATATACAAGGTAGATTCTTATTAAAAACAAAACAAACAAAAAGCACAGTTAAATAACAACTAGCTTTGTGAAATATATTAAATATTTGTTTACAGGAAAGTGAAGAATTTAAGCAGCTAAAAGAAGAGAGCCTTGCCCAGTGAGTCAAAGAAAGCCAAAAAACCTGTACTTGTTGCCAAGTTTTCCATCTTACTAGATGTGAAACTTTGGGGTGATGAAACAGATATGGCAAAATGAGAGGAGTGGACTGGAGCTCTTCTAAACTAGTTCCAGTGGGATATGGAATAAGAAAACTCCAGCTCAGTGTGTAGTTGAACATGATAAAGTTGGAACAGATATGCTGGAGGAGCAGATACCTGCTTTTGAGGACTGTGTGCAGTCCATGGCTGTGGCTGCTTTCAGATCTAAAATCCATCCTGGATCATTGCACTTAAATAAAAGTCTGAAAAACCACCCCAAAATACAAAGTATAAAGAAAACAAGAGAGCACAGAAATAGGAAAATATTATCTAATTAATAAGTGTATGTATAGTCATTGTAGAGTAACCTCATTAGAGAACTAGTTATTCTCTGTAGTTATGGTAAGAAAGAAGGGCTTAAGATCAACTTCTGAGACCAAAATCACTATGTCAGAAATATACTGCACATGTTAATGGTTTACAGATGATCCTGTGGGAGGTCAGTGTACAGCTCTCAATTTCTTTATCTTAGAATTTACCTGAAAGGCACGTTATTTAGTTTAGATATTCCACATAGCTTTATGAAGAAAAAAAATGGCTGAGCTTTCTTTTTATTTTTTTTCCCTCCTAATGGTTATGGTCAATGGTTGATAAAGCCTAACATTATAATGGCCTTATTCTCCAGTGTGGACAAATGGGTATCGCCCATTTTTCCATTCATTATGGTGAATTCAAAAACATTTTCTACATACAACCATGTCCCTGCTTCCAAGTGTCTCATCCATGCAGGGGTGATGTGGTCTTCTATTCAAGGAAATATCCTGGTTGGGTTTCTTTATTTCATAGAAGGAAATTGGCCCTACTACATGATGTTTATGAAGTTTCTTCTAACCAGAAATGCACACTTCTTTCACCATAAAACTCCACCACTTGAACATTCTGTTGCTCACCTTCCATTAAATCTCAAGTTCAAGATATGATAGTTATGAATAATTATGAGATGATAAGCAGTCTATCCATTCCCCTAGATACTGTAAATTTTAGACTTTGATAAAGCTAAACCTCCTGAGAGTGACCTAGCAGATGTTATTATTATTATTTGATGCCTTGTTTACAGAGTTGTATTGAACAACTTTGTAAGAAATAAACATTATGAAACATGCTACTGATTTTATTGAAGGGAAGTTATCTACAGCATCATATAATTTTCCTTTATCAAGACTCACAGGATGATTTTTTTTTCAAAGTTTTTAACTTAGAAAAGCTGTAATTCTTCCAAACAACTAGATCCTATGAATATTTTAATTGTTTCTTTTTAAAAAATTTCACTGTTAGAAATCTCAGGTAATTTTTGCTGGTCATCTTTTGGCATCTTTTCAAAACCATTACTCTTTTATTTACCTTATTTCAACTTTACCATCACTTTTTAAAAATGTATTTGTGTCAGGTTATAATATATGCATTTCTGTAAGCCTTTACAATAATTTTAGACTAAAACAAGCTGTAAATAGAAGAATGAATAAATGAATGAGCAAATGATGGAGAGTGTACAAAAACAGAAGTTAAAACTTCATCCTTTAAAGCAGATGACCATTTTTGTTCCATGGACCCCTTTGCCAGTCAAGTGAAAACCATGGACCCCTTACTAAGTCCACACTATACTGTGCATTATTTAATAAATATATCACATCTGCACCACTAATAATATATATATATATATATTTTAATTTCAATTCAAGCTCACGGATCCCTTGTTAAGAACCCCAGCTTTAAAGGTAGCAGAACTGGTCAAATGTTACTGGCAGAAACCAGAAGGAAATTTGAATGATTAATGCAGGTGAAACAAAAGGCAATAAAGACTTTAGAAATAGTACAGTTAACTGATTGTAGCTTGCAGTTCTGGATTATTCATGATTCTGTTTTTTATAAGCAACATATTAATCATTCATTCCACCTCACTTCCCTTATATCTCATAGGTGGAGCTATGAATCTTGAAGCTTAAATTTCTGATTTTTTATGACATCCTCACAAAGTAAGTCAAAGATATCACTCAGTATTCTTCCTTTATATATACATACATTTAGCCTAACCAAAGGATAACACTGGCTTGAATCTTTCCAGTATGACTAGGGTCATTAAAAATATAATGCCAATCCACACTGATTATTCTAAATTGTTATCCCATATTTCTTTCATTTTTTTTTCAGGAGGTACCAGAAATTGAACCCAGGACCTCATATATGCAAAACAGGTGCTCAACTACTAAGCTACATCCACTCCACTCCTTTCATTTTTAATTGTTTTTTTTTTTTTTTTTGCTAAGATTCCCTACAGGTATGAAAACAATCCTACTCATGCAAGTAACTATAAAATAAGGTGATCAGAAATTCCTAGTTAATACAAAGTTCAAAAAATCTAAAGATATGCACAGTTTAACACGTTTCTATTAAGAATTTTCTATTGAGATTTTCCTTGACTGTCAGAAAAACAAATCTGGATTTTAATCTTTGCTACAATTAGTACTTCCTAAATTGGGGCTCACGTACCTTTTCTGTATCTGATCTCTCCTTTAAACCATGCCTCAAAACAATTTCCCTACAGAGAACATCTAGATTTAAAGAAACCAAGTTGATTTGTCCTGTGCTCAGTGTATTCTTGAAATTTTACGTGTTTTATTTGTTGAGTACTAGTTCTCATTCAAATATTGATTTTTAACAATTCTCAAATGAGTTGGATAAAGCATGGGAAAAACTAAGTTACAAGGAAAATAGCATTGAAATGGAAGCCAAGAATTGTGACTTTCTCATGTATCAAATGAGGAAGTTGGACTTAAAGATTTTTGAAGACACTGCCTGCTTTTCAGCACTATGATTTCCCATTTATAAGCTTTGTATAGCTTTTCCTAAGATACTTCTGTGCCTGATTTCTATTTCTCTCCTATTTAGTTGTAGTTCTTAGAAGAGCATACTGCATATATTAAGCTACTCATGAATTGTTTTTTTAACAATTTAATAGTATTTTCTCTTAATCTATTATTTTTCCTTAAGAGATTTTCTTTGTAGTTTAGTACTGATTTATGTTCTGACAAATGCTCCATAGATGTAGGAGACTGTCATCAATCCTTTCATGTTAATTGGGCCCTAGATGATTGCTAATTTTTCTCTTGCCATTTAATCTGATCAACAGAGATACTCTCATAAGCTACAGAGAAAAAGATTCAAAAACAGTTGTAGCATGAGAATATTTTGGGGATGTAAGAAATTATGTTCTGTGTGGTCCCTTCTCTCTAGGTTTCCTTCTTCCACCCACTATCACCAGTCACAGATTGGGTATTTATGCCCATTGTCCTTTTCTTATTATCAAAATGCAATGATAGGGAAGCAGAAGTGGCTCAAGCAATTGGGCTTCTGCCTACCACATGGGAGGTCCCAGATTCAGTCCCCAGTGCCTCCTGGAAATGGCGAGCTGGCGCGGTGGGCAGGTGACAGTGGACAAGATGACGCAACAAAAGAGACACAAAGAGGAAAGACAATGAGAGACACAACAAGCCATGGAGCTGAGGTGGCTCAGGTGATTGAGTGCCTCTCTTCCACATGGGAAATCCCGGATTTGGTTCCCGATGCCTCCTAAAGAGAAGACGAGCAGACACAGAGCACACAGCAAATGGACACAGAAAGCAGACAGCGAGCACAAACAATGGTGGGGGGGAGGGGTGATAAATAAACAAAATAAATCTTAAAAAAATTGCAATGATAGCTTTATATATGACTTTTCCCCTGGGTAAAATAACTAAAGCACAGAAAAAATATAACTTGGAATTATAATACATATATGTACTTATATATGCATATATGTATATTATATACTATGTACAATGTATTGCAGATTACATGTATATGTAATATTATATTATAAAAAATAACACTATATAATGCATGTAATATGTATAATAATAAAATATTATATAATTAAATATAATGCATGGAAACACTATATATATATATGTACACACATATATATGGTCTCTCCCTTTCTCTCTCTCTCTCTCTCTCTCTCTCTCTCTCTATATATATATATATATATATATATATATACACACACACATACATATCGAGGCTCTCTCAGCTGATAAATCAAGAACATATGTGCATGTAAACTAACCTGGGTATGGGTGGAATTTTAATCCATTATTAAATAAAGCAGATGCTTTGCCTTAACGTTATCTGTACTCTTGGACTTCTTCAGTGTAATGACTATTACATATATATGGAGAGGTAGAGGGACAGGCAGACAGACAGTAAGTTTAGTCCTAAAAAGATCTAACTTTCTGTAGTAAAAGCCAGAAAACTAAGATTAAAAAGAGTTTATTGGTATTGTTCCTGTTGCTCCTTTAACTTTTAAAAGCTTTGCTTTAAATGCCACCATCATGTTTACAGTCTGAACATCAGAGTTCAGATAAATGTGTGATAATATTAGACTCCAGTTCCCCATTAGGCCTTTTTGTGATTTGGAAACCTGAAGCTGAGGTGGGAGGGAAATTGAATGCTTGTGCCCACATTGACTTGGATACTCTGGGAGTGGACAGTGCCATGGAGTGTACTTTCCCACTGAAGTTACCTGCAGAAGAATCCAGAGGGGGCATCTTGTGCTTGGATGGAATGAGCCTGAGACAACTGGGGCTGGAAGGTGACTTGGAACTGGGTGCTACTGTGTGTGTCACGGATTCCAGCTTGATGAGGTGCTAGGCAAACAGCCCAATGAGAGACCAGATGTGGAATGTGTCTGAGTCTCCAAGGGTCTGCTGCAGTGGAGTGAGCAGGAGTGGGGCTCCCCAGTCAGGGGCGTGGGCAGCAGATGCAATGGAGTGAGGGGCTAAAAGCCAGGATCAGACAGGACTAGTTATAGCACAGTCGATGATCACGAGGAGGGACAGCAAATGCCTCTCCCTAAAAGACAGGGGTGTTTGAACACTGCAGGGAGAAGAGAGAAAATAAATTCCTAAAAATTTACATTTTGAACTTAAAGTGAGGATCTTGATGTGGCGTCCGTGGAAATAAGGACGTGGTTACCTAGTTAAGTTCAATTACAGAGAAATGAGATGGGCTCCATTTATGCACACTTGATACCATGGTTATAAAGGTTTAATACCACGGCATCACACATCTTCACGCAGCATCTGATTTCATCCCAATGATAATAAAGAAAGCAGACACTGTAGAGGGAATTGTATATGTAGAAGGGATTAGCTGGTACCCACCAGCCTGTTCATTACCAGCTTCTCTGCGACAGCCAAGGAAACAGACTTACTCCATGATTAAGTGACATGGCCAAGCTAAGAATCACTAGAACTGGAAGCACTCTCACTCTTGTGCACTTTTCCCCATGCCAGTCTGCATGCAGTTGATAGCTACAATAAACCTTTAGAGTTTATAGAATCATATTTATAAACAATCATTTTAAAATTGGACAAAGAATACTATTAATAGAAGTCACAATGAAAGAAAAATTTCACCCAAGATTGTACAATCTTAACAAAATTGGCTTCCCATTTCAATATTTATTTCAGTCCTTATCAATATGCAAGCATTAGCTATACATATGCCCAATGTACGGTGTGTAAAATCTTATTCTATTGTATTTGCTCTATGCTATTTCCTAAGCATTTTCAAATTTCATACACAAACTCCAACCTAAGGATCATATTTAATGGATCCTTCATTTCTTGTGTCTGTACTATTCTTTTCTCAACTAAGTATTCCCTCCTGTTGAATATCCAGATGATTCACAATCACTTATAAGGGCTCTTGCCAATTCAGTGGACATGTATAGAAATAGCCTTAGGGTTCAAAAATATCCAAGAACTAAAGGAACACACACTGCACAGAACTCAAAAGGTAAATATTGCCTTTAGCCTTAAAAGATGGCTCTATCTTACTAATCCATTTTTTCAGGAGATGAAGGGCAATAGATGCTTATATAATATATCCATTGCCAGGCCATTAGAATGCAACCTCAGGTTATGGATTGTCAAAGTATGTAAAACAACTGTATTTGTTGTATTAATACAACTGTATTAGTTGTATTAGCTGCTAAAACAAATACCATAACATGGGCTGGCTTCACAACAGGAATTTATTAGCTCATGGTTTTAAAGGATAAAAGGCTTGCTTCCTCCTTGGGTCAGTATCACTGGCCTGTAATCTTTTGGGTCTTTGGCTTTTCTACCACATGTCAGTGCATATGGTGACATCTCCTTTCTTTTCTGGGTTCCATTGACTTCCACCTTCTGGTTACTCACCATGGTGTCTCTCTTTCCATGCCCAATTTCCATTGCTTATAAGGACTTCAGACATATTGATTAAGGTCCATGTTCATTCATTCTGGGCACACCCTAACTAATAATATCTTCAAAGGTCCTATTTACAAAAATGGTTTACACCCACAGGACCAGAGGTAGGGACCTAAACATGACTTTTGTGGTAGATATGATTCAATCTAGAACACCAATATTTAGAAGTTTAAAATTCAAAACACAAAAAACTCAACTACAAAAAATACAAAATAACAAACAAAATCTGTAATCGAGTCCTCATAATAAAAAAACCCCACACCAATAAAAGCCACTTAATTTTCACTATCATTTCCCCAGTTTGAGTTATGAAGTATTTTATTGGCTCTGAGAATTAAGTATTGATTTTTAAGGCATATTTAGACAATTTTGCTAAGAAAATAGTTTGCTAGGAGTATTTTCTCAGATATCAGTACTTAGGGTCCCTGATAAAATCTGTTGTTACAATGCTTGAATCGATATTCAAATTTAAGTTGGTTAACTTAGTACAAAAATCATATAATAGTTAAAAATCTAGATTCTGATGGACAGAAAGCGCTAATGTCTGACTTTCTATAAACTATAGAATTCTAAAGAAGTCAAACCGTTATCACATTTTATAAATAGCAATTTTTATATAAAGTTTGTTTAATGATTTTTCCAACCTTAAATACAGTTGTCTTTATTTTAATGATGCTCTTAGAAAACTCTCTATGAAGCATATTATGTGGAGTTGACATTCATTTTTCCTTCTATTTTCATGGATACAATTACAGATATTTATGTACTGGGGGTATGCAGTAGCAGTAACTGCAGAAGAAATCTCAATATGGGTTGAGGTTATTTTGTTGTTGTTATTTCATAACCTTATTTTTTAGAACAGTTTTAGACTTACAGAAAAATTGGGAAGATAGTATAGAGAATCCTCATATATTCCACATCGAGCTTCCACTTATAGTAACATCTTACATTGGTAAGTTACATTCCTTACAATGAATGAACCAATAATGATACATTATTGTTAACTAGTGTTCATCTTTATTCAAATGTCCTCACTTTTTACTTAATATTCTTTTCCTGTTCCAGGATCCCATAAGGTTACCATAATACCTTTATTAGTCATGTCCCCTAGGTTCCTCTCAGCTATGACAGTTTCACAAACTTTCTTTGTCTCTGACGATCCCGACAGTTTTGAGGAATAGTGGTGAGTAATTTTGTAGAATGCCCCTCTATTGGAATTTGTCTGTGTTTTCACTCAGGATTACACTGGGGTTCTGGGTTTTGGGGAGGATGACAAGGAGGTAAAGTGCCATTCTCATCATATCATAGCAAGTGTGCACACTGTCAACATGACTTACCACTGTTGAAGTTGACCTCCATCACCTGGCTCTTCTACTTGGGAAATTTGTCTACTCACCCACTGTTTGTCCATTATTTATATCAGTATGCACTCATGCATATTTATTTTATACTTTGGGTTATAATCCAATACTGCTTTCATATTTTGTTGCTCAAATTGTTCTGGCTGTGGCCATTGGAGCCATTCCTGTGTCCCTTTGAAAACTCCCATCAAGGTGGATGGTATTACTTCAGTTTTGTTTGTTTTTAGCACTTCCTTACTTTCTGGCACTACAAGATGATCCGGACCCATCTTGAATATTTTCTCCCCAAACTTAGATTCAGCCATTTCTCCAAGGAGTTCTGGGAGTTGGTTGTGCTCATTACTACTGGGGTGTCAACCTTCCCTCAGCTGTCAGAGCAAGGCAATACGTGTGTCTATACTACCTGTGGACAGGATGAGTTTTAACTGACTAATAAATAAAGTCAATGTTTTGCCTTAACATCGTCTGTACTCTTGAACTTCTTTATTTTAACAAATAATACATTTCAATACATTACTTTTTGCACTTTTTAGGAAAAATAGTAAGTTATAATGAACTGTCCATCTCCAAACTGATGACTAATAACAATAATAATTATTAAATCATCAGAATGTCTATTACTGAAAACAAGCATATAAGACTCTAATACAAAAAAATAGCATTATTGAATTCTTTCTGAAACATTACTCAAGGGAAATTTTAAAGAGTATTAATGGGATTTTGTGTATTAAGTTTCATTTTCGCCTTCCCCAGTCAGAATAGCAGCAAACTAGTAATTCATTCAAAGGTGTAGCATGGGCAAACCTTTCCAATTTATTTCGCTAACTAATACACTAAGTAGAACTTTAAAGATTTTAGAGTTAAAAAACAAAACAAAACAACTGTTTCCAAGTCGTTGTTTGGTTGTGCATCTGTGAGGTTGATTTTTGGTCAATAGGGGTTTATTCATCACTTAGCCAAGTCATTTTTACTTATTCCCAATTTGTAACTAATGTCACTTTAAGTTTTAAAAATATGCTATGTTTTTTTATAATGTATTTTTATATTTATTATAGAAATTGCATGCTTATAGGAATCCTTAAATTCTCAAAAAGAAAAAAAAATAGTGTGAAATATTGTCCAAGTGACTTAGGACAGTTATTCTGAAGATTTTAATTTTTTAGTAGTTCATAAATAACTGAGATTATAAAACAAAATACTTTTCTCTATTTTTTTTCTATTTTCCCCTCAGTGTTAACCATTTTTACAATTAACTTATTATTGTAAGTATGATAGTATTGCTGTAATAAGAACATAGGGTTTTTTAATTTCACATAACAAACGAGTTCAATTCTAAATCAAGACCAGAAATTCATGAAGTTATTTATGTTGGAGCATACTACTTGTAATTGGAATGTTTCCTATTATTTATATAAAAAAAATTGTTATTGAAAAGATCAGATATGCATTTAAAAATGATTAGGTTGAGCCTTAAATATAGATGAACTTTTAACTTACCAAAAATTAAACTCCTGTAAAACATGTTTTAAATATAATATAAGCTGTCCATTAAACAACTTCTCATGGAAAAAAATAAATTAGGAAATGGCCCAGATTCCTTATTTTAAACTAATAAAGTGATGTACCTTTGTAATATGCAATGTCATATTTTAAATGTTTTCTAAGTAATAGAGAGAAGTATTTGTCTAAACACCTAAATCTACTCTTAAAATTTATGAAAAACTTCTGAAGTAGGGAGTGGGCAGAATCTGAGTTAGACCTAAACAGCAGTTGGCATGAGTGACCACGTGCATTTTGATGTGTTGAAATGTCAATGGTTTTATTGGTCAATCTTTCCTTGAATATGTTCTGGGGAGGATAAGTTCAATAACATTAGTAGCTGTGATTCAAGTAAGGGTCACCTTGTAATTAAAATATGGGAGATAAAGGACTAAATAAAAGAAATTAGTTTCTTTTTCTGCAAATTTCAAAGAGCCTTTAATAAATAAACATGTCTCATGAATCTTCAAGTGAGCATTTCTCCTACTTACTCAACGAGACAAATACATTATTCCAGAGATTGAAACTCCTACTTTGTTCACCAACAGAGGGAGAAGGAGGTACTTTTATTGAGTTCTTACCATGTGGCATTCATTTTACATAGAACATCACCTATAATCCTTAAAACAAACCTATGAATTTGTTATTATTAAGCCTTCTTCAACACATAACAAAACTTAGGGTGAAAATACTATTAAGTAATTTTCTCAAGGTTAGTTGACTAGAAAAAGGCAGTCAGAAATGTGAATTCCCTTCTAACTGGAATCCTCCATCACTCTTTCTTCTAGTTCAAATAGCTTCTGGAAAAAGTTAAGGCAGGGATTATATTTTCTAGATTATATGGGTAGTTACCTTTGCAAAGACAAACAAATTAAAGAGGATTGAGAGACTCGGGTAATTCTCCACCACTACCACCATTCCATTAATACTCTCTCAAAACCACCCCAGCTAAGTATGCCGTCTAATTAGAAGCAGTATGTTTGCTAGGCATATGGCGCAAGGTTTCCCCTCCCACTCATTGCCTTCCTTAAACCCTTATTTAGTAGAGACTCTAGGGATTCCAATTATAATGTTAACTTTCCTCTTTGCCAATTCCCTAAAATGGACTCAAATATAAATCGTACTAACTTTAATGTATTTAGCAACAGTTCCTTTTTATTACATATGATTCCAGTTTAGTATACACATTGATGTAAGTGTACACAATTGGGCATAATTTAATGCAAGGAGTTTGAGACTTGAAGTTAGAATACCCAGCTGCAGTTCTTGCATTTTTATCAACTAGTCCTTGAACTTAACCAAGCCAAGTCATAATCTTCGCAACATGAACGGGAGATTACAAACCACAGAAGACAAGTAGCCGGAGTTCAAATCTACCTAGTTTTAGCATTTGGCCCATAATATCAGCATTAATTTAAAAGGTGAATTCAACAGATAAAATATTATATGGTAAAAGAGCTATTCATTTGCAGAAACATATTAACATTTTCCTTTTCATCATTCTACCAGATGTCTTCTCTCCCGGACTTTTGAAAGGCCAGTTGGAGTTCACAAGTGAACATTAGAATTGCCAGGTTTTCCAAGGCATAAGCATCTCTCTTAGGGTGAATGCACCGCAGATGGAAGAGATTTTCCTATGAAAAAAGACAACTTTTCTGAGTTTCTGCTCCAGCTTTGTCACCATCAACCCACTCTGTCTGTCCTCTCTGTATATTTGAGAGTCTGAACCTATTCCTCATTGATTATGCAACTGATACAATAAATTGATGACAAAACATTACCTGAAAATTCTCAAGAATAATATGTGAAATAAAAAATTAAAAAGGAAGTGTCTGTATTGAAGTCTGCTGAAAAACTTCAGCTGTGACATAGATTGTAAATTGCCAGAATGTAAGCTCCAAGGGGGCAGATATTTTTGTTCATTTTGTTCATCATTGTATATCCTGCACCTAGAAGTGTGTCTGGCACATAGTGGGAGAGTAATCACTCAATAAATATTTGTTGAATGAAGAGTAAATATTAGCATGATGAAAGAATTAAGCGATAAAAGAATAATGCCAGGGGTTATTTGTACCCTCAAATGAAAATATGAACTAATGTGTATTAAATATTAATTGGAAATTTGGGGTCCTTGGGATTAAAATATTTAAAAATTATGCTAGAGTCAATGTGATGATTGATATAAAATATAGTTGGACCTTTTTTAAGGAAATAAAATAATTTGTATAATTATATTTTCATTATAACTTTCCACTCTGTTCTTATAAATTTCCACAATATTTCTTTTAACATGCCGTATTTGATTTCATAATAGCAATACATTATATTTATTTAATGGTTTGTTTGCAAACTATATAAATTAATTTATTTGATCCTCCCCTGAGAAATAGATAAAGAGATATATGCTCAGAAATGTTAAATGTCTTACATAAATACACCACATCTACTATCATGTGCCTGTTCAGGATGAAAATGTCAATAATAATAATAGAAATTATGCAACAAATATATCCAAGTACTGCTCCAAGTCCTTTTCATCTTCTATTTCATGGGCTTTTACCAGTGACACTGTGAGATTTGCAATATTTTTAATTCCATTTTTCAGATGCAAAAACCAAGGTTTGGTGAGATCGAATAACTCTCTCTGAAACATAGATCTAGTAAGTTGTGGAAAAGGGATCTGAACCTATGCTTTCGGACACTAAGTCATGTGTCGGAAAGCCTGGGTACCCACCACTTAAGTCTTAATCCTGTGCCTTTACCACCCGCTCTATGATTGTGTGTGCTGAGACGATGCATTCAAATGCCCTATGTAAATATATCTCACTGTCTTTATTATTACAAGAAATATGACACATATGTCCCAGAAATTGCATATGCATATGGAGTTTTGTTTTAATGATGGTGGGCTGCCATCCACTCAGGTCATCCAGAGTCTGCTCTAACTACCAACTACCAGCATGTCTGTAACTGTGAAACTCAAGTTTGTGTGCACATGTTTGTGTAAGTGTGTGTGTGACATTATCCTGTTGTTGACATACACTGGCATATCCAGAGAGGCAGCAATGACCACAGAAGTGCCCAGATAATTCCCAGCAGCCAGCCATATGTTCCTTCCATTCAGGTTGGCAAACTTTTGGAATATAGTATGAGTGCTTAAGGCACTGCTGTACCATAAAATCACTCTCATGTCTCTAAACTGGGTTAATACTATAAACTCTTCAATGCAGGTTCACAGTATGTGCTAAAGCTATGCCTATGTGCACTCAGTGATCTCTGAAATATTTAATATGCATTGATTTTATCTTAAATTTTATGCCTTTCATCCACTTTCCTCAGTAGCGGTAGTTTAAACAGACACTCTGTCAAGAAAAGTAGACCAGTAATTAATTCATTCAAGTGTTTGAGTGCCTTCTCCATATGAGCACTGTGCTAAGTACTTGGTGTTTATGCTAAGCTTTACTTCAGGACATTTTCAGTTACTGAAAAACATTCAAATCAATATTCAAGAGCCCCTTTTTTGTTGGCTGGTTAGGTGATTGGTTTGATGGTTGGTGGTTTGTTGAAAAGGGCAAGGAAAGATGAGAGATGAAGAGGAATATAACTCTTTTTTCCTTCCCTACACACACACACACACACACACACACACACTTTTGCTTAGTCCCCAACTCCTTTGATATTTTATATTCATTGACAGACTTGACTGGCACGAGAAACTCACTGTAAAAAGACAGATTCTCTCAGAACAGAGGCTGGTTTCCATGGTGCTGAATTGTTCATTTAAAAATAAGCACTGATCCTCACAGGGCGATGATGTGCCCTTGCCAGCCACAGGTCACACGGCCAGAAAGAGTAAGGCATTTAGACTGTACATAAGCAACATCAGGCCTTGCAATATTCTACTTTGTGCATTTTAGTTACTATTTTGGAAAATGAAATCTCACTACTGTTCCATATATTTTAAGGTCAGTGAATCATATTGATTGTTTTCACTTGAAAACTACTTTCAAGTCAGTGAATGTGATTGCTTGAAGCTTGGATAAATACTTGATCTGGGCACAAATATGTCTTAAAACATCCTTTCCCCGTTCCCAGTGTTCTTAAGATTTGGGGGACTTGGGGAAGGAAGATACTACCTTAAGTTTGTTGTAGAAGGAGTGTGAGCTGGCATAGCTACTTCTAGTATCTCTAGAATTGTTTATTTCTAAATGTGTAAGAATATCAGTTAAGTTAATAAGTATTGGAAACTATAACAAACTCGTCATTTATTTTGCATTTTCAAAAGTGTTTCAGGTTGATTTCATTCAAACAGCAGTATTATCAAGGCTAGACTGTGTCTAAGAGGAGGGCTATTTTAGTTACAAGATCTATGTGGTTAATAAAAACAATACCTTAGAACTCTTAAATTATCCAATAAAATGCACATATTATCCATTGTCTAGAAAAATGAAAATCTGTAGTACAATTTAGGATTTGGTATTTTTTCTTGCCTTGAAAATTAGATCCCACAGACCCAGAGAAAATGCATTCCAAAATGATAAACTTCTATCAAGGATAGGAACTAGGCTCCGAATCTTTGGAAGGAGGGACACTAATTGCCGGCCAGAATTAGTAAAGCTGTTGAGAAATTTCAGCTGCTCCGAAACCTGCAAGGTTATGCCATTTCCTGAAAAGGATGTGAGTTAGAAGCCCTCAGAGGCCAGGGCTTGCTTCGCTCTTGCTGCTAATGTGGCATGCCAAGAAGCTGGGACTCCAGCTGGGGTCACCTCTTCACCTGTGGGCTCTCTCTGCCACTGTCTTCAAGATGTATAATTGGTTGGGGAAGGGGAGTGAAAACCGAGACTAAGAGAATAGGAAATAAGAACTGGATTTAAGTTTAAAGGAAGGTGGAGAGTTCTGTCAACCCAAAGACAACGCAGAAATCACTCGATGCCCCCACAGACCAATTCTTGGTGGTGGGAGCTGTGCATTTAGGTGTATGAGCCCAAAGACCAAGAAAGTAACCCTCTTCCCTTCCCATTGCTTTTAGTTCTCTTTGGACTGTCTCGGTTCCCACAGTCAGCCTCCCGGTCTCTGTTTACCTCCTCCTTGACTGAAACCCAGACTCCCCCAGGAGATGCGGAGTTCCCTGGACTGAGGGACTGGATCATGCTCAGTAGTGGGCAGGGCAGATGGAGGAGCAAATGGAAAACTTAGGTGTCCGCTGATGGAGCCGGCCCACCCTCCGCCTCACTCCTTGAGGCCTCAGGCAGAAGTGAGAGCCGGACTTGGCCCGTCTCCACTGGAACCCTCGGGACTTTGGAGACTCCGTGTGGAAGAACCCAACTTAGGGATGAAAACTTGGAGGCTCAGGAGGGCTAGCAGGAGCTAGGGTATCTTCACGTCCCTAGTAGTCCCCGGATTCTACACTGGAGATCTGGGCAGACTGGCGATTTGCAGAGCTCGGGGTGCCCGTAACCAGGGCTGCGGACATGGGCTGCCCCGAAGCCCACCCAGGCTGCTAGGAGAGCGCATCTCGGGGGGGGCCCAAAACAACTGGATGCAGTTGCGCGCGACCCTACGCCCAGACTCGGGTGTCAGCCCAGGCAAGCGCGGACATCACCCTGCACCCTTGCCCGCACCCCGCCAGCCGGGATTGCACTCCCCCCCCCCCGCCGCCCCCCACAAACCTTACTCCTGGGGAAGCCCTGCACTGGCGCGGAGGGAAGTGGTGACGCGGCTCCCGCTTTCCGGGAGCGTCCGGTGCCACCCACCTCCACCACCCCTAGCTCCTGTCCCCGCGCCGGCGCGCGTTGCCTCTGCCCAGGACCCGCTGCGTCCGCGCCGGCCGCGAGGAGCGGCCGCGTCCCAGAGCCGGTAGCCCCGGGCGCTTCACGGGGCTCACTCACCGATCCTGAGTACTTGCGGGGCGGTCTGGGGGAGGACGTAGCAGAGGAAATAGAGGAGTGCCCAGCTGGTGTCCCCGGCCCAGAGCCCGGGCTGGGCGAGGAGTGTACCGCGCTCCATCTTCCTGGCTTCTTAGTTCATGCCGAGGCACCGCCGCTGCCGCCCGCCCGCGAGACGCACCCCGCTCGGGCTGGGTCCCCGCTTCATCCTCCCTGGGATGCTCCGGGGCTGCGCCCTGCCCGCTCTCCCCGGAGCGAGACGGAAGGAGCGGGAGTGGGAACGCGGAGCTGGCTGGTGGCGCTGGGCTGGCTCGGGGCTCCTAGCTTCTGCCGCTAGCCCATCACCGCTCCTCCTCCTTCTCCTCCATGGGCCGCAGACCGCGGAGAAGCAGGGCGCTCATGCTCCCGGGGTCCAGAGATGAGCTGGGGAAAGTTGCTGCCCCAATTTGCGAGGACGTCTCCCTCATTCGTCCTCTGGTCAGATGCAAAAGTGGGGGATCACTGTGGGGGGAGGTACAGCGAGGGAAGGTGGGAAAAGGGGGAAAGAAGGCGAAGGAGGAAGGAGCGAAGGTACAGGGTGAGTTGCAGGAGCTCTGAGCAGCAGGCTGAGCTCCAGCAGGTTAACTGGGATGGGAGCCACGCTCCAGCTTCTCTCAATCCTTGCTTTTCTCCTCCCCTCGCCGGCCCCACCCTTTATTTACTGCCTGCCCCAGCGCCACTGATCCAGACAGACAGACATACGCGCGCGCGCTCACACACACACACTCCCACGTGCACGCACATTCTCCTTCTGCCTCAACTTTGTGTGCTGCTTCAAAGTCCATTGAGTATTGCACCCCCAAGGCAAAACCAACCTAACCCATTGGTCCCAGCAGAGGCAGCCTCTGATGTGTGCCGGAGAGTGGCGGGGGGCCTCTCTGGTAATGTCCCTTTGTGCCTGGTAGGGGATCTTAGAGACTGCCAACTAAGATTCGTGCTCGTCCCGTAACTTGATGGAGAACAGCCTTCTTGGGCGCCAATACTTCTGAGAATATCAGAGCTCTTGTTTCACTCTGATAAGGATGATGAAGAAGAAAAGCAGGAGAAAAGGAAGAGGAAGGAGAAACCTTCAATACTCTAAAGATTAGACTCTCTGCTTCCCTATTCAGACCTGAGATAATCTCTTGTAAAATACTTCCGTTTACACGTGCAGAATAGGAAAGAGCTTCCAGCGCCACTGCTTTTCTTGATTTCTTTTTACTGTCACGTTTGAACGCTGGAAGGTAGGCTATTTTAGCAATGTAGGTCTGGAGACCATTTTTCTGTAAAAAGGACGAGGACACTTCTCTGGGGAAATCATCAACACCTGATCATTTTGGATTAATTTCCTTTGAGCTTTGTGGGGAATGCTTTACATAAATGCTTGCTAGTTCTGCATTAACATCTCATAAAGACTTTTTAAAGTATGGATTTTAGAGAACCGATGTAAACGGAGTTAGTCCAGCAGGAAAAGACCAAAGCTTTGAGGTTTCTTCATATTTATGGGCCATGAATGGAAAAACTTACAAAGGAAATCTAATATATCTTAGGATGCATTCATTCATTCATTCACTCATTCATTCATTTGTTGATTCAACATACACCTTATGGGTAACTTGTATAGGGTGCCAGGCACTATCCATTTTACTGGGGTCCTGTAGTGGGGAAAATGCACTATTTGTCCTCCAGGGAGTTGTAACCCCACTGCTTGCTGCTAGTTAGTACAGATCTGGAGTAGTTTTGGGCACTACCCTTAAGAATGAGGGTTGGCAAAACAGAATATATCCACAGATGAGAAGAGTTGCTACAGACTCAAGAATGCATCTGAGGCAAGAGTTAGGGGCATATACTGGCTATCTTCAGAAATTCGAACAGCTCTTGTGCTAAAAGGAAATGAGCTTTATTCTGTGTTTAAGTCAGAAGAAATAAGAATATCGGATGGAAATTGTAGAGGCATGAATTTCACATAATTTCAGGGAGCATTTCTATGACAGAAAAGTATCAAACAATGGCATGGCCTGTTTGATAAAAGAGTCAAATTCCCCATTCATTCATTGATTCAGTCACTACGTAGTTATTGGGTACTTCTCAGGCATTGTGCTAAATCCTGGGGTATAGTTGCCATCATCATGAAACTTATAGTCATTAAAGAAGAGTAAGAAGATTTACAAAATGCTACTATGAGTGTGAAGAAAAGGGGGAATTTACACTCATGTAGGGGTTTGGGAAGTCTACATGAGGAGATGACATTTCAGCCCAAACTCAGAGAATGGGTAGTTTGTAAATAGAGAATATAGTCTTTTATGTTTTTTCTTTTTAATCTTCAAGATTTGTGTTAAGCATATTCAGTTGTCTATGTTTTCTCGGTTACATCTAAGGCCAACAGATAGTAGATGTTACAAAACTAGGCCTTGAGAGCACAAGATCTAGAGTTAGGCCGGCTTTGAACAGACTATATTTGAATCCTGGCTTTGCCACATGCTAGCATCTTAAGCCTTGGTTAAGTTACATTACCTCTCTGTAATAGAGATTGCTGGTGATTTCCCATGTCCACTTCTCATCCACTCTCCAGGTGCATGAAAACCTGTACCTTTTCAGTTAGGTGGAATGTGTGACCATTTTAGCCAATGAAATGCAAGTGGAAGCGGTATGCACATTTTCCAGGTTCAGACACTGAAAAGATCCTGCGTGAACAGAGTAACTCAGCATGAACAGAGTAACTCAGAAAGCCAGAGGTTCCAGAGTTCAAGATGGAAGCAACCTAGCTCCCTGACTCACTTGTCATAAGGGAGTTGCTCTGGACATATTTCAGACCAGCATTAAACTTTGTGGGAGTGAAAAATCAATTTCATTTGCAAACCCACCAACACTTTGAGATCTATTGTGACTGCTATCTAACCTACATTATATTGACTGATACACTCTCTAAGACGTGATACCCTTATCTGTAAAAAAAAGAGAACAGTAACACAAGAGAGTGATTGGAGGATTACATGAAGCCATTGCATATATAGTATTTTCCCAAGGCCCTTGGCACTTAGTATTAGTTCATTTATGCTAATTGCTTTGGTTTAATGAATCAATATCTCCGCATTACTAGTTAAATATGCCCCAGGTGGCAGAAATTAAAATATTTTCTCAGGTGGGTTTTGTCTGGTGGCATTAGTTACATACTTTTAAAGGAAGTTTTATTGCTTTTTAACTTTGGTTCATGAGTAAACAGTTCTTTTTGGTTGTCAGAGATATTTAAAAGATTGCATTTCCTAAAGTAGGTTTCTTAAAGAATAAATAGCACACTTTAAGTCACTTTTCTGTATCTTCTGTAAAATTCTGTGCAGCTTAAAACTGAAATGTATATTCTTGTTAAAATGCTTCTCTCCATTGCTCATGTACACAGGCTCGTGGTGTTGAGTTACTCATGAGTGATCTGCATCTGTTGTTAATTTGTTCTGTGCTTTTTAGAAAGACTGTATTTTGTGCATATATATGCATCCTGCTCTCTTTTTTTTTGCCTAAAATGGTTATGTTAATCATTTTGATTCACAACTTTTGACAGTGCCCTCTGAAGAATAAAAATGTCCAAATGAATATATGCCATCTTTCCTTTTGCCAGTCTCCAAATCTGAAACTTAAATTGGTACACTGTGGCTGGCAATACAATAGTAGAGGAGTGTACAGCCCTGTCCTTCCTGTGAGATCTGGTGATATGACTTACATGCAGATCCATTTAAAATTACTTAATTCTTAGAAGAGAACAAAGCTTAGGGTAAACTATGGAACACAAATGCTATAACTGTGTTTTCCAAGTGTGGTAAGTATACTTGAATACACTTATAGTGTCATCCAGGAAATAGAAAGCCAAAGATCAAGTGGCTTTTAGAGCCTGTTGGGAATGTGTAGCGGACTTAGGATCAAAATCCTGACTTCTTGGTACTTCTTTATTCATACTCTTTCCCCAAGTGATGTCATGTATTTCTATGACTTTCAATACTAATAAGCCAAGCATCTCTTTATTTTGTCTTTTGCCCAGCTCTTGTCTCTGAACCACAGAGTCATATACCCAACTCTAATACTATTTCTAACTGCTATAGTGACAAACTCTTGATTCTGTACCATGTTATTGTCTCTTCACTTAGCGCTCACCGACTCTCCTCATTTCAATATGAGTACTACTTTTCATGCAGCTATTACAACTGGAAATTTTTGGGGGGATCATCCTTGATTTTTCCTTTGCCCTCTTTCCACTTATCCAGTCTAGTTTCATACACTATTGGTGTTACCTTAATACAACAGCAACAACCACAAAAAAAACCTTTGATCTCCTTTTCTCCAGCTCCACTGTTATCATATTAACTCAACTTTTTCAATCTCAAAACTATTGACATTTTAGGCCAGAAAATTGTTTGTTGTGGTGCTGTCCTGCATTTTGTAGGTTGTTTAGAACTCTATCCACTAGATGTCAGCAGCAACGCCCTCTCAAGTTGTGACAACCAAAAAATATCTGCAGACATTGCCAAATTCCTTTGAAGGACAAAATCACCCCTGGTGGAGAGTCACAGCACCAGTCCAAGTTACCAGGGTTTTTCTATCTGGTCTATTAAAGTAGATTCTTAATTATTCCTTTTCCCACATTTGCCTCCCTCTCTCCACCCTATCTGATGTTGATTAGCTCCTCCCATTAATTTCCCTCAAAATGCCCTGCTTGGTTCCCTCATGGTCATTGTCAACTTTAATTGCTTCATTTATTTTATTATAAACTCAATGACAGCAGAATCCTTATCTGCTTACTTTACCTCAAACCCCCTTGCTTAGCTCTGTGCCTGCACTTAGAAGCAACTTGAAACATGCTCATCAAATGAATAAAGGAACAAATGAATGATGTTATTTCATGAGCCATACAACTTATAATTAATAACTGCAAATTTGTAAGATTGAACTGAATAATGAGCCACATTTCTCTTTTGATTTCATTCAAAGCACCTACATTGATCATTTTATATTTAGTGTTGTATTCAAGACATTAATACTGTATGCTGTGTCTAGCAGAACTGGAGTAAATCTCACATGCGTTTCTTCAGATTTCAGCAAAATGCAATCTGGAGTATGGGTTCCTCTTAACATATTGCTTTTAACACTGTCTTCTATCATTGCACATGCCCTAACAATTTTATTATAAGTTCTATACCAACACCAGTCCATTTGCCAAAGCATCACAGAAAGCAGCTGTAGTGAAATCTTTGAAAGAAAAAAATGTCATATTTATTCATCCCTTTACATCTGTTATAGCAACTTGAGAGTGTAAAGCAATTCAGTCATGGGAAAGGTCTGGCCCAAGTTGGCATTTAGCTGCCTCCTGACATAGGAGGGACCCATCCAAGAGTAAACAAGAAGGGCCCAGGGGGTTAGGAGAGCTGGGCCCCACTCTCAACTGGCCAGTGCTCTTAAACAAGTCACATAACTCTTTAGGATTCAACTGCCTCACCATGACATGAATTGGCTGGACTGGCCCTCTCCATTTCCCTTTCCAGCTCTAAAAGGCAATTTAAATCATAGAAATTTTATTCAGGAAGAACGTACAACTCATCTCTGTTGTCTTTTGGTTATAAATAGGGTAAGCATTTCCTTAAGAAAATGGACATTTATTTGCGTTATTATATGCCAGGCAGTGTTCTTAGGACTTTTATATGACATGTATTAACTTAGTTAATACTCACTGCAATGTTGGGAGATAATTAATACTGTTATGCAAATGTTGCAGTTGAGGAAACTGAGGCACAGAGAGGTGAAGCAATGTGCCAAAAACTGTCCAGCTAACTGAAAAAGCCAGAATTTGAACCTAGTCATTCTGGCTCCAGAACCTACACTTTTAACAAGTGAACAATTCTTATCTTTAAGGTAAAACCATTTCATTTTTGTCTTCATTGAAAGATTCCTCCAGTGCTTTTGATAATTCCCTACTTTTCAGATAAACCTTTGTCTGCTTCTCTCATGCTTTGAGTGTAGTGGGACCAAAGAAAAACTGGGAGCTAGAATGCAAACTATCAGAAGCAGCATGTGGTTGGGACTGTTTAAGTAGGTTGACAATGTTGTTGGGATGGTTTGGGGAAGGCCAGCTGACTGCAGCTTAAGGGCAAGAGTGAGTAGAAGTAAGAGGAAAGTGAGTGGATGAATGAGCGAGCCTAGGATGGCAGCCAAAGAAGTGAGACCTGCAGGGTAAGGGCAAGAAACCTGGTTAGCTGGCCTATGTGTAAGAGGGGGGCTTGCTCCCAGGGGATCAGGACAATGGACAGGTCATTGGAATGAAAGTAGAAGAAACCTCAGAGAGTATGGGAAAGGAGGCTGCCTCAGTGCTTGCTGCACACTGATCTTCTAGGTATGACTTCTTATATTCCTCCTCTGTAGGGGTAGGACTGGCCCAGGGAGGGATTATTTCAAAGGTGGAACAGTCTGCAAAGGTCAGAAGGCGCCAAGTGCAGAGGTCTTAGAGAAGCTTCACACTTAACCCTGACTGTCATTTCCAGTTTTTTGGCTTCCCCTTCTCCACCTCCTGCTTTCTTGCTAACTCAAGGTGCTCTACCAAGCTTCTGTTCTTTTACCCACTCAGTATTTCAGATTACTTCTAGAGCTACAAGCTTCACTTGCCTATGATGTTAGATGCTTGTTGGAATCTTTACTTGTGTTTTCTACCACCACCTCAACCTCAGAAGATGGGAAAGGAAATCTGCCCCATCCTCCTCCCAATCGGTTTCTCTTCCCTACAATTCTTCTTTAGCAGAAGGTCTCACTTTTCACTCAGGTTCATAAGGGATCAGGGTAAGGCCTAGGTCTGAGGCATAGCTCTCCTTTGTGTCTATATCTAATCCTACAGCAAATCTTTGTTTTCCTCTGGAATGTCCCCATCGTACACTGAATAGTGACCCCCCTCCCCCAAGATGTCTATGTCCTAATCCCTATAACTTGTTTATTATATTATCTTAAATGGCAAAAGGGACTCTACAGATGTGATTCAGTTAAGGATCTTGAGGTGGGGAGATTTTCCTAGATTATTATAAGTATTTGGAATATGACAATGTACAAAATAGATACAGGTCCCTGCCCTTATTGAACTTCCATTCTAGTGGGTGAGACAATGAACTTGATAAGTAAGTGAATCAAATTATATGTTTGAACTGCACTGTCCAATATGGTAATCACACACCTGAAATGTGGCTAGTCTGAATTGAGAAATGCTATCACTGTAAAACACTCTCAATTTTGATGACTTAGTACAAAATAAAGAATGGAAAATATCTCTATAATAAATTTTTAAATTGACATGTTTAAATGATATTTTGGATAGGTGGGGTTGAGAAAAATAAATTACTAAAATTAATTTCACTTGTTTCTTTTTATATTTACATTTTTAAGAAAACTTAAAATGTCATAGGTGACTCACATTGTATTTCCAAGGGACAGAACAGAGTTAGAAGTTGATAGCTGCAAGGCATTTAGAGGCAGAGCACGGTGAGGGGGAAATGGGGTGGCAGAGAGCACAGTGCTCAATATAGTGGTCATGGCACGCCTCATGAGAGGTTGGAATTTGAGGAAAGGTTAGAAATAGGGATGGCATTAGGCTGCAGCTATCTGGGGAATGAACTTTCCAGGCAGAGGGAACAGCTAAGTCAAAATCTCCGAGGTGCCTGATGTGTTCAAAGAATTGTAGAAAGATCAGTGCAGTTGGAAAGTCATGAGTGAGATGGGAGAAGCCAAGGTTAAGTCTGAGAGGTAGTGGGTGCTTCGATCATCTAGGGACTTGTGTCCTTGTCATGAGGACTTTAGCTTTTAATCTGGATGGAGCAGGAAGTCATTGAAGGTTTTGATTAGAGGAATGACATGGTCAGGAGTTATATTAGTTATTGGAGAGCCAGTGAATAGATCGGGCTCTTGCCCTCATGGAGCTTACAGTCAAGGAAATATTCCTGTAAATAAATATATAATTACAAATTATGTTAATGGTGAGAATAGTAGTTGACGTTTAAAAATGTTTTTTTGGGGGAGTGGGTGTAGCTCAGTGGTTCAGCACCTGTTTTCCATGTATGAGGTCTGGGGTTCAATCCCTGGTACCTCCTAAAAAAGAAAAAAAAAGTTTTTTAAGTGCAAAGTGTACGAATCATAAGTGTAGAGCTCGAAGATGAATCATCACAAAGTAAACACCCTCGTTAAATAGAAGACCATTAGAATCTCTGATATCTATCCCAATTAATACTCACCCATCTCCTCAAATGTAACCACTATTCTGACTTTTAACAGTAGAGATTAGTGTTGCCTGTCTTGTGATTTAATATAAATACTGTATATCACATCTGACTTCTTTCAAATGATAGATAACATTTACTGAGCACTAACTATGTGCAAGGCATTGTTATATAACTGTTAGTTTACAGTTAAGAGTCACTACCATGATCATTTGAAATGATCACTATATTAGTACCCTCATTTTATCAAGGAGGACACTGAGGTACACAGACAGAGTGCACATTCCTTGAAGGAAAGTTAAAGGATGTGACAAGAGATTTGAAAAGAACTTGCTTTAGATTAAGAAGTTGGGGAACACTTCTCTGAGGAATTAGACTTTACCCCTTGTCTTAAAGGTTGGTTGGAGTTACAGAAGGGGGAAGGAGAAGAACATTCCAGGCAGAGGGAAAGCTTTATGGCAGGAAGCTCCCAACCATGTAAATGTCTTGAAATAAGGACAGTGTGGTTGATGGCATGAGTGGAGACAGTGGGACATCAGAGGAGGTGGAAAATATGGGCAGAGGTGAGATCCTCAGGGATTAATACTAAGGGCAATTCAAAAGCTTCAAACATGGCTCCATCTTCCCTACCAGTTCTCACTGAGCATTATTCACCTGCCAGTTACAGGCTCCATCAGAGTGCCTCACCACCCCACACTACAACGTCAGTGTCTTCTCCTTGTCTTTGCCCCTGCTATTCCTCTTCATCCTACCTTTCCAGCCACTTCACATGCAGCACTTCCTTCTCACTTGGATCCAATGCCACTGTTCCTTTTCCAGTACCCAAACAAGCGAAACTCTTCATGTCTCTACTTGTTTCCCCAAGCTCCTCCCAGTACCTTGAGTAGCCTTTTCCCATGTTTTGCCTACTAAGAATTATTCATGCTGCACATTTCATTACTCAGGGAGGCTTTCTTTGAGTCCATAGTAGAAAATAAGTCCATCAATTTTATTCTGTCATGGCACCCTGCACGTTTCCTTTACAGCATTTATCTCTAATTTTAACTATTTATTAATTTGTGGAATTATTTCTTTAGTGCTTCTCTACCCTTACTAGTCTGCAAGCTCCAGGATGGCAGGGACTATGTATATGGTGTTGTGACTTCAGTACACTCAGAGCTCTCTCAAATCTTAGTTTATAATTGGAACTCAGTTCAAGTTAGCAAAATAATTGGGTTTGATTACTTGGGATATCAAAATGTCTATAAGATATGACAAAGCAATCTAAGTTCAGAATAAGAATTGTAAAGTGGTATATCTTATGTGAATAATTAACATTCAAAGTTTGCTTTTGCAGCTTGTAGCTGCAGACCTGCATCTTGGGTTGATTTTTATGGCCTATAAAGAGTCCTTTTGGCTAGGACCTGCTCACAGTTATCAGAGCAGCCTCCAAGGGCCTGCAACCCACCGATGTGACTATTCTCTTTAGGTCGGGCTGGGCCACTAAGAGGTAGTCCAACATGGCTAATCACTAGAAGAAGGGAAACTGAGGCATAAGGCAGGTAACTGGGTTTGAGAACACCCTTATTCTGAGCTGTGAAGCCTTCCTCTTGAAAGGTCTAAATGTGGAATGAACAGGAACTTTCTTCCCCTAAGTGGAGAGTAGCCCTCCAGCTGGGACCTTGTTCTTCTGAGGGTTCCAGACCCAAAGTAGCCACAGTCCAGTCAAGTGCCCCCTCCCCACTGGCCTGGTAATAGGGTCTTCACTTGAGGTGAGGAAAGCTATGCCATGCCCCACCTCCTGTTCCATCTCTCTGGATCTTTTACTATTTCACACTCCTAACACCTGTCAATAAAAATGGCCTACCGTGAAAAAAATCAGTATTTTAAGAATCATTATTTTCTACAATCTTACAAGCTCAGATTTTTTCCCTTCAATTTTGGAATGATTAAATAAGTACACAGAATTCTTTAGAAACTCATGTTAGAGAGCTGGTAATGGCTTTTTTGAAGCTAAAATTGAAACTCACAACCATTATAACATTTCAGTTTTTATTCAGCCCACCTTTCCTTACTAGTTTCCAATTTAATTCTCCTAATAATAAAACACCCTAAACTTCTTCATATTTAAAGCATATAAATTAAACCAAATATCTAAGTATTGCATCTTGGTTTATTTTCTTTCTTCATAATCTCACACTGGAAAAGTTATCTAGTTTTTAAATTATTAGTTGTTTTTTGTTTATCAAAAAACACATTAATATAATGTTAAAAGTTCTATACTATTAAAATCATAACAAAACAAGCAGCTCTTGGCATGACTTTTCCCTGTTCCTCTCCAACACTTTGAACTATTTCATGCAGTATTTACACATCTCTCTTTCTCTACATAATATACATAATCATTTCTTTTTGGGTTCATCAAATTGAAGTATTATCTACTGAATTCTATTATTGTCTATGAGATTTTCACTCTTAAATACCTTCATGCCTACTGCTCCCCTTTTTCCTTTTCTTGATATACTAAAATTTTAGAGTCATTCATTATTTAGGATTTATATTTTATTCTCTCTGTCAATGCGATGCACAACTGAGTACTGTGGTATGTGGTGATTGTTTGCCTTTCAACTCTGTGTTTTCTGTGGTTAATTTTTGTCTTGATTTTTCATAGAGTTGATTTCTTTGTATCTTCTGCTAATTACTTCCATAACTTCCAATAGCCTCTCTATCCAATTTTCATAATTTAATCACATTGCTTTTGTTTTTTATTAGAGACATTATTCATGGGCACCTCACTTTTTCCTTCGCTCAGTATTGTACTCTTTTGGCCATCAATGCAGCTGTTATTTTGAAACTTGCCTTTTCTGCCAATCTAGGACATTCCCATCTTTCTCCTGGGGTGAATTCCTTGTTGTCTGGGTCTCATGTCTTCCTCATTCTTGGTTTACTCCTTTGTTTTGCTCGAAAAAGTGATTAAGAAGCGCTATTACTAAAAACAACAGCAACAACAACAATGAAATAGAGTATCAGAAGTGACAATGATGATATCCCACCAATGGCCATCTCTTGAATTAATTCTACTTTAATCAGGATTGGTGCCCTCCACACACAGGATAATTTTCCTCCTAGAAAATTATCCCCACTGTCTTGGGGATTTTCTTTCCTTTCCTCCTATGTGTTGTCTCTGATCTTTTTGTTTATTTGTTTGTTTTAGTTTTGAATCCTGTCACCACTTCCTTCTCCTTATCTTTCTTCTCCTCATTCTCCTTCTTCTCCTCCTTTTCCTCCTCTACCTTCAGTTATTTTTCTTCTTCCTCCTCCCCTCCTCTTCCTCTTCTTCTCCTCTTTTCCATTGTTTCTCTCTCTCTCTCATATTTCTCTCTCTCTATCCATCCATCAGTCCATCCATCCATCCATCCATCCATCCATCCATCCATCCATCCACCCATTCATCCATCCTTCTCTATCTCCAAATAACTTTCTGTGAAAGGAGGCTGAAGTGATAACTTTTTCTGAAATTCAGTTTATTAAGATGAAGGGTCAGTTGCATTGATCCCCTTCTCATCTTATATGACTTTCTGTGAACTTTCTTAACTTTATCCTCCAACCCTTCCATGATTTTGTTTTTCATTTCTGCTATTATGTTTTTAATTTGTAAGAGTTATTTTTCCTCTGATTGTATTATTAAATACCTTGCTTTTGTTTCAAAGTGCCATACATTTCTTCTTTTACCCCTTTGAGGATATTGTTGGGGAGCATTTTCCTCCCCTGGGTAGTCTCTTCTGCTTTTAAGAATAATTTTTATCTGTGTATTTTGGTTTCTAACTTTCATTGTGGGAACTTTCCTCAGATATTTGGTAAGCCCCCCCCCCCCGTTTTTTTGTCTGCTCATGTTTAAGGCAAGGGGATGAAAGTGCTGACTGCCAGCTCTGAGCTCATTAGTCTGGGCTTCTGGGTTCTGAGCTTTAGTAGAGAGTTATGTGGGTGAGGGAAACTCTGATGTCAGTATTTTCAAGAATTTTGTCTTGGGCTAATTACATTCCGCAGAGAAGAATCTTCTGGTGTCCTTCTTTAAGGATAAAGCTTTGACTATTGGTCAACTGGAAAACTTGTGAAAGAAGAGAGTTGGGGAGCACAAATTTCTATATGTGTCTGTTTACTTTATCCCCCAATTCAGGGTGTTATCTATGCCTGTAGGTCATTGAGGCATCCTCCTATCCAGTCAATCTCTGTTTTAACCTGTTCAGAAAATACACTCCCAGTTTCAGGTGAGGACAGAGGGAGAGGAAGTTATCCATTGGTGTGGATTTAACTGCTTCTTAAAGAGCTTTTCACCAATCTTTTTCTTATTAGATCTCCACTTCCAAACATTCTCCGAGGTGATCTAGGTTACCAGCTCTGAGCCTTGTGAGTTTTCTACACTGAAAATCCAGTTGGTTCTGGACTTTTGCCAATGCTGGTTTAAGATTTATCTTTCTTCAGTCCACTCCTCTCTGACTATCTTCCCTCCCATAGCTTTAATGACGCTTCAGGAGGAAATGTGTTCATCCTCCACCTCTATCCAGAGCACTTATTTTATAACATTTTGTATAAATTGCTATAGCAGATGCTCCAAATGCCCCGCCCATATGCTCTAAGCAGTCACCTCTATATGTGAACACGGCTTCTGGCAAACAGCTGGGACTCTGCCTGAGAGTTTTTTTGGTTGGTTTGTTTGTTTTACTTTTTTCTTCTTTTTAAAGCTGTGTAAGTTTGGACTGTGTTCACTGCCAGAGTTAATACCTTGGAAGAAGCCCTTAAACTGGGAACATTCTGAGGTTCCCAGTTTAAGTCCCAAAGCTATAGAACAGTTCCAGCTGATCTGCCAGAATAATTTGCTTGGGGTAGTGGGTTGAAAGATATGCTGACCTGGAACCTGTGACTATGACCTTATTTGGAAAAAGAGTCTTTGTGGATGTTAAGAAATTAAGGATCTCAAGATGAGGTCGGCCTGGATTAAGGTGGCCACAAAATTTAATGGCAAGTGTCCTTAGAAGAGAAGAGGAAAAGACCGAGGAGAAGACTGTGTGAAGATGGAAGCAGAGATGGGAGTGATGTAACCACAAGCCAAGGAAAGCTTAGGGCCTCCAGAAGCTGGTGGAACCTTTGGAGGGAACACAGATTTGCAGGCACCTGAAGGCACTTTGTCCTCCAGAAATATGAAAGAATAAATTCTTGTTGTTGTAAGCCACACAATTTGTTGAAACTTATTAAGGCAGTCTTAGGAAGCTAACATACTTGGTAATGCAGCTTTTTTGGCTCCTATTCCTTCCCTATCTCATATCCTTCCTCATCTACTGGTCTTTCCTGGAATCACTTGCAGAATTAACCAGTAACACTCCAATCCTTGTGAACCCAGAAGCATATATCATTCAGCCACTGCTGTTTTTCAGCTGACTAATAATTATTTGATAATTAGAACTTTTGAGGGTCAGGTTATTAATCTGACACTTCCTGCCCTTATCACTGCAACACTGATCACAGTCCCAAGAACCATATTTGATAGTCTGCTTCTTTATGGCAAGCTACGTCCTACTTTAGCTTAAGAGGTAATGCAGGTTATACAACATCACTTGATTAAAATGTCCCGGATTTGTCCATAGCCATTCGCTTTTAGAAGCATCTCCAAGTCTGGGTACTAATTGCCTTTGAGTCATCTGCAGCTTAATAGCAAGGTGAGAGCAGGGTGACCTCAGTCATAAAAATCTACTAAATCCCAAATGAGAAAAAACAGAAATGCATTACTTTTGTGCAACTCTGATATTTGGAGCATATGAAGGGATCTCTAAAAGCTTGCAACATAATGAGGAAAGAACAGATACAGATGAATATGTATCCCAGGGCAAGTTAAGCATTTTCTCTTACTACAGTACAAAATATTGAACTGAGAATTCACACAGGAAACCATACCAGCTTATCAACTGATTCTTTGTTTATCCTTTAAAACCCTCAAAAAAGTGGCCTTTTCTAAACTACTATTAAAATGCACCTGTATTCGATAAAATTACTTAGATGAGCAGCTGAAAATCATAAAGTACTTTTGATTTTTGTCATTGAATAGTTCTACAATAATCAACGAGTACATTTCTTTTTCACACAGCGGTAGACATTATCGATATTTTAACTCTCTGTACTGTTTTTCTTCTTTAACAGACATAATAGGCAATTTAAGGTATTGAAGTTCCCTGCTCTCCTGTGGCCAATTAATGTGCATTTCTTATCTTTTTTATATTTTCAACATAAAACAACTCTTTCTGTTGTGTCCTCTACACAACTGTCACAGACATTTGGAACCATATGTTCCTGTCTGGTGCATGCCATGAAAAAGCAGTGAATGTCAAAAGATGGCTTACAGAGCCTCTCGCAACAGCCACAGAGAATCCTCCATGACATGCTGCCACACCCAAGACAGTAGTAAAGTTGGGACTTTACCCAGGATTGGAGGAAGACCATACCAAGTGCAGATTCTGACTCTGCCCCTTTTGGAATGCCACTTGCATTCCTCCTTATGGCTACAAAATCAAGGAAGATCCTCTTTTTAGCCTATTTACCTACTTCAATAGTAAGGACACAATCATTGAAACGAGATGTAGAACCAGATACTTGTGGCTTTTCCTTTCTTCCCAGTTCTACCTCAAATGATATACTAAGAAACATTCTCAGTATAGCCTTAACTATTACTCAAAACAATTTTAAAAATAGATTATGTTCTTGCTAATTGGTCCAAAAGGAAACTGAGCTACCAAGAGGCTTTAATCTTTGTTCTAAATCACAAAGCAGATTTACTCTGCTCACATATTGCTTCACCAACCAAATTGTGCTGCTTCTCAAATTGCAGTTTTATCCATCAATCATTTCATTTACCAATGTTTTTTTTCCATTTTGACCACTATATAATGACTTTCTTCTGGGAAATAGAGAATAAGTATGCAATTTTTAAAATGAACAAAAAAGTTAAGGTCACAAACTGCTGAGTTAAACCACATATATAAAAGCAATAAATATCTTATTTGCAGACAAAGTAGTATTAAAAATAATTTAAGTTAGTCTTTATAGTTGCTAGGACAGTATAAGCTTTTTTTTTTCCCTTTTCTCTCTTTGTCTCACTCCTCAAACCACACCCTACTTTACAATTTCAGATTTTCCTGTGAAAAGCAGGAAAATCTGAAATTGATCCTGGATGATTTCTAAGTCATATTCACCCTCTGTGTATTAAATAATGTGGTTGGCTTTAGGATGTCTTAATGGCATCCTCCACTTTCTCTCTTCAAAAGAAGAGAGAAGGTGATCCAAACATTCAGTAAAACACACATGTTGTATATAACAAGGTGTTGAATTTAGGCCATCTGAATAGAAAATGGAGATTTCATATTTAGTTAGCAGCAATTTATGAGCACAAGAGTTGGAGTGTTAAAAATGTCCAAATTCACAAATACAGTATATAGTTAGTCATGGGTGGTGTTATTTGGCTCAAAATAGACTTTTATTTTGCCTTTCCCTCCCATTAACCACATTCAGAATTAGATAGAAGAGTGAAGAGCAGCAGCAGGAAGATTGAACAAAAAATTAGCAGAATAACAGAAAAGTTCAAACAGCCAGCTAAGTTCATTGCACATCTCAACCACAGACATATTTTCAGGTGACACTGTTTTTGACAAAATGTGGGAACCACAGGATCTACAACACTTATAAACAAAACTCAACAACTCTAATAATAGTTACAGAAGTGAAAGCCAATTTGGATAAAATAAGACATTGACTCAAGTCCTCTGAGAGAAGATTTTTGAAAACAAGCTTGACAAAAGTCTCATTTTGCCTCTTGGGGAAATCACATTTCTTTTTGCACCTTGACTCTTTTTCTGAATTTTTTTTTTATTACTGGGAGAATTTCCTGCGGCATTTCTTCTCCATCTGACATCATGAAATGGGATATGGTTTTTGTTGTTGTTGTTTTTATCTTAAAGTGTCTAAAATGCTATTTCATGCTCTGGTCCTTGGCTGAGTATGTACTTTGTGGATGACCTTCCTTGAGAAGGTTGCAGTGACATTAGTGGTAGAGTACAAGCAAATTTTATATTTCATGGAGTTTTCTGTTTTAGCACCTATATCTTTTCCAATTATTTACCCAAAAGGAATCAGATAAAAATGCAAGCTTAGTGTCTATCAGCCAGTTCTCTATGAAAATTAAAGATAGTCTGCTTTGTATGGAATTAATATACACTATTCTCAATTGCCTCCTCTTATATTTTTTTTGTGGTTTAAGTACATCAACTGGTTCATATCCACATGTTATCAGAAACTTACAAGATTGCTGCTATGTTGACAATATTTTCAGAATGTCTAAGATGGTTCATATGTTCCCTGGGTACCAACAACCCACTTATTGGGATTAATATTTAAATTGCATGTTAATTTTCCCAAATCAATTCAATATGCCCTTTACTAATTTAAAAATAATGATAAAATAAGTAAAAAATCTTTTTTTTTTCCCTTTGGATGTAAAATGATAGCATGGTTCTAAGAGTGTGGAATAAGGGAATGAAACCTAATATGGAACCAGAAACCTTCCTGCTGAGCCTGTGGATAACCTTGGGCAAATCACAATAACTGCCTTATTGGATTTCAAATTCCTCAACTGTAAAATAAAGGAGCTGGACTTATTGTTCGTAACGATCCTTCTGTTTCTAATTTTCAATGAATGTCTCCAGGTTCTTCTACGTTGCTGGTTCTCTTAATGTCCTCATCAGCTGTTCAAATTCTGGTGCAAAGAAATTTGTATTTTAATAAGGTCACTATGGTTGCAATGGAAAAATGGACTGAAGGGCTGCATGGAGTTGGCATGACACAGGGAAAAGGCTAATGCAGTAATTCTTAGAACATTGTTGATGTATGATGTCATGGTGTCAGGATAGAAAGAGGTGCATGGAGTCAGGAGACATGGGTGGGGTCAAACTATCCGGAAGAAGCTTCACTGGTTTGGATTTGGTGAGTGAGGAGAAAGGACATATTGAGAATGAAGCACAGACTTCTTGCTTAGTGATTCCGCTCAACATCAGTGCCTTTCACTGAGATGTGGAACACAACAGGGAGATGGGCTTTGGGGAACAGAGATAAAAGTTTGTCTTTGGATTTGGTGACCTAAGATCTCTAGGGGACATTAAGTCACTTGAATGCAATTGGACACCAAAGGGCTAAGGCTTTCACCCAGTGCATATCTAAAGCCCATCTCACCACATGTCCTTGCATCTGGAAAAATAATTCAAGTCCACCAGTAATTTTTAAAATCAATGGAGATTTTTCTAGAGGTTTCACTGGAGAGATAGGGGAAGGGAGTTACATGGTATATCATATATTCAGATCTCTTTAAAATCATCCTTATACATAGCTCTTTCCTGGAATCTTGGCTTTCCATAACAACTTCAAATCATTTTCTCTCTCTCTCTTAAAAACTCACTTTCCCTCTAACCACTACCTTTCAAAATGTCAAAACATTACTTCCTTCACTCACTCAAACATAAAGGAGAACTGGTCGTAGTCTGGGAGAGTTTCAGTGCATCTTGTCACACTTATCTCTCTCTCTTTCTCCCTCTCCCCCCTACCCTCTCTCTTTTTTTACTAATCACACCACATTCTAATTTATTATATATCATTCTCCTCTAATTGATGTTGTTGAGCCTCTCCAGGACATGGTTAATGTTTTATTCATTCTTGTAATGTCAGAACTTAGGTTAGATTTATATTAGGTTGGAAATACTTGTTTATTGAGTAAAGAAAAGAATTATATCTGGGCATTAACTAATTATTTTTCAAATCATACTTTTTTCATGAAATGTTCCTGGATTCTCAGGCTGAAGTATCTCTTACAGGTTTCCAAAACAAATTAATTTTACCTCTAGTCTTAGGCTGGTACTTATTACATGTGAGATAATTCCACACATATTATATCTTTATTATTCTAATCAAAGTTTATTTAACCTTGTCATCCTATCATTTGACTATGTTAGGTGCTCAGAAAGTAGTTTTTAAGTGAATTTGTGAAGGTATAAGTGAGTGAATGCATGTTATAATGTGTAGGTTTGTGTTTTTACCGTGAATGAGTTCTGTGCTTTCTCTCTATATGACACTTGTGTTTCTATGATTGTTCAACTTGTGCAGGTCCATTTTTATTTTGCTTGCAAGCAGGAACCATTTCTCTTTTATTTTGTATCCTTTTATTACATTTCTTACTTCCAAGTTTTGCTAGTTCCAATAGCTCTAATATGTGTATATATATATAAATTGAATAAAATATATAAACTGAATAAAATATATAAATAAAATTTATATATTTTATTCAATATATATAAATTGAATAAATCCATACAGTCATAGTCCTGTAGGATATACACTCTGCCATAATCAGAATATCATCTTCATGTTTGGGAAATGGGCTCAATTATGGGTTGAATTTTGTATCCCCAAAAGATATGTTCAAGTCTTAACTTCTGGACTTGCGATTATTTAGAAATAGCCTTTGAAGATGTGATTAGTTTAGATGGTAAGGCCCTAATACAATATGACTGGGGTCCTTATAAGAAGGGGGGAATTGGACATAGAGTGACAAAGGGGAAAGCACCATGTGACGACTGAGGCAGAGAACGCCACAGCTTACTGGCAAGCCACCGCTGGAAGCTTGGAGAGAGGCATGGACCAGATGCCTCCCTCCAGACTTTCAGAGGGAGCATGGCCTTGCCAACACCTTGATTTTGAACTTCTAGCCTACAGAACTGTGAGACAATAAATGATTATTGGTTTAAGCCACTCTTTTTATGGCACTTTATTATGTCAGCCCTAGGAAATCAGGACGGCTGCCGTAAGTACAGGAACAAAATTTGGCATCTCTTAGTGAGGAAGAGGGAAGCAAAAGCTATTGAAAAGGCCACTGTTAATATCTTCCCCCATACTATGTTGCATAATCTCAAGAACAGTTTGAGATTTTGTGCCCATTCACAAGGAATTTTAAAACATTAATATTTGCTTACATTAGCCTGCATGATTTTTTTTTCCTTAACAAAATGTATATCAGAAGGTTTATCCATTGGATTAAGTGCTGTAGCAAGTATGTATGTCTTATCTTATATACCACCTACACGGAATTTTAAGCATTTTATTAATCTTTTTGTAAAGAATAACTTCACCTACTTTAAAATGCAAAATCTCTCTGGAAGAGTATATGGAGATGGTGTAACTGCATCAAAAATGGCTTTCTGCACAGAAAATGACAAATTTCTCTTTACAACAGGAATTTAGGAAACCAGAATTTAATGTAATTAAAATTGGAAAATCATTATTTAACATAAGTCATGCTACATTTCTCGAAGAAAACACAATGAGGATATTTTAATTTCAGATGAGTCAATAATTTTAGTTTTATCTCTCTCCTGAGTCTGTTCTAATTAAAGTAATATGGAAGATAAATTTGAGGAAGCATTCTAAACTTTTCGCATCTCAGTTGCAATCTTTTGTTTGGGAAACATGTTGTCAACATTAAATGGAATTTCCTAAACTGATACTCTAAAAATTAATATGAATGTAGAGAACCAAGAATACAAATAAGCAATATAGGTCCCAGAAGTAGTGAAAATACTTAAAGAATGGAAGATATTCTGTACCAATTTTATTCTATGTTCATTGCTGCTTGCCTCCTTATTGACATTTTTATTAAAGAAAAAAGTTTATCATGATCATATCCTGAGCCTACACAGGTTATTTAAATTGTAAATTGTGTATTGCTATTGCATGTCAAATTTCCCAGCTTTGATTTTTTTTTTAAGTGTAAAGTTAAGTTTAAAATGCTCAGTTTATTAACCAGAGAAAACACACATAAAACAGTTGTTCTACTCTCTGTCAAAAAGGAAAATATGCTGCAAAATAAGTTATATTTTATCATAATAAATGAGAATAAAACATGCTTGAATAGAACTCATTTGTTAGTGTAGCAATGGAAAGAAGGAAGTTTTTCATTTGTTGCAGTAATTGTATATTCAATATGGACTTAAATGTTAGTCCTTGCCATTCCTGAGGGAGTGGGATGCAGGTGTTTAGTAAGATTGCTGACCATGGCAGGGTGGGGAGAGCCTGGGACCTGGAGTTTACTGCCCTGCTGCTACTTTGCAATATTGTTTAATAATATTAAAATTTAATGTTTATTGACTTTAGTTGACTACAGTTACATTGTATGTATTATCGCATTTAATGCTCACAACAATCCTATAAGCTAGGAACTATTACCATTATTCCTATTTTTCGAATGAGGAATTGGAAGCATAGAAAGTTTAAGCAAATTGTGCCTAATCGTTCAGCCAATGAGGTGGATCCAGGGTTCAAACCAGGGTATATAACTCTCTTCACCACAATTCCCCATTGCCCATGAGAAAAACAAGTCATCTCCATGCCTCAATTTCCTCATCCAGAAAATTGAGTCCAGGAGGAATTGGATGACCTTTAAGGGCCCGTCATCCCAGTAGTTTAATCATTGTATAAGGTAGTTACTTTAGTTCAATATAGAGCTAAGGAAAATAGATCACTGTATGGAAGAGAACAATAAACATTGTTTTACTGGAATGTTCAAGGATTGGGCTGGTCTTGATTTCAGTTCCCACAGGGGCCTATCTTGAGTCAAAGATTAGAGTGCAAGTAGTTTGGGACATGGTCCCAGCTGTTTCAGTAGGAAAGTGGACTGGTGAGAAGGGGAAGTGAATTGGTGATATGGTATGTTATCAAGTGAGCTGTCACTGTGGGCCAAAGAAGCTCTGGGAACTCATAAAAGCATACAACATTCAACTTGCAGTGATGTTACCTGAGAGGGAGGCTGCTGGGTCACTTACTGGTGAGGGCTGCTTCCAAGGGTATGGTTGAAACTTCCAGACTGCTGTGACAAGAAGCAAAATGGACTCAGGAGACCAGAGGGAAGCCCCAGGTGAGGAAATGCAGGGGCTGGCCATTGGAAGTCAGACTGCCTGCCCTTATGAAGTCAGGACAGGCAAGGGGGTAGATCTGGGGCATTTCCCACAAGCCTGTGCAGATCAAACTAACTCTTAGGTTAAGAGTTACTCTGAAATTTTGTTTGCTTTTTTCCCTTGTATCGGTAATTTTATTTTCTAGAAGGCAACATTTCCTTGTCCTAGTAAATAAACTGTGAAGAGCATAATTGAATCTCTGATGATTAAGTTTCTTGCAGTCACTCAGGGCCATTATTATGACCAAAGTTTGAGTGTTTTCTTCTTAGCTGAGAAGAGTTTGACAGCTTCAAAATGCCTTAGAGAAATATATCATGACACAATATCTGTAAATAGAGTGGAGGAATTTAGAAGCTCAAATGATGCCGGCTATATTTTTCTGCCTGGACTTGTAGGAATGCAACGATCATAACTGCGATTTTAATGTTTTCTGGAATAACAGTTTCCATCCCTACATTTTCAACATACCAGAGCACCCTTAGAAATATCATAAAATCCTCAATGAAAAAAATACATAAAATCAGCTAACAAATTCTTACACCAATACCAATTTAATTTCATTCTCAAAATGTAGAGAGAACATGGAACACTTTTTAGGAAGTAATTCATCTAATGAAATAAAATAAAAATAATAGGTGTTACAATTTGCAAGGCTTATTAATAACTACTTTATTGAAAAAATTTATAAAGACAGAATAACACAGGCACAAGAAGAATCATGAAGGGAATATATGTACTGTCTGAAAGTGGTAATTTCCAGAATGGAAAGAAGGATTCACAGAGTGAAAAGTGCAATAAAGAAAATATCATGAACAAGAAATGGACTTTTCTCTGGTCCACAAATTTATTTCTCTGCAAACCCAATGTATTGCCTTTGTACCTTCCTACTTCTTAACAAATTTATTTTGTTTTATAAGGCACACTCTCTATTTATGTTTTGGTCTCTATCTCTCTGACTATGAAATAAATCACAGTAAGAATTAATTTGTAGTACATTCAGAATTTTCTAGTCTGAACTATTTGGGGCCAGAAGACAACTATTATTGCAGAAGGGTCTCAGTCCTGCAATCCAAAACATTCTCTAGTGATTTCAGTAGAGATCTTCTGGGAAGATTCACAGACATTGATTTCTATTTCTTGCTTCACTCCTTTCAACAAATTTACAAACTGATATCCAACTTATTTGCCATATTATTTTTAGCAACCTTTCTAATGGAACTTAATTTAATCTTAAAGTTGAATATAAATGTTTTCTCTGAAAATACTTAAAGGGTACCCTAGTATATTGGATAGGGATAGTATGGCTTCTTCAAGGAAAATACTCAGAACTGGGAGATGTTTAAATGGTTTTTTGTAAGTATTACATATGCTAGATCATTTAAGGTCCTAATAGTAAACACATATTCCAGTTTATATTATTAACATCTGTCTGAAAAAGACTGTTACTCTCCACTGAAATCCTTTCTCATCTTCTCCTGAAATAAGAATTATAACTAGAAATCTGGTTGCCCAAAGAAAGACTACAGGTTCCAGAAAGATGGTGTGGGAGTAGGCAGGCAGGGCTCAACTATCTCACAAAAACAACAGAGAAAGGAACAAAATCTGCATAAGAGACGTGCTTTGGGGGTCAGAAGATGAGAACAGTACTATGTGACTCCAGGAGGTCAAGGAACAGAGAGATGAAGAACCTGAAATAACAGACGAGAGTTACTAAATCCCTGTGGTGGCCAGGAAGAGCTTCCAACCCCCACCCTCAAGACATTAAGCCTGGATAAAACCCATGGCTCACTGGAGCCATCTGAGAGAGGAATGGACAACTTCCTCCCTGTCAGCTGTTACAAGGTAAAAGGTACAAGTTGGAGGGCTTCTCTTCAGTGAATTTGGCCAGCAGAGCCCACTTTGAATTTTAGTTCTGTCCAGACCAGAAATTGGGAAAGTGGAGGTTGAAAGAAACAACTTCATGGGAATTTCAGTTCACCGACTAGCGCCGTCTGCTGGCTTACCAGGAAATTGCAAGAGAAAAACTGCTTTTAGGTCTGTCCTTAGTCATAGGAGAAAATTAGGACTAACAAAATCCGTGAGTCCCTGAAACAACTTTGATAACCTAAGATGGGCAATTTTAAAGACTTAAAGTAAGTTGAACCAAAAATCAAAGAAAACCTTTGATAAAAAAAAAAAAAGAAAAAAGAAAAAAAAAAAAAAACTATACAAGAGAGAGAAATTGACCATCAGAGTAAATTCACCAACATATTCAAATGCCTAGCCACCAGCCAAAAATTACAAGTCACACTAGGAAACAGGAAGAAATGGCCCAGACAACAGGGCAAACCAAATATCCTGATATGATACAGGATTAAGACAACTAATCAATGAATCACACAAATCTTCTAAATCAATGCAAAGAATTGTAGGAATATATAACCAAAGAGATAAGCATATGAAGAAAACACTGGGTGAAAGCCTACAAAGAGAAGTAACAGAGCTTGTGGGAATGAAAGACACAGTGGATGAGATTAAAAATACATTAGGGGCACATAACAGCAGATTTGAATTGTCCAAAGACAGAATTAGTAATTTTGAGGACAGAACATCTGAACTGCAAAAGACAGGAGAACATAAATAGAAAAGAATGGGAAAAAAATGGAACAGGGTCTCAGGGAATTTAATGACAATGTCAAATGCACAAACACATGCATTATCTGTGTCCCAAAAGAAGAAAAGAATGGAAAAGGGGCAGAAAGAATATTTGAGGAAATAATGACGAAACACTTCCCAACCCTTATGAAAGACATAAATATCAATATCCAAGAAGGACAATGTTCTCCACACAGAATAAATCCAAAGACCTACTCTAAGACACTGACTATTCAGGCTAATAAACAACAGAGATAAAAGAGAGGATTCTGAAAGCATCAAGAGAAAAGTAAAGACTTAAATACAAGGGAATCTCAATAAGATTAAGTGCCAACCTCTCATCCAAATATATAGGAAAACACCTTCAGGATCTTGTGGTAGATGGTAATCTCTTAAACCTTATACCTAAAGCATGGGCAACAAAAGGAAAAATAGATAAATGGGACCTCCTTAAAAGTAAACACTTTTGTACCTCAAAGGACTTTGTCAAAAGGGTTAAAAGGCAGCCGACTCAATGGGAGAAAATATTGGGCAATCACATATCCAATAAGGGTGTAATATTCATGATATATAAAGAGATACTCAACTCAACAATACGAAGACAAACAACCTGATTAAAAATGGGCAAAAGACTTGAATAGACAATTGTCTAAAGAAGAAATACAAATTGTGAAAAATCATATGAAAATATGTTCAACATCTCTAGCAATCAGAGAACTGCAAATCAAAACTACAATGAGATATCATTTCACACCTGTTAGAATGGTCACTATTAAGAAGTCAGAAAACTATAAGTGTTGAGAAGATGTGGAGAGATAGGAGATCCTAGAACTCTTGATGAAAATGCAGAATGGTACAGCACTATGGAGGACTGTTTGGCAGTTCCTAAGGAAGTTGAATATAGACTTGCCATGTGACCCTGCAATACCACTACTAGGTATATACTCAGAAGAACTGAGAGCAGTGAAGTGAACAGACATCTGCACATGGATATTCATAATGACATTATTGAGAATTGCCAAAAGATAGAAACAGCCCAGGTGTCCATCAACAGATGAATGGATAAACAAATTGTGGTGTAGTCACACAATGAAATATTATGTATCTATAAGACGAAATGAGGTCGTGAAGCATATGACAATGTGGATGAACCTGGAGAACATTACATTGAGTGAAGCAAGGTGGACACAAAAGGAAAATTACTGTATGGTTGTGCTATTATAAACTAAATATATTGTGTAAACAAAGGAGTTAATAATTAGAAGATAGGTCACCAGAAAATACAATGAGGGTAAAAAATAGAAAGTTGAGGGTTAATCTGTGAAGAACTGGTAAAAAATTTGTTTGTAAATGTTTGGAAATGAATAGAAAAGGTGAAAGCATATAATAGTGTTTGTACATAGGTACAAACTCCCATAATATTTGTACCTATGATATGGGTAACAGTGGTTGAAAGGGAAAGTCCACGGACATGTGTATTACTAGAAGGAAAGCTAAAATATGTAACATGGGACTGTATAACATAATGTAACCTCATGGGAAATATGAATATGGGTAATATCACATAAGAATATGACTGTTCTTAAAAAATATAATTACAAATGAACAGAGAGACAGACACAGAATATCAGTTATGTATGGCAGGGGAAGCATAGAGAGATTGAAAGGTGAAGATTTTGTTTGTTTATTTTTAAATTACTGTTGTAATAATCAAAATGCTCTAATAATGATTGAAGTGATGAATGCACAGCTATGTGATTATACCAAATACCATTGATTGTACACCTTGGATAGATTTATGCTTTATTAATATATATAAATAAAACTGATTTGTTAAAAAAGAAAGAAAGACTATATTTCTTAGTCCACCTGAGCCTGTGTTTTGCCGTATAACTAAATTCTTTCCAGTGGAATGTGAGCAGAAGTGATTAGCTCTAATTTTGGTTCTCAGTCTTAGAAAATTGGACTTATATTCCTCCACTGCCTTTTCTCTGCTCCTTGTTTGGACCCTAGCTCTGAACATTCAGATCAGGGCAATGCCCCAGGGGGTGGAAAACTGACAATGTTGGAAAAACCTGGCTTCTGAATAACTACATGGACTAGAATATCCTGCCATCTAGACTGTTTACAAGAGAATTTAAATGAATGAGAAATACACTTTTACGTTCTTTAAGTCACTATATTTTGGTTCATCTTTGTTACAGCTGCTTATCTTTCACACTTACTAATGCATTCCTCAGAAGGCATGGGTATTTTATCCACTGGAATCAAGCAATTATCTCAAGAAAACTGTATTTTCCTCACCAGGCAAAGAAGGTTGTGGAGCAAAATGTTGATTAATGTATGCTTCCAGTTTAGGCAAAATACAGCAACTTATTAAGTACAATGTTAAACTCTTAGTAGCAGAGGTTTAAGAAAAGAGCATAAATGGGTTTTTCGCCCTAACAATGGGAAATCTTATTGATTTGAATGTAATTTAAAATGAGAGTTAAATCTCAAAAGGGATATGATTATATTAACATAATTTGCATGCTTAAGGATTCACCCACAAATACTCTGGGGATAGGAGAAAGAAATTAACATCTTGCTATCTGTTATGAATCTCATTTAAGGTCATGTAAATCATATGATTTTGGAATTATCAATCTAACACAGAAGTGATGAATAGAAGACTCTTACATCTTACAATGATGGTGATGATAATGATAATGGCATGAAGAGAGGTAAAGAAGAAGGAAGAGAAAGAAATGAATGGGTATTATTGTCTCTAAAGTAAAAGAAAAACAGAGGGAATAAATATTTACAATTGCTTGTTTGATAAATGAGGATCTCTGCCCCCCCCCCCCAGTTGCTTGAACATACTAGAAAAGATAACAGTTGGTGGCCTTGTGTTCTTGGGCTGGTATATTAGGATGATAAAGAATACCTTCTTAAATTGTTGTTTTAATAAAATTTGAAAGCTTGTCTCGGACTTCATTTTCCTAAATGAAAAATAATACTCTACTAATTTGGGCCTATTCTCAGTTCTTTATTTTTTTATTATAGTAAAGATGAACTAAAAAATATGACCCTATAACACATGAAAACTAATTATTAGGGAGAGGATATGGCTCAAGCAGTTGGGCACCCACCTCCCACACGGGAGGTCCTGGGTTCAGTTCCTGGTGCCTCCTAAAGAAGACAAGCAGACACAACAAGCTGATGCAACGAGCTGATGAATGAGCAGACACAATGAACAGACACAACGAGCAGGGAGCAAATGTAGCTCAAACGGTTTGGCATTCCACCTCCCACATGGGAGGTCCTGGGTTCTGTTCCCAGTGCCTCCTAAAGAAGATGAGCAGACAACAAGCAGACACAACAAGCAGAGACAATGAGCAGAGACAAATGAGCAGACAATGAGCAGACACAGCAAACAATGAGCAGACAGACAAGGGAGCTATCTTGGGTCAGGGGAGAAGGTTAATCTCTCAAATAAATATCAAAACTATAATTTAAAAAACTAATTATTAAAAAAAACTGTAACTGAGATTTATAGTAGTCTTGTCTTTATTTGAAGTTAAAGGCAAAAAAAGTGTCAAACTTCTAAAATATTGTTTTCATTTTCCATTCAGTGAACTCTGAATCTACAAGCTTTCTTCCTTTTCTAGAAATGGCACTAAAGACTGAAGAGGCAAAATAAAAGAAATAACTTAGACACTCTACAATCAAATTGTACTTGGCAAAAAATGAACTTCCATATCCTTCTTAAAAATATTATATGTATAGAATAATATCCATAAATGTACAGACATGAAAGCCACCAAGGTAACAAATCCAAATTCAATTGTAAATAGGATAAAGAGCTTATATTCCTTAATGATTCCTAAAGCTGATTTCTAAGTAAAGCAATCCAAAATATCTCACAAAAATTCTGCAATATTTATAAATATTAAAGGCTGTTAATATTTAATTAACAGCCTTTAACAATCTTAAAAAAACATTTAATCTTTTTGCCTTCACCTATTGCATTTGACCTTTTTTTTCTTTTAGAGGGAATTGTTTCTTTACAGGTACTTTGTTTTTGTTTTTTTGTTTTTTTTTTAAGATTTATTTATTTACTTTATCCATTTTAACCCCCTCCCCCCCCGCCCTTCCCCATTTGCTGTTTTGTGTCCATTCGCTGGGCAATTCTCTGCGTCTGTTTCCTGCCATCTCTTATCCTCCTCCTCCAGTCTTCACCAGGATTCGATCCTGGAGACCTCTGATGTAGGTGAGAGGTGTCCTGCCACCTGCGCCACCTCTGTTCCTGGTTTTTGGAACTTTCTGAGCATCTCATCTTGTCTCTCCCCTGCGTCTCTCTCCTGTTACGTCATCATCTTGCTGCGTGGCTCCCGGGGCCTGGCGGCTCAGTAGCACACAGAGCCTGGCAGCCCATGCGCCTTCCATATATATATATTTTTTAAATTTTACCGGGAGGTCTGGGGGATCGAACCCAGGTCCCTCCACATGGCAGACGGACGCCCAACCATTTGAGCCACATCTGCCCCTTTTACAGCTACTTTGAAATCAAAAGATCTTCAATATATTTTTCTCTGTTTCCCGAAACAGATTTATTTATGTGGGAACTAGTGAAGATTCAGGCAAACCTTTTCATAAACCTGGTGAGAGTTTTGACAGTCTGGCTGCTAGCCTGAATTTTGTGTCACATCTGTAGTTATAAATATAGAATTTCAATTATATAAATCACCTTGGCAATGTCTTTTTACAAGTTAAAAAAGAACATGGTAGTTTATTTCCCTTATACCTTAGTAATTCTCTTATGAATTAGACCTCTGCTACCAAAATCAAATTAAAAGTTACATTGCAAATTTAGAAATGGCCATTATAAAATATTAGAATTAATTCACATGAAAAGACAGGCTACCTCACTAACTGTGTTAAAGGTTCAGAAAACAAGATTAAAAAAAATTTCATCTTCTAATCTTATAGTCAAAGATAAGACAGTAACCAAAGCTTATTAAGTACAAGCAAAAGATCACCAGTAGAACTACAATGAGCAATCTCATTCCTTTTTTCCTACATTTTTTCTCTTTATACTTTAAGTCAGTAGTACTGTCTTAATTTTCCAGGCCTACTATGACAAAATGCCATTAACTTGTAATTTATAGTCTGACAGTTTGGAGGCTAGAAGTCCAAATTCAAGGTGTCGGCAGGCCATGCCTGCTGTGAAGTCTATATTGTTTTGATGGTGGTTTGCTGATAATTAATCTGTGCCTCCATCACATTGTGGGCAGAAATCTGTCACTTTGTGTCTCTTCCTGTGGCTTGTACTTCTGTGTCCAAATTTCCTTTGTTTATAAGGACCAGATAAAAGCTTACCCTGATTCACTTTGACCTCAGCTTAATAGAAGCTCTGAAGATCCCATTTATGACTGAGTTCACACTCACGGGACTGGGTTTGGATTTGAATATATCTCTGTGGGGGACATGCTTCAATCCACCAGAATACCAATGCAGAATCTATTTGAGAACAGTAACATGATTTCAGTTCCTACCAATAATCTCTAATGTTTCCTGAAGAAAGAAATATCTTTCAAATCTGAAGCCCCAGCATAGACTGGCATATATTAGATACCCAATAAAAGTTTGCACTATATGTGAGAAACTATGGAGAACAGGAGGAAAAGGGCAGCTAATGAGAGAGTCTTCATTGTACAGACCAAAGCAGGAACTCGCATCTCCACAGCCCAATGCACTGCCTGCCAGCGGCTGTGTATTGACAAGGTCTCTCTGTCTCATAGAGGGAGATCCTTTGCTATATCATTGATTTTTTGCAAGTATTGACGACCATCCCAAAGGACATCCTTTTTGGTTTCAAGCACATTTAGAAATCAGCACGTCCTCTTTATGGAAAGCAAACTAAGGTTTAGCAACCTGACTTTGGAATAGGCCTTTCCATCTTCACTTTCTCTAGCTGGTACTAAAACCATCAATTCTAGTAATATCTTCCTTTTTAATATGGGCTATACACACGGGATCTTCTGTTTTGTACAGTTCTTTTTTTTTTTTTTTTTTTTGTAATCCTTGACTTCCGCTTAATTCACATTCTGTCCACTCTATTATGTTGCTGCATGAATGCCTTTCCTGCCACTAGCTGATGACTTTTCTGTTACTTGACCCTCCCGAAACACTTTACTGCCTTTTTGCTACAAAGCAGGACAGGATAATATATCTCAGTCAAAAGATCTCATTTTTCTCGGTTGAATGTATCTGAAAATTCATGTTCCCAACACCAGCTGTTGAAATATTCACTTGGAGCAATACTGAAAATCTTCTCACTAAGAAGATGCCAGTGGTTCCAGTTGTGTCCTCTCTTTCCCATACGTCATTCACTGTGTAGTGTGTCAAGGCCACTAAGATTCAGGCATTCCAAACCCATCCCAATGAAGTCATCTTTGGCACATCCTCCAGCAACCTCCCAGGCATTGCCTTTGAACTTTCAGAATAACTGAATTTATCATTTGTTCCCAAGAAACTTCCATAACTGCAGTTTGGACACATAATGGGGTATTTTTCATGATAATAAAGTACCTTTAAAGGGGAGAAATTAGATTATGAACAAAGATATAATTAATCTTTTGCACTCACAGTATATAGTTTTCCCTTAAATCCCAGATATCAGAAATCCTTAATTCATGCCATGGAATGCAATCAAAACAAAAAAAGGAAAGGGCTAGTTTATCACTTTTAATGAGTACATCATTTCCTTTCATTGTGCCTTATTTTTTGAAGTGGTGAATGCACCTTGCTAGTTGACAGTTTAAAGAGATAGTAAGGTGATTTTTCGAATTCTTCTTCTTTTTTTCTTTTAAAATATAGAATTACTTAAAATAAATTAATTGTTGCTCTTTCTTACTTGAAAAGAATAATTGTGATGCTCAGGACATTTTTTAAAAATTGAATATTATTTCTTGCATCACAGCATAAAATTGTGTTTTCATAACTTCCCTGTAAGAAAATATTGAGCTTTACCCTGTTGTTTAAATGGTATCTTGTGATCAGAGTTTGGTTAAATATGTGTGTACCTTTTCCATGAAACAGAGCTTAGAACACACTATTTTTTAAAGACATTTGAAAAAGAAATAATGTTATGAAATATTTTGTAAGAATATAATTATTTACATCCCATATCCATGAATAATGAGGTTTTGGTGTTAAACCAAAACAGTTCAATATCTACTATACAATGTCTTTAATCAATCATATTATTCTTTCCAAGGTATGACAAATCCTAAACATCTTGGCTTCAAATGAAGCCAAGACGTAGACATACCTTTCTATGTCAAATTGTTTAAATGGATAGCATTTACGTTTTCATTTTCAGTGGTATCCCTTCTGCAACTACCCACAGAGATCATTAATTGAAAAATGAACTAGTTCACACCCTGCATTTGACCTTCATTCCTCAAAGTACAAAGGTCTTTGATAAAATCATTCTAGACGCTTTAAATGAGAGTGTAGCCCAGAGATTGCCAGAAGCTGCCCAGTTCCCTAACTCTGCAGCTTAAACTGGCCAAAGCTTCAGACATGGCCCAAATGGGTTGCCTCATGGCTGCTTCAGTCTTTGAGGCTGACTATGGGCTGTAAGAAGATTAACAGTCATAAAAACCACTATTCATGTGGTACTCATCAAGCAACAGGTTCCACACTGAGTCCTTTAGGTAGATTACCTTTAATTTCCCCAACTACCTAGGGAGTTAGATGTCACTTCATTTTAGGGATGAAGAGACTGATGGAAAAACTAAAGTAATTGGCTTAAAATTTATAGTTACTAAATATACAAGCGAAGCCCATATTCTTAAATAAGATCGCACGGTATCTCTAGCTCAAATCTGGGAGAATCAACTGCTGTTGGCTTGTGAATACTTAATGGTCTCCTTCTAAGAACTATGATCCTGTCTTAAATCTTAAACTTTCTGCAAGTACTTGTCTTGTCTTTTCCCTGTGCTAACATTCTGAATAGGACAAAGAGAATTCTTTGATGTTTTCTCACTTGCCTATCTTTCAGAATATGTTCATGTCCCTTGCTTAATTAATGTTTTTAATGTTTTCCTTTGGAACTCATTATTTTTTATCAGAATGCCATAATAGCACATGTTTTACTGTACTAAAACTTATTTTTTGAAGCCATATCACTTAAATTCTATCTTTTATATTGTACAGTTGTATAAATGGACTTATTTCTAAGACACACAGCTCAGTTTTCAGGACTCAAAATATCCTAATTGGCCAAACTTTAAAGCTAAGCATTATAGTAACATATAAAATTAATTGTAACTGATTGTTTATAAGTAATTTTTATGCACAATCATAAAATGACTACTAAAATATAGTAAATTTAGTTGTGATTATCTAAAGAGAAAATAATGACTACAGTCCTTGCTCAGAAACTTTTTATAAATTGCCAGTGAGATGGAAATCACCTTGCAGTTGAAATTATTTTATGAATCCTCAAAAAATAAAGATTGTGTTTTTAAACTAATCTATTCCTGTGAATATGATACCCTTTGATTGCATTAAATTTGGTGGAGGGCCCTTTGATTAGATTACTTGATAAGATCTCCTTGGGGCTTTTGATTGCACTATGTCAGTGAGACTCAGGTTGAATCTCCATCCTTTTGCTGGATTTGATATAAATGGAGACACAGAGAGAGACACACAGACATAGGTAAAGGAAGCCATCATTTTGATCCCGCCATGTGAGAGAGGACTAAAGGATCACTTAAGCATGAAACCCCCAAAAGGTTGGGCCCATGCTGCAACTCAAGAGAAGACAAACCCTGCTATATGCCTAATAGCTTACAGCTGAACTCGAGAAAAAAGCAGAGTATCCCAAACTGATAGAGGAACCAGAAAGAGACAAGCCCTATTCCTGCTAGCTCACAGTTGTCCTCTGGGAGTTGGGCTGTGAGAGAAAATGAGCCCATAAAGGAAGGCTGAGACCTCGGCAGAGATCAGAGGTCATCTTGGTTTACCACATGCCCAGACAGCAGGATCAACAGCAGCTGACTTTGGTGAGAAAGCACCTCTTATGCTGCCAAAGTTTGGACTTTTCATGGCCTTGAACAGTAGACTTTTACCCCAAATAAATCCCTTTTATAAAAAACAACCCATTTCTGGTACTTTGGCAACCTAAAACAGACCTCAACAATCTCTCTGACTATACTCCTTTATTCATTTCATGATTTAACAAATGTTCATTGAATCCCTTCATTTTGTCAGGGAATGTCTTCAGTGTCAGACATATGTAAATGAACAGAAGAACAAGATCCCAATTTCAAGTATATAACATATCATTTGAGTATAAAGTGGGGTATAAGAACCAGTGATTACACACAAGTGATGAAGTAAATAAATAAACAAATATATAAACAAAGTATTGGATAGTAAGTACTATTTAGAAGTTTAAAATAAGGAGATATGATGGAAAATGGTTATTTTAGTTTGGGAGGTTGAAAAAGGGACTTTGTGGAGAAATCATATTTAAGCTGATTTCTGAATGACCAAAATAAGCCTGTTGGGAAGCGGCTGTGGCTCAATCAGTAGGGCTCCCGTTTACCATATGGGAGGCCCCGGGTTCGGTTCCCGGGGCCTCCTGGTGAAGGCAAGCCCGCCTGCACGGCGTGGTTAGCTGACCCAGCGAGCACAAGCAGCAAGGGGGGGATAAATGAATAAATAAATAAAATCTTAAAAAAAAAAAAAAAAAAGAAGCCTGTTGTACAAACATCGTGGGCATCCCAATTTTTGGGGATTTTTTATAAAGAACTTTGGATTTTTATAAAGAATTTTGCTAAGTTATCAGAGAAGTCTGAGCAAGCATCTTAAACTTTGAGTTATTCACTGATGTTTTTGTGGTCAGGAAAATGTCCAAATCAATGCAACATCAAGGCGATGCTTTCTTCCCAAAGACTGGCTATCGGCAATCCTTGGCTCCTCTCTCACATGACAAGGTGCATGGCAATGTCTACTGGTCTTTCCCTTCTCTTATGGGTTTTGTTTATTTCTGTTTCTTGATTCCATGGCTTTCTCTCTCTCTTTCTCTCTACCCTCTCTCTTTCTTCATTCTATTTATAAAGGGCTCCAGTAATAGGATTAAAACCCATCCTGAATGAGGTGGGTCATACCTTAACTGACGTAACTTCATCAAAAGGTCCTATTTACATTGGGTTTATACATAGGAATGGATTATATTGAGAAAAAAAAAAAAAGGCTTTGTGGGGTACATACAGCTTCAAACCACTATACTTCTTCTTCACATGATGAGACCAAATATTTCTGCTGTGCTGGGTGATGTTAACTATAGATGAGATGTGTAAGACTGTGTGTGTGAGAGAATGTGTGTAGCTATTAATGAAATAATATCATAAATAAATGCATTGAAAATAGAAAATATATGTCTATTGATTGGGGTTCCTAAGCCATATTACTTAAGACCATTCATTTGAAGAAATAACCTTAATGGTTTATGTAGCAGGAATGACTACTTCTAGGTTCAGGCTCTTTGATCTTGCTGCATTTAGGTCACATCTACCTTATTCATACATATGATAAAGGCCATGAATGTTCAGGTATATAAAGTAAAATTATTTTACAACCATAAATTCTAATTATGTTAGACTTATATAATTAAAATATCTTGTGTGGCTTTTTAAAAAGATTTTTTTCCTCATTATGTTTGTTAATAATATTTTACTTTTTCTGTGGCAATAAAATTACAAAGGAAGTTCAAAATTTTTGAATATTTTAGAATTCAACAACACTGTACAAAAGCTCTCTGCCTTTAGTTAAATGAGTATATAAAACATTTGATATCTATTTTCTTCATAAGAGCTCCAAGTGAAACAGATTCCAAATTGCTTAGAAGGAAGATAGTTTTTGATATTTTCTCATATGAAATATAAGAAATTGTCTTTCTATCAAACAAATATCCTTTTATGTCCATCTTCTCTCTTAGGGTCCTCAAGGAATTTAACACAACTAGTCACCAAATAATTTATGAAAGTTCAGGAATAATTAAAAAGCTCCTGTAGCAGTGTGATATTATTTATGAATTCCAAAAAAAGATATTGATTATGTTTGTAAACTGGCCAGGTCCTCAGGGCATGATACCCCTTTGATTGTATTAAATTCACAGTTTTCACTTTTACTTTATTAAATCAGGATTAGGTCTTTGATTTGGCCACATCATTAGGACATGCAGGGTTGAGTCCCTGCCCTCTTGGTGGACTATATAAATGGATGCCCAATCAAGAACATGGAAAAGAAGCAGATACACAGGAGAACACAGAAAAAACTGCAGAGGAGAGACTTAGTTTTGATGCTGGAGCCCCAGGAAGGGAGATGAGCCTGATAGTTTACAAGTGACCTTGTGAGGAGAACAGAGCAGCTGAGCGCCCAGAAAGAAACGAGTTCCAGGAAGAGAGACACGCCCTTTGCCAGCCTACATCTGAGATCAAAAGAAGCTAGACCCATGGAGCCTTAAGAGGGACAAGGAAGGCTGAACCCTTGCAGATGTCACCTGCCTTCTTGCATCAACAGGTGGCAACATATTGTGGGTGAGAAAGTACCTCTTATGACACCTTGAGTTGGACTCTTTATGGCCTTGTAGCTGTAAGCTTCGACCCCAAATAAATACCCTTTATAAAAACCAACAGTTTTCTGGTACTTTGCATCAGTACCCCTTTGTCTGACTAATACAGCTCCCTATGTCTTTTCTCTAGGTCAAAATATATGGTTTTTCCATCATCTCAAAGCATCCCTTATGAATATATATAGAATATATGTGCTCTTTTTCCAAAAAAGAATACTTGTATTCCAAAAGTACCCTTACTTCCAGTTCTGCCATGATACAGTTACTGGTACCTGATGCCTCTGGCAGCTAAACAACTAGAAAACTAGACAAAGTATATGAAACAATTGATTTCAGATATTCATCAGCAGGCAGCCTGGGACTATTATCCCTGGAAAAATAATAACAAACTAAATAAGCCCTTCAATCATCCTTTCTTCATGGAGGCCCTCTGCTCCACAGCCCAAGGTGGGGGACCCATACAAAGCACAGCAGTCTCACTGAGACAAGAACAGAAATTAGTGTGTGAAGAAGCTAATATAGCTGGAATTTGTCAGGCAGCATAACAGAGTGGAGGGAATTACTAAGAAATATCACTTGAGAAATTCACATAATAATCTTTATGAGTTAGTTGCTTAATATTAATCTGTGTACAAAGAAATTCCATGAAGTCAAACAAAGAGCTACTAGAGAACTGTAAACTGAAAAAATCCCAGATCTTTTACAGGACTATGTGATGTATGAGATCTGAGCAGCCATATTTGGAGAGAGTCAGAGGGACCTTGTTGAAAATCAAGGTTATTCAGTAGATATTCTATAAGAGTAACACCTTAAGCAAAGGCCAAACAAGCCCTAAAGTAAAGAGAGCTTTAGTTCTGTTTTAATAAATCTCAAAAACAATCTTTAAAATTATCAATATGATCTTCAAGTAATTAAACTGAGAGACAAAACAAAATGCAACATTCTTTGAAGGAATAAAACAAAATCCAGACACTCAACAATTTGACATTTGCAATATTCATAATTGAATAAAATTATTAGCTATGACAAGAAACATAAAAATGTAGCCCAGAGCTAGGAGAAAAATTAGTCAATTGAAACACATAAAGAAATGACAGATGACAGGAAAACCAGGTAGGAACAGTTATAAGAAAGACATGAACATAACAAGGAGCAAAGAGGAATTTACAAAAATAGAATAAAATAAAAATTTTAAAAAATAAAAAAAGAAGGTGACCTAAATGAAATTTCCAAGTGAGAAGGTTATAATGTATGAAATGAAAATTGTACTGGGTATGACTAACAGTAGACTAGAAAGTGAAGAAAAAAGATCAGTGAACTTGACATAACAATAAATCTAGCCAAACTGAAGCACAGAAAGAAAAAAATAAAATGTTTAAGAAATGCTTAATAGAGCCATAATAATGTGACCAGGGACAATAACATACAGGTAATTATAGTGCCATGGATGCATTCAGAAAAATGTATTTAAAGAAATTGTGGGAAATTTTTTTCCTTTAAGAACAACTAAAATTATAAATGCATAGAACAAAGATCAATGATTCCAAACAAGATAATGACAAAGAAAACTATATTAAAGTCTATTATATCAAATTTCTGATAATTAGAGATAAGGAAAAAAGTCATAAAATCTAGCCAAAGAAAAAAGACATATCATATACCAGGGAATAGAGTTAAGAATAACCACAGACATCACATTTGAAAAAAATTTGAAAGTACTATGAATGAAAAATAAAGGACAATATACTGAATGAAAGAAGCCAGAAATGCTGAATGTTTCCATGCATAGGAAATTCTGTCATGGACAAAACTATATTAGTGACAAGATCAATGTTTATCCTTGGGGTGGGACAACTGGATATAGAAATGCACAAAGCAAATTTCTGAGGTGATGCAAATGTTCAAACCTTGATTGTGATCATGTAAGTGTATATATTTGTCAAAAATCCAAATGTACACTTAAAATGGGGGCTCTTTATGAATATGAAAATTATTACTCAATAAAGTTAATTTTAAAAGGAAAAACATAATATAAATGATACTAGAAGACAGGTATAATTGTAAACATGTTCCTGTTTACAAATGGGTACTAAATTTGCTTGTAATATTTTCAGCAGCTAAGACAAAAGAGTGGCACAGTTTACTTTTTTTGGTGTAACAACAGAAATAGCAGAAAGTGATTTATTGAGATATAGTTTTTTTTTCCCCCAAGAGACTAACTTCAGGTAGGGGGCAGGTGTCGGTTACCTAAAATAACATTTTTTAACACAATGATTAATGTTTTCAACTCTGGTTATAGCAAAGACACAAATTCTGTTCAAATAAGTAATTCAGATACCATATATCTCTATATAAGGTAGAATTACTTTTGCAGAAATCAAAACAATGTGGTTCAGGTACATATTGACTTCTTATCTGTTATTATTCATTAAAGGAGTTTATAGGATCCAGGGAAATGCATAGATAATATATCCATTAAACTAACTCTTAAATATATGTTTCCTTAAATGAACCTTTGAGAAATTCCAGATTGTAATTCATTAATAATTGAATGTTCTGGAAAGAGCTTTTAGTATAAAGATGTTCTAAATGTTTGGCTACATAGAAAACCTTATTATTTGAAATACCAGATACATAGGAAGAAAACTGGAATTCTGCTGTAAACTTAAAAAACTGGAGTTGTATTTTCACTCAAACAGAAGGCCATAACACTTTAAGCCAAATATAGGTGGCAAAAGTGAGGTTCTGAATTATTTTCTTTTCTCTGAAAAAAAAAAAAAAAAAAAAAAAAAGCAGCTTAGGATTGCCTCAGCGATTCAAACTATGATTAGTAATATCCCAGAATTTTTGTAGCATGGGATTGGAACAGAAAATTGTATCTATTTCTTTTAATTCTTTCACAACTTTGTGTGTTCTTGAACACTTCTAAACATTACTATATCACTTTAAAAAATGGGTTGAGACTTTAGGTGCTGGACAAGATGGAGTTATCCCACTATAGACTATCCCTTCAACTCATTACAACTAAAAGCTCAGTATAAAAAGTGCAAAAGGTAACACCTGAAGCCTCTGAAAAGTAAACAATTTCAGGCAGATTGGGGAGAAGAATAAAAACTTGGAGAACCTCCCATGTGTTCCTCAAGTTCTTTCATCTCCTGACTTTGTGTGAGGGCATCCACAGTCACTGGCATCAAAAACTGAAACCCCATCTTTCTGGTCAGAGGACCATGGAAAGGGATACCTGGGAAGTGGAGGGCGAATCCCCAGTTTAATTTTTTTCTCCTTCTTTTTTCCTATTCCTGCCCTGAATCCAACCTCAGTCTAAGACTTGTGTATTGACAGCACCAGCAGCTAAAACTCTGGGAGAAATCCCACCATTCTGGGGTCAGAAGAACTGGAAAAGGGGCTTATGTGGTCCAAAGTGAGATTTTTCTCTCTCTCACTGGTTTGATCTAATGATGATACAGTCAAAGGCATGGCACAGCAGAAGTGTGGTGGTTAAAACTATAATTGAACCTCTATAATTCTGACCAGAGGATTGCAAAAAGCATCCCTTAGCCAAAATGTGTAAAAAAAAAACTCCCAGAGAGAAGGGACTAGAGAAGGGGACCCTTTAATTCTATATATGAACAAGTACAAATCCTGGGGTCCTTTCACAGCTGCACATGCATCACACAGACCCAAGGTAGCATAGCAAAGGCTTTGCGAACTGAATTATAATATAAACTACCACCCAAGACCCAGACTAGCTCCTGAATGGCATATGTACGGGATAGGCAAAAAGAACACAGCAATGTCCTTGAAAAATGAACTAACATTAGAGCCACCAATCATAAAAGATAGGGCAGACTTTTAGTCTGGGCCTAACTGCATTGATTGACTCCTAAAACCAACAAACAAAAACAAACAATCAACATTCTTGAGAGAATTTCAATAAAACTTACAGTCTCACAACATAATATTTAAAATTTTCAAGACACAATAAAAATATTCGATTATAAAAGCAAAATAGTAATATGTGACCATTTTTGAGAGCAAAGATAATTAATAGACTCCAATTCTAGGCTGAAACAGATATTTGGATTATCAGATAAAGACTTTAAAGTGGTTGTTTTAACAATGCCCCATGCATTTAACAATGCCCTATTCTATAAATGAATGAAAACATCGGAGTTCTAAGTAGAGAAAAAAATTATTAAAAAAAAATAACCAAATGGAAAATTTAAAACTGAAAAATACAACATTTGAAATTAAAAAAAAAAAATCACTGTATGGACTCAATAGCAGAATGTATTGAGGAACAACAGAGGAAAGAGTCATGGAACTTGAATGCATATCAATAGAAATTGTTCAATCTGAAGAACAGAGGAATGGCCAAGAAAATGAACAGAGCCTACGGCAACTGTGGGGCAACATAAACAGGTCTATCTTTTATGTCATTGGATTTCAGAAGAAGAGAGGAGGAAGACTGGAGCAGAAAAAAAATATATTTTGAATAAAATTAGCTCAAAACTACCCAAATTTGGTGAAGGATATACATATAAAGATTTAAGTTGCTTATAAAACCAAATTTGGAACTTAAAGAAACTTAAAGAAAGTAGTATCTAGAAAAATAATCAAACTGCTGAAAACTAAAGAAAAGCTTGAATTCTTATTCGTTGTTGGTGGGAATAGATTCAGGCAATTTAGAAAACAGTTTGACAGTTTGCTGTTAAGTTAAATATACACTTACCATATGACCCAGCAATCCCACTCCTAGGTATTTTCTAAGGTAATTGAAAACTCATCCTCATTCAAAAATATGTACATGAATGTTTATAGAAGTTATACTTATTCAAAACCAGAAATAAAGAGAATGTCCTTAACTGCTGAAGGAGTAAACAAATTGTTTTACATCCATACAAAGGAATGCAACTGGGCAATGAAAAGTACAAATTATTGATATATAAAACAGCACGTGTGACTCTCAAATGCATTATGCTTAGTGAAAGAAGCTAGACTCACTATACTATTCTATTTTTATGACATTCTGGTAAAAGCAGCTATAACATTCTAGAACAGGTCAGTGGTTTTCAGGTGTTGAGTGGGGCTAGCCAGTAACTACCAAAGGAGCAGCTTGGCAAATTTTTGGTGGTGATGGAATTGTTCTGTATCTTAGTTTTGGTAATGGTTATATACGTCTGTACATTTATTGCATGTAAATTAGAAGCTGAATAAATTGGAAAATAAAATGGAAAAGTGTGTGAATAAAAATCGACCAAAAATATTCAAGTAAAACACCTTACCAATACACATATATTATTAAATTGTTCAATGTTAAAATGACATTATTGTCTCAGCATTCCTTAATTTAAAAATATATAACCCTTATTTAAACAAAGAATGAATTAATTTAAAAATCATAGCATGTTCATTGATGGGGTACTCAATTTTATTAGGAAAAAAATCATGACTCCAATGAAAGTATCAACATAATATTTTTAAAGCTATACAAGTTGAGTCAAAAATTCATTTGGGGGAAGCGGTTGTGGCTCAATTGGTTGGGCTCCCAGTTACCACATGGGAGGCCCCGGGTTCGATTCCTGGAGCCTCCTGGTGAAGGCAAGCCAGACCGCAGAGTGCAGTGAGCTGGCATCAGCAAGATGATGCAACAGAAGGAGACAAGCAGACACAGAAAAAAATGCAAAGCAAATGGACACAGCGAGCACAAGCAGCAAGGGGGGGGGGGTAGATAAATAAATAAATAAATCTTAAAAAAAAAAACGTTCATTTGGAAAACCAAACTTATCAGCAAAACCAGAAATATTTTGGTAAAGAAGAAAAATGGTGGTGGGAATTGGCTATAGCAGCTTAAACTATATTAATGGAAATGTTAGAGAGTGTAGAAATAGTAAAGAAGTCACTTATATTTTATTGTATAATAAAGCAGTATTGTGCATGAGCAGGGAAAAGTGCATCATTCAATTAATGGTGTTGGGACTACTGAGAAGCACCTGGGAAAACAAACTTGCATTCCTGTCTTCTGTCTTGAGAAGCTCATCAAAGACTTTGTAACATTGTAATAAAATAAGCTCCCAAACAAAGCCGACAATAAAAAATTGATCCATGAAAGCCAAATGCTAGCAAGCTTTGCACATGGCTCTAATGTTCTTTGCTTTTCATACAAATCACACTGCATTAGAGTGACTGTCCTTTTAGGGACATGGTGGCACTTATCTCATTAGAAGAACTGGTTCCAAGGCACGCAGCTCATTATTTTTTCTTAAAGCAACCAAGGAAGAACGAGCAGAAACTTTTTTTTTTTTTTTTAACCTCGAGAAGGGGTAACTTGCTTACTTGATGAGAATTGGAAATGAGTGGAGACTTTTACTTTGTCAGCTAAAATTAATTCATACCACAAGAAGAAAGTATTTGAATGGTATTCAGAATTGCTTCAAACAAATAAACAAAGGCTGGAGTGCTTATGAGGACTTTTTGTCAGGGAGCAGTTGGCAAGTTTATACTGATCCCTCTCTTTACTTTTCTTTTCTTTTCTTTCTTTCTTCTTCTTTTTTTTTGTAACCCTCTTGAATTTCATGTGTTTACTTTACCTTGGCAGGATTGTATGACTGAAGTATTTATAGTTTTTTTTGCCATGTACCTTGCAGGAGAAGGGGAGAAGTGCAGGGAGGTGCAAGGAGGAGTGAAATACACAAGATTATTATACTGTAATTCTTCGCAATATAAAGAGTTTAATCAAATGGATAAAACTCTCTTTCTTTAAATGTATAGGGACATAACTATTTAATAAGGCTCTTGAAATGCAGAGACTGAAGTAATTTAAGCAAAGTAGCACTGGTTGCATAATTAATGTGACTATTCTGGCCTTGAAAACAGTATTTTTATTATAAAGCTCATTTTCTTTCCCTGGTTTTGGGGATTTTTTTCCACATGCAGTAGAATGTTTCACATTGAACCTGGGGTGAATGGATTCATCAGAAATGGTATAATTTTATCTGTGAAGGTATTTTTAGGTGACCCATAGAAATACCTAAAGAGTAGCATAATGGATATTAAAATAAAGCATATGAATCCCAATTTTGTCCCTTATTTTTATTGGGGTCTGTAAACATATGGGCCATCAACTGAAGAACGAAAGATTTTGTGGCAAACAGATTGCTATGTATATTTGATAGAACAGGATTTTAAACAAGTCATAAGCTTTGTCCTTCAGCCAAGCAAGAATGAAAATGATACATTTTTTTTCACTATGAATTTTTATAATTACTTTGACCACAGAAAGTGACAAAGTAATTTTTCTTCAAAAGAAGAAGCATCTATAAAAACTATAGACTGAACTTGACTCTCTTCCTGCTCTTATTACAGTGGAGTGGGCTAGGGTGGGGGAAATAACAAGGACCAAGCTGCTTTAAACCCTCATTGGCAAAGGTAATTGAGGTAGGAGGGGAGGCTAAAATGGACCTGGAGAAAGAATTTGCATCCCACTTCCCTAAGATGGCCATCAATGTGATGCTGTGAGTCATTCCAATGTCTGAAGGCTAAGTGTCGTGGACTGCTCAGGAGACATAAAATTGCCTTGCCAACCAGCAAATTTGCAAAGGACACACTAACAACCACCCAACTACATGTATCTCTTTGATTAGATATGACAATTGTGTTGCTAGAGGACCAGCCCGAGTTCTAGAATGTTTACGTAGGGGAAACGTAGGTATGGCCGTCTTGTTTGAGAAATGCCTATAAGAGGTGTTGCTTTGAAGTTACATTCAATTTTTACTGTGATTTTTGTTTATTTGGGGTTCTTTTGTTAGCTGGAGGGGTGCACATTAGAGGTTATACCCTGAATTCACAGAACAAGCACAAGCATTTATTTAGAATGTGTGTTTTAGCCAGGCAGGCTGTGATGAGCTGCTGCTTCTGTGTCCCTGGTCAGGGTGGCTTTTGGTGATACCATGAGACATGCAGACGTTTTCTCTGTGCCTCGAAATCAGGAATTTAGTACGAATTATCTCAGAACTCACACCATTCTAATTTCCATTTTAGTTCTTGCATCATTAAATAACAGCTCCTCTAGCTGTCTGTGCTGTTAAATCCCTTTAGATTGCTTTAGTGCTTTTTGAGACATACAGTTGATTGCCATTACTTTTATTTATCAAGTAAGAAAAGTGAGGCACATAAAAACTCAGAGTTTTTCCCCAAAATATAATATTCCAGGATTACAACTGAGTCACTAAGTTACGTGAATGTATTCTTGGAAGAAAAATAAATATATTTCTTCCAGATGAATTTTTAAAAGAAATACGTGCTTATCATTTACTTAAGTGTAAAAAAAAAAAAAAAAAAGTATTTTATACACACTCTGCATCCTTCTTACACTCTAATGTGAACAACAGCTCTCATTAAGGCAAATGGCAATGGAGAGAACTTTAAAAAGTCTAAAATATTTAAAGGTTATTCAACAAAGTAATAAAATCACGGATTTTTTAAAAGAAAATAATTTATTTTTATTATGAGGACATGTATGTTGGTAACAGACCTTATAGTTAGAAAGTTCCTGTTAGGATTTCTTCAAGGCAAGGTTTTGGGTTTTTTGTTGTTGTTGTTACTTAAATTTATTAGAGGCTAAAGGATTTATATTACATGTAAGGGAAAGGTCTGTGAGATGGCTAGTTATCACTGAACTGTAGCATCAGAGTGCTTCTGTCTGCTTTGTACACTTCAATTACTTTAATTTAAAGTTAGGAGGTGGAGGCGCATAATGCTATCATTACTGAGATGTTAGTAGAAAACTGTCTAATCAGTGCCGTACATTAAAAGCAAACATTGGTGAACTTGCATCCTTTAAAATGCGATTTATCTGCCTGCCATATTTTCTTACTTTCATTTCAGTAATAATCTTCTTTACATAATAAAATGTAGTTGTAGACTGCAGAACACATGTGAACTCTGATTGCAACCCAAATGGCACTTGTAAAATGCCGCGAAGAAGGATTTGTTTCTCTTAGATTCTGATTGGGCATGGTATATTAGATAGCCAAAGGGGTGCTGATGCAAGGTACCAGAAATCTGTTGGCTTTTTATAAAGGGCATTTATGTGGGGTAAAAGCTTACAGTTACAAGGCCCTAAAGAGTCCAACTCAAGGCTGCTTTCTCACCAAAGTCAGTTGCCACGTGTTAAAGCAAGATGGCCAGTGATCTCTGCCTGATCTCTCAGGGCTTCCTATATCAGTCTCTGGCATGGGGCTTTTTTCTTTCTGGGCTTTCTCAGCTGCTCAGCTGCTCAGCGGCTCAGCTGCTCTGTTCTCTTTAGCTGAAAGCTATCAGGCTCATCTCTCCTAGGAGCTTTAGCTGTTTGAGCCTTCTCCTTTCTGTCAAAGGCAAGACCAAAATGACCAAGTTCTCTCATCTTCCATGTGTCTTCTTGAGTGAGTGTCCATTTATATAAGCCTACCAAGGGGGCAGGGACTCAATCTGAGTTACACCCTACTGACATGGTCGAATCAAAAGCCTAATCTCACCATAATTTAATCAAAGACATCTCAGCTGAATCTAATGCAATGAAAGGATATCACACCCAGAGGTATAGGTTAGTTTACAAACATAATCTCTCTTTGTTGGGATTATAAATAATCTCAAACTGCCACATATGGTATCACATATCTGGTCTGTATAAACATATCTTGCACTGGAAGTTTACAATGGATCCCAGTAGAATGAATATCAGAAATTAATAGTGTGTTACAGGAATCACAAAGAAAGTTATCACTGTCATATGATATTTTCATACAGTTTTTGAACAAGGTCCTTCAACCTCTACATTATTGGCATTTTGGACTGGATAATTTTGTGTTGTGGGGGGCTGTCCTGAGGTATGGGTAGGAACATCCCTGCCCTCTGTGTACTAGAAGCTAATAGCACTTTACCAATTTTGACAACCAAAAATATCTCCAGATATTGCCAAATGTTGCCTGGGAGCTAAAATCAACGTTGGTTAAGAAATAATGTAGAGGATTCAAATCACCTCTGTGTTGGATTAAAAGATGGGGTGTATATGAGAAAAGTCTTTTTTAACAGACTATCCCTTTTTCTGAAAATCCTTACCATTCAATCATTTAGTGATTAACTATCTGCTTTTGCTACTAAGAGTTAGACTGATATCAACTTTAAAACCATCCACATTTGTGACAGAGGGGTATAATCATATAGGATCTCCAAATTCCTGTTATTTTTATCAATTCAGTTCCCAGAAGTTTCCACACTGTTGACCAAATTAAGATAGTCAGGAGGCTACCTGAATCTCATTCTGGAACGAGATGCCATAGATTTCCTTTTCCCTGCTTCTTCTCTTTAAATACAATTAAGCACCTTGTAAGTTATTGAACAGGCAATGATTAAAGGACTCTGGAAGTTGGAAATAAGAAGGCATACCAGCTGGAAACATTAGGATTTGGAGATTAATGTTGTGATAAGTTCACATATACCTCTGGTCTGGGCTCCAAAGAGTCCTGCAACCTGGAAACAAGAACAGGCATAAACAAAAGACCTAAGAAATGCTCTGCCAAAGGACTGGGAGATGAAAAGCCAGCGGAGACCTAGTAGGGAGCCCCAAATCTCACTCCACTACCTGGGACTGGCAGATGACTCTCTTCCAGTATCAGTAGCAGCAACAGTGAAGCCCGAGGCTATACCAAGCCCTGTTCCTCACTGAGGCACTGGTGGGCACGTTGGTGTGCCACACAGCAGAGGCTGCCTGAAGCTACAGTGGAATAAAGAGAACCAGGCCAAATGGCTTCTGCCTCCTCCACAAGATTGCCAGAAGCTGTAGGCTGCCCTGGAGAGGACCTTTTATTTCCCACAGACAGTACCAGAAGGGACTGAATGAAAGCCACAGCAGTGCCAAAAAAATGAAGCAGACCAGAATAACATCGCAAGGTCTCGGAAAAGGCTTATAAAACTGAGCTGTCATTGGAAGTAAACCCAACAAAACTGGCAAGGAGCTACATGCTAAAACTAAACAGGATGAATGTTTACTAAAATAGAATCTTTAAATAGGATAGAGTTCCCTGACATAAATACCAGTGTAAAATATATTTAAAAAAAAAAAAGACACTTTCATACCAAGAACGAGGAAAATCACAATTTGAATAAGAAAAGATAATTTACTGAGTACAATACCAAGATGAATCAGAGTTTGGAAATTATGTAACAAGAATTTTAAAGCAGTTGTCATAAAAATGTTTCAACAATAAGATTTTCCTGAAACAAATAAAAAAATAGAATAGCTCAGCAAATAAATACAAGTGAAAAGAAACAAAATATAAATTATAGACTATTAACACAATGCCCCAAATCAAAACATGTGGGAAAAACTCTCCAGTAGGGAGGATGACAGAAGATAAAATCAGTCACCTTGAAGACAGTACAATAGAATTACTCAATCTGAACAAGAAGAATGAATAGATGGTGAAAAAAAGAAAAAGATGAACAGAAGATCTTTGAGACAAGGGAATAAAATCTATCATTTGTATCATTGGAGTCCCAGGAAGAGAGGAGAAAGGGTATGTCATAGAAAAATTATTTGAAGAAATAATGGCTGAAATCTCCTCAAATTGGTCGACATAAACTAACTGATTCAAGCAGCTGAGCTAATCCCAAATGTGACAGATTCAAAGAAACTAGCAGTGAGACACATCATAATAAAACTTTTGAAAACCAAAGGCAAAGAAAAAATATTTATAAACAGCCAGAGATACAAGGTATTGCCTGGAAAGGAACAGCAGATTTTTCATCTGAAATCCTGGATGCCAGAAAAAAACAAAAAACAAAAAACATTTTTCAAATGCTGAAAGGAAAGAACTGTCAACCTTGAATTCTAAATTCAGGAAAAATATCTTTTAGGAATAAAGGGGGAACTTAAGGTAAAAGATAGTCTCAGACAGGAGAAAATCAAGAGAATTTGATGTTAGGATAACTGTGCTTAAAGAATAGCTAAGGGAAGCGACTGTGGCTCAATCAGTAGGGCTCCCGTTTACCATATGGGAGGCCCCGGGTTCGGTTCCCGGGGCCTCCTGGTGAAGGCAAGCCCGCCGGCACGGCGTGGTTAGCTGACCCAGCGAGCACAAGCAGCAAGGGGGGGATAAATGAATAAATAAATAAAATCTTAAAAAAAAAAAAAAAAATAGCTAAAGGAAATACTCCCAATACAAAACAAATGAAAGCAGGGGAAGGCCCATTGGATCCTTCAAAAAGGAAAGAACAGTGACACGAGTAAAAATAGAAGTGAACCTAACAGACTATCCTTCTCATGAATTTCTTCAATCATATTTCATTGTTGAAATGAAAGTTTTAACATAATCTGATGTGGTGTTTAATGTATGTAGAGGAAATACTTAAGATAATTGTTTTTAAATAATCAGGATGATAAAGGGACATGTGACAGCTTGAAATTTTTTTGTGGATCCCAGCAAAGAATCATGTTCTTAGAGTTAATCCATTCTTGTGCATGTAAACCTATTGTAGGTGGTAACTCTTGATTAAATACTTCTGTTAAGGGACTTTGATTAGATTTTGTGATCCAGGGTGGGTCTTAATCTTCCTACTGGAGTCAAATTATAAACAGAGGACTGAAAACAGCAGATCCACAGAGAAAAAGCCAGAGATGGAGAGAAGGAACCCAGGTGCTCAGAGAAGAACCCAGGAGAAAGGAAGCCACAGAGCAGCCAGAAGCTGGAGCAGCAAGACCCGGAAGAGAAGCAGATGCCTTCACACGCCTTGCCAAATGAGAGAGGCATTTGGAGGAGAAAACGTCCAAAATGTCCAAAAGTACATTATTGGGACATACGAAAAAATTGGAATATAGCCTATATGCTTTATATCAAGGTTAAACTTCTTGAGCTTGATACATTACTTAATGTGTTTACATAAGTGAGTATCCTTGTTCTTAGGAAATGTACAGGAAAGTATTAAGTGTACAAGGAGCATGATGTATACAATCTACTCTCAAAGATTTAGAAAATAGGTAAATAAAAGAAGAAAGGAAGGGAGGGAGGGAAGGAGGAAGGAAGGAAGGAAGAGATGGCAAATGTGGCAAAAGTTTAAAACGTGGATATGGGTATCTGGGTGGGGCAGGTGTTAGAGTTCTCTCTGTGTGGTTGGTGTTTTCATAACTTTCCTGTAAGATTAAAATTTTCAAAATTAAACTTAAAGTTTTCAAAATTTTCCATGACTTCACCAAAAATTTATTACAATTCCTATCAAAATTTCATCAAGATAGCAAGAGAAAAGCTCCAAAGTAATTAAAATTATTTTTAAAAAGAAGAATTGAGTGGAATGAATCACTCTTCCCTATATTCAAGCTTACTGTATAGCAACATTAGTCAAGACTCTGTGGCACTAATAGATGAATAGAATATAGTTCAATGGAATAGATTAGAGAACCCAGAAATAGATCCACATAAATATCACCAAATGATCTTTGAGAAACAGAAAAACCAATTCAGTGGAAGCGTGTTAGACTTTTCAATAAATAGTGCTGGAGCAATTGGACACCCATAGGCAAAAAACATAACCCTTCACCCAACCTTCACACCTTATGCAAAAATTAATTCAAATGTCTCATGGACTTAAAAGTAAAATATAAAACTATAAAACTTCTAGAAATTAAACAGGAGAAAATCTTTGGGGTCTAGGAATGGCAATCGGTTTTTAAACTTGACACCAAAAGTGTGACTCATAAAAAGAAAAAAAAGATAAATTAGACCTCATCAAAATTAAAAACTTTTGCTCTATAAAAAACACATTAATACGATGCAAAGACAAAGTACAGGCTGTTAGAAAATATTTGCAAATCACATATATGACAAAGGACTTGTATCTACAATATTTATAGAACCCACAAAACTCATCATGGAAGTAAACAAATATATAATACAATTAAGAAATGGGAATAAAACTTGAAAAAAAATACATTTTACTGAAGAGGATATATAGATGGCAAATAAGCCCATGGAAAGATGTTCAACAACATTGGTCATCAGGGAACTGCAAAATCACAATGAGTTGTCACTGTGTACCTATTGGAATAGCTAAAGTAAAACATCGACAACACCAACTGCTGACAAGAATGCAGAGAAACTGGATCGCTCACACACTGTTGTAGCCATATAAAATGGCATAGCCACTCTGGAAAATAGTTTTCTTTTAAACCTAAAAATGAATTTATCATATGACCCAGCAATTGCACTCTTGGGTGTATATCCCAGATAAAAGAAAACTTATTTTCATTCAGAAACTTGTATATGAATGTTCATAGCAAATTTATTCACAATAGCCCTAAACTGGAGACTATTAAATGTCTTTCAATGGGGGACTATTTATATAATTCTAGGGCATCAAACCTTGGGCTACTACTCAGCAATAACATGGAGTGAACTACTGACACATGCATTAACTAGATGAACCTCAAGGAAATTATGCTGAGTGAAAAAGTCAGTGTCAAAAGGATACATACTATACTATTCCATATATATAATGTTTGTGCAATAACATAATTTTAGTGATGGAGAACAGGTTGCCATGGATTGGAATGGGTAGGGAAGGAGTGGATGTGCCTATACAAGTGTAGCATGTGTCTATGGTATAGTTAAGTATCTGGATTGTGATCCTGGTCACACAAAGCTAAACATAAAAATTGCATATAGCTATATACACACTCATATATATATACACACAAATGAGCACATATAGGACTGGTAAAATATGGATAAGCATTATGTCTTGTACCAATGTCTATTTCCTCATTTCAATATTATACTATAGTTTTCCAAGATATTAACATTGGGGGGGATTGGGTGAAGATTGCACACTACCTCCCTGTACATTTCTTTGTAACTTTCTATGAATCAGTAATTATTTCAAAAATTTTAAAAAGTAAGAAGATTGTCAATGAAGATAGTATAAATGCTCAGTAATGTGGGTTTGCATAGCAGCCGGTTCTACTATTGGTTTCTCTTATCCTATGTGAAAGCTGGCTAGACTGGATACCGCCTGCTTCTCTGCCTGGTCACAGAAGTGCCGCCCTAGTTATCTGCCCTTGAGCAACTCCTTGCCCACTCACATCAATTACTTTCTCCCAAGTTTGCTATACCAGGATAATATGTGATATATTAACCAAGGTATTTTCATTCTAGGAAGTTTCTTTTCTCCACTTTCTAGACCATTCCTCCTTTCCACTAGCTAGGTCATTTGATATTGAGGAATTATAACTTAGAGAAGGATGATGGAATCAAGCAAAGGTTCCTATCTGGCTTAAGTACAACAAAGACTAAGCTACTTTAATGAGGAGATCCCAAAATAGGACAGATTAAACAAGACAAAAGTTTCTTTTAATCTCTTGCAATAGTCTTGCTGGTCCAGTAAGAAGGATCAGCCCAGCTAAAGAGGCCAAGGACCCAGGTTCCTTCCATCATGTTGCTCCATCATTCCCGAAAACTTAAATCCAGGTAAACAACACGTAATTATTCCATGCAAGCATGCTCATAAAATATTTGGGACACATTTGCAATAAAATAATTGTTGTTTATCAGAAATTGAAACTTAACTGGGCATCTTATGTTTTGTCTGGTAACTCTAGTCTCAGAGAGGCTGAAGTGAGTTTAGAAGCATTGGGATATTTGGTTCTTCTGCTTGCATAAATCAGAGGGATCCTTTTCACTTAGTCCACCCCCACCCCTAGCAAAGCTTTTAAGAAAGGCTGAGGCTGTGTGGATTATAATGATGGATAATAGGTGTTCTGAATATATTTTATTGTTTATATTTTGCAGAAAACCTAGATTTCAGGTGCCTATGCTCTGTGTTTTTGGTGATTTTATCATAAAATCTCCAGAGGACTAGGGGAAGGTGGGCAGCAGACAGAAATTAATCAGGACAAGTGGAGAAAAGAGCAGTAAGGAGGGTAGAAGAGGCACCACGCTCTACCTGGCCCATGCTTTCCCCATCACCTGGAATAACTGTGTGGAGTTAGAGTCTATCCAGGCAGATGGCTGCAAGCATGGGAAGGGGGGTTAGTCAAGGAGTAGTAGCAGGCAAGGGAAATTTTAAGCAGGAAAAGCAGGGAGAGAAGACGCATCTCCATGTGTCCACAGCTGGCCATTCTTAGATAGCAGTCATAGGATGGAATGCAAATCATTAAGCATATGTACGTTTGAAACTCTAAGAAGATGACTAAATGCCAATTCTTGACACATTTGGGAAATGACATAAGAATTAAACAGAGAAATAATAAAAGGGACATATCCACTTACTTTGGATTAATCAGTGCTGTGTTTCTCCAAATAGCATCCTAAGTACCTCATTATATAGAAAGATGAGAAAAAGATGCTGGGCTGTTTTATTTCCACCCCTATATTCAACATGCTTCTTTTCTGTGTTAGCATTTGCCCTCTGCTATATGCCATGTCTATTTTTCATAAGTAGATAAACATAACATCTTTAAACTTTTTCAGTTGTCACAGAGTTCAAATACATGGGAATATTTCAAAGAAAAATCTCTTTTCATTCTCTTCAATTAAAAAAAAAAACAGTATTATTAAAAGTTATTAAGCCATTGTCTCGGTCAGAGTCAGAAGGGCTTGAAGAGATTAGAAATAGTTTTTAAAAAGAAGTAGCTAAAGTCAAACAAAGAAAATAGCCAGAACCATTGGTACTTTTCCTTTAAATGTAGCTTACAGCTTCCATTGGGGAGCTAAATGATAACTTCATCTAGAGGACATCATGATTACATCATCAGCGTTAATGTCAATGTTCAGTTCTTCTTCACCAACTTTTAATGAACAAAACTTCATGTGGGCAAGAGCTAATGGAAGAAATTAAATTTTTTTAAAAATGGGAGCAACTCTTTTGGCAGAAAGCAGTTGATAGTTCAATACCCCACAGACTCTTGCCTAAGCCAATGCTAAGATAAAACAGCACTTGGAGAGCTTCTGGTTATGTCAACCTGAAATGAAATTTGGAAAATTGCTTGATTTGCACTTGTGTCAGGGATTGAAATAAAATCGGACAAAAGAAAGTGCTGGACCAAATTTCATTACGGGAGGCAGTTGTGTTCTGGGGCAGAATATAAAGTTTTAAGTTTAATCAGAAAATCAGTGAGAAAGAAGGAAACAATAAGCTCAAACTGTATGCTTACAAAACTATATTGACAATTTTACATGCACCATCAATTTATCCCAGGCTTTCATTGTGGCAACATAAAACATATTGATTAGATTAATGAGACAGATTGAGCAGTCAAATAAAGCTTCTGTGAAAGACCAAAGCATACAAAATATACAAATCTGATATTCTTGTAACAAGAATGTGGATTTCTTTCATTACCTTCCAAAAAAACTAGTTGTAGCAAGATGTCAAAAGAGCTAGTTGAAGTGAATAAGAATTCAATTAAAGAAGAAAAGAATCAAAGTTTCTCAGAGAACCAGGAAAACAGGAATTCCTGTAGCAGTTCTCAGTGAAGCTTATCTTCTCATCAAGGCCATCGGTTTACTGTCTCCACAGGACCTTATACACATGCCCCTCCTGAATACTTTGCTCATGTCATGAGTCACTGTGCATCAGATGCCCCCCACCACTGCTGCAGATCTGTGAGCTCTTTCAGTTAAAAATGACGTGGTGCCTGGCATTTTCTACCCCAATTTATTCTTAAGATATCTGTGAATGACTGCCTCTCCTGCCACAGAACACTACAAACAAGGATTGTAAATTAACCTGTTCCCAGAATTTTAGAGGAACTTCGATTAACATTCAAAATAACTGAATGAAAAACAATAGTGGATCATGCCAATTCTAATCTCACCCCAGGTCACTCCTTTCCATCTGAAAACTGGACAGCAAACCACGATGACATAGTTGCTGCCTGGTGAGAGAATCAAAGTATTTTTCCTGTCCTTACCAGAGCACCTTTCATCATACACTAATTTGGAGATGACATGTTCTAGTAACCATACGTGCAGAAAGAGAGAATTAAGTATTAGGAGGAAACTGCAAGCATGACTGAAGTGGATGACTATTGCAAAGGATCACCCTGTAAAGTCAAGTCCTTTTGATGGGCATGGGATAGAAAAAGAATGATCAACAAAATGCATTTTGAAGACTGTAGTTTTATAAATACTTAATCTCTTATGTTAGTGAATGCTATTTTAGCCAACTAGATTCTTGTTAGCTAAAGACTTGGTAGACAGTGGGAGATATGAATATAGATTCATATGAAAACAGAGAGAGAGTGGAGTCAATGCAAAACACACATTCTACTTATTGACCAACATTGGTATAGATAAATCCCCTGATTAACAATTAGTGTTTTAGTTTGCTAGCTTGCCAAAATGCAATACACCAGAAATGGGTTGGCTCTTACAATGGGAATTTATTAACTTATAAGCTTACAGTTCTGAGGCCAAGAAAGTGTCCAAATCAAGGCATTATCAGGAGATGCTTTCTCCCTGAAGACCAGCTACCAGCAGATGATATACTCCTCTGACGTATGGCAAGGCATATGGCAGCATCTGCTGGTTTCTTCCTTCTCTCCAGGTTTCATTGCTTCAGTTTCTTGCTCTGGTTTTCTCTTTTCATCTGAATTTCCTTCTCTTATAAAGGACTCCCATAAGACGATTAAGACCCACCCTGGGTCATGTCTTACTGAAGTAACCTAAGACTTTAACTGAAGTCGCTTAATCAGAAGGTCCCACCCATAATTAGTTCACACCCACAAGAATAGACCAACTTTAAAAACATGATTTTGGGAGAGGGGTCCATCCAGCTTCAAACTGTCATAATTATAGAACACATAAAAAAAGTTGAAGCAAAAATTTTTTTTATTTATAATTTGAAGTTTAAGAATAGGACAGCAGAATAAATGAGAATATTGTATAGTCAGAGTAAGGACACATTTTTGAAAGTATTTTCTTCTAGAGAACCAAAGAAATTTTTAGAAAACAATCTTACATCTCCAGTAGGATGCGCAGATAAAGGAGGGCTAAATCTACAGGTTTACCGTGTTCTAACATCAGAAGTAGATCATAGTGGTTGAGGATGGGGCTCCTATAGGTATTGTTTCCTTCTGTTTTAGTTTGCTAAAGGCTTCCAAGGCAATACACCAGAAATGGGTTGGCTTTTACTATGGGAATTTATTAACTTATAAGCTTACATTTCTGAGGCTGAGAAGTCTCTGCCTTCTCCTCCAGGCTCTGTTGCTTTCAGCCCTGGGTGCCTCTGGCTTTCTCTTGGCTCCTGTGGCTCTCTCTCCCAGTTTCCACTGCTTTCATATTCTGGCTTCCAGGACATCCTCTCTCAGATTCAAAGGATTTTTCTCTGTTTCCATTGCTCTGCTGATTGCAGTTTTTAAAGTACTCCAGTAAGAGGATAAAGACCCACCCTGAACTAAACCTTTCTGGAGTAATCTAATCCAATGACCCTTAACTGAATCTAATCTAATCAAAGGCTCACAATAGGTTCATAGCCACAGGAATGAATCAATTTAAGAACATAAATTACAGGAGTCCACAAAAGACTCAAACTGCTTTGCAAGTATTCTATGTAAGACAGGAGACCAGATTCAGGACCAAGGCTTAGAGTTGGGTTCTACAGGCATCCAGTTATCTCTGAGAGGAAGTCTAAAGGAAATGGAGGCATCCTGCTGGTTAGACACCTGGTTTAAAGGCTGCTTTGGGCACCAGAAAGTAAGAGAATGAAAAATAGCCTCCCAAATGTCAATTGACTATATCTGTCCTATCACCATTGTCACCACATAGCTGAAGGCAAAGCAGACAGCAGGAAGGAGAGCCTAAAGCAACATGAAATAATCCCTAAACCTCTGGCTCAAAATGGTATAGAAAGCTAAAGAAAATCTGATGCTAAGAATGGCAACCAACAAAATCAAAAATCAAAACATGAATTCACTCCTGATAAAATTGATTTTCTGGAACAGATTGACATACTTTAAAGTAAGTGCACTTAGGATACTTGATGAAAGAAAAATGTGCATTAAAAATTAAATAGGAAAATGTGAAATAATCATATATATAAAATAAATATATTGCAATTTAAAAAGGAATAAAATTTAAAATTGTAGTGAAATAAAAAAGATGTTGAGAAATGTTTTTAAAATCATAAAGAATAAAGATAGAGTTTCTAAGAGAAATTCCAGAAAAAAGAGCATGGAGAAAATGGCTTAGAAGCCAGCTGATTTTTTGTGAATGAAGAAACATTGGAACCCTCACACAGGATTGCCACTGATTACTGAACAGGATAACAAAGAATAGTGTATAACTATGTTTATCAATTAGAAGATAAATAACAAGTCTTCTCAAATATACCTTTAGATTTAACAGAATGACAATCAAAATCCCAAGAGGGCTTTTCATGGAACTTGATGATTCTAAAACTCATATGTGTGTTGGCTCACATATTTGTATGCTTATTCAAGCTAGATCATACTTGTATACTTGTCAAAGACTGGGATGATACAAGGGTATTTGTTCCAGATTAGAGTCCTTTATAAGGCCTCCAGTATTCCAGATTAAGGCCATACCTTAACTGAAAACAACATCTTTAAAAGTTCCTGTGTGCAATGAGTTCATTGCAAATGGCCAATAAGGATGTGGACTAGGATTAAGAATATCTGTTTCTTGCGATATATAATTCAACCTAGCTAAAAGAAGAACTTGTACAAAATCTGGGAGGCAGAAGTAAAGCAGAAGCAAAGCAGAAGCCATTACTTTCTGAAGGTCACCATGATTAGATGCAGTGACAGAAAGAAACAAAAATGCCTAGTTAATGTAAGTTGTTAATAATAAGGGAAATTATGTGTGTGGGTGGGGAGACGTTATAAGGGAATTTCCTATACTTTTGGTGAAATTTTTCTTTAATTCTAAAACTTCTCTGAAAATAAAGGCTTTTTTTTTTTTTTTTTTTTTTAAAGTGATATTGGGTTTCAGCTTGTCTTTATTCTCCTCTATTTTGTGGTGCAGCCCTTCTTTCTAACTGGTAGCCCTACCGATCAACTGTGGCCCCAGGTGCCTCATCAGATACTTAGTATGGATCATGTGATCCAACAGCTGCATATAGAATTCTTGGCTGATTTTCCCTTCATGATCCAACTTTGGAAGCTATATGTACATGGCTTCTAGAAAGATGGAGTGACCATGTCTCTGATTCCTCAGATACCCCTATTTCAGTCATCTATAGCTATTTAACAAGCTAGCCTGAAAGAACAATTTTATTTTGTTTATACTTAATTTTAATTGTGTGGACAAGAAATTCAAGAAGGGCCCAGCTTTACAGTTCTCTCTTCCACAGAGTGTGCACTGGAGTGTCCAGAGGTGGAGGCATCTACTTCCCAGTTGGCTTCACTCACTAAACACTTCTGAAACCTTGGTTTTCTTTGGCTTCTCTCTCTCTATATATGGCATCTTATTTTCCAAGGTATCTCCACGTGCCTTGGGCTTCCCACAATATGATTCTTTCAGTTAGTTATTTGTTTTTACAAATCAGTTTGTAAAACTTCTAAGAAACGGTAAGCAAAAGCTACCAAACTCTTCCAGCTCCTTCCACATTCCTTGCATGTGTAACCCTTTCTATTTGTCTGCTTCTAGGATGTCCAAGTCTAATATAGACTTTATGCCAATATATATGGCAGCTTAGATAAAATGAACAAATTCCATGAAAGATACAAACTAGCAAAGCATACCCAAACATAGATAACTTGAATAGCCTTATATGTTTAAAAAAAAACAACCTTCAAAGAAAACTACAGGTCCAGGTGGATTCACTGGTAAATTCTAACAAATATTTAAGTATTAAATGATACCGATTCCACACATAAGAAGAGGGGAAAATTCCAGTTGTACCCTTGTACTGAAATTGGTCAAAAACATTTCAAGTAGAGAACCAGATCAATCTTCATCAACATATGCATAAAAATTTTAAACAAAATTTTAGTTAATTGAAAACAGAAATATATGAAAAGGTTATTACCTCATGAACAAGTGAGTTACGCACCCACCATCAAGAATTCAAGTTGGTATAGCATTCAGAAATCAATCAATATAATTCACCCAATTTTCAGACTGAAAAAGGCAAACTATCTGATCATCCATATGGATGTAGAAAATGCGTTTGACAAAAATTTAATGCCCATTTAAGACCAAAACTCACACAACTTAGGAAGAGAAGGGGTATTTCTTAAATTTATGGAGGACATCTTTGAAAAATTTACAATTAACATATGGTGAATGACTGAATGTTCTCCCTCTAAAATTAGCAACAAGTCAAGGGTATTTGTTCTCTTCACTTCCATTCAACATTGTAATGGAAATTCTAGGTACTGCAATATGACAAGAAAAATAAATTAAAAGCATAAAGATTAGAAAGACAGAAGTAAAAGTTTTTGGATAACTTGGTTTTCTATTTAGAAATACCTAAGGAATTCCATGAAAATACTTCTGATCTTAAAGAAGTTGATAAACCTTACCATATTAAAAATAACCTCTAGTAAAGAAAAATCAATCAACATAGATACACAACAATCTTTGATTTGGAAAAGATATTTTCCAAATATGTATTAGCCAAGGTTCTCTAGGGAACAAAATCAACAGGAGATGAAGTTTTATAAGATTCTCTCATGTGACTGTGGGGATGCACAAGTCCAGGCAGGATGCAAGCCAGGATCTCCAATGAAAGTCCAATGGAAGTCCTTGATGAGTTTCCAGGAGACGTTGGCTGTCCAAAGGCCAGTTGGGAAATTCTTTCTTATTGTTTGAAATCACTACCCTTTTAAGGCATTCAACTGATTGGATAATGCTGCTGGCAATCTCCCTGATTGATGCAGATGTAATCAGCTATCCATGCAGTAAACTCACTGGTGACCAAAGTCCAATAATGTCCTTGCTTTACAATTAACCGAGAGCTCATTTGACCAAACACCTGGACACAATTACCTGACCTAGTTGACACATTAGCCTAACCATGACAAAACAGAAAATTGTCATTTATTATTTATATATAGCTTCTACAAATTCGTAAGAATATTCAGACAGGTAAGTTGTAAATGTTTCCACATGTGTTTTTTAATATTTTGTGATGATATAATGTCATGTTTAAGACATATTTAGGACACTCTTAGCGAAGTGTTCAAAGCTCATGCTTTTAGGTCATACGTTTACTATGGTAGATCTGAGTTATACATGAACAGACTACAGATCTAGGGCTTTGTTGAGTAAAAAAGTAAGATTGTAAAATGTCAAAGATGCTAAAGTTACTGAAATCAGTTACAAAGATTATAGACAGACAACTAAAAAAAGCTATCTTTTGGGTTTTTGTTCAATAGAGATTAGAAACAGCATAATTCTCACCTGTTAAAAATATTTCATAAAATTCAGTAGAACATTGTAAGTTTCTGTGACCTGTTTCCACAGATTAGTGATTAAAGTTAGAATCACATTCATTTCCTTAACATTGTTTGATTAATCTTCTTTGTCTTTTGTTGACCATCAAATTCATTGGTTTGTGTTTGTGTTTTTCAAATTACTTCTATTATTATTCTAATAATAGAGAAAAGAAGATTTATGATAGTTTGCAAATACCTATGCTTTTCAGTAGAGCTATATAATGTGAAAAATGAAGCATCTTCACCCATAATTTTAACATATGTGAAGTCAGTGCTCATTTTCTCAGATGAGATATTTATCTGATATTAAATAAATGAGTGACTTCTTTGAGGTATTGTTTCTTTGACTCTTTTCCAGAACAACTATTCTGGTTAAAAATAAATAAGAAGGCCAGTCTATTCTTTTTGAAGAATAGGCTCAAATTTTTAAATGTATCAAGACCCTAATTGAGTTGTGTGCTGGGTCGGTTTCTTATTGGCTTATAAGAGAGAGTGTGCATATCACTTCCCAACTCTATGTTCAGCTACCATGTTGGTAGCGTGAAATCAGTTGTGTCAGTTGCCCTCAAACTTGGCAAACATTACAAATCAGAGCACTTTATTTTCCTCAGAAAGGTTGTTTTGAAACACTTTCAAGCATTTCACTGTCCTAATCCAAACTCTTAGGATAATTTTCAAGGTTGGACTCTCCATGGTCGTGCAAAGTAAGTACAGTCCACTTGATAAATGAGAAGTGACTTTGATTATAGATAATTTGTTCTTTGTTTTTAGGGAGTGTATCACACACTGAACCATGTGAGTATTTAAAGAGTTGATTTTATATATATATTTGTATATTTTGAAATTGTTATACACCCTATATTGCATGGGCAATATATTCAATGATTCTCTGAAAGGACTGGTTACATAATAGCTTTCTGTCATTAAATGTTCAATTTATTTAAACATACAAGGAACAAATACTAGCCAAAGGAGCTCCTTGGTAATGCCCAGGGAATTATGGGAGGTAGGGGCATTAATTTATTCAGAGTTTACTGATTTTATAAAAATATTCAGTTCCATGATGTGACAGTTTGACATTATCTTATGAGTCCCCCAAAAAAGAAAGGGTATGCTTGTAAATGAATCTATTCCTGTAGGTGTTATACCCTTTGATTGCATTAGATTCAGTTGAGGGGCACTTGATTAAATTAACTGCTAAGATTAGGGCTTTAATTCAATGACGTCAGTAAAGCATGACTCAGGTTTAGTCCCCTTAGTGGGCCAATATAAATGGACATTCACTCAAGAAGACATACAAGAAAAGAAGAGAACTTTGTCATTTTGATCCTGCCATGTAACAGAAAGGAGAAGGCTCAAAAAGCTAAAACCTTGGGGAAAGATGGACCATTTGTCTGACAGCTTACAGCTGACCTTTGATAGAGAGTCGAGACTGATATAGGAAGCCCAGAGGGCAAGGCTGAAATCCAGCAGAGATGGCCCATCACCTTGCTTCAACACGTGGCAGCTGACTTTGGTAAGAAAGTACCCCTTATGGTACCTTGAGTTCGACTTTGCATGGCCTTAAGACTGTAAGCTTTTACCCCTAATAAATACTCTTTATAAAAGCCAACTGATTTCTGGTACTTTGTATCGCCACCCCTTTGGCAGACTAATACACATTAGCATGAATTTCTCTAATTGAGGTTTGTGATCCCAGTATTGTTCACAAGCATAAATTTTGCTTTCTGATGTCCATGTTATGCATGAACTGTTTTCGTTTGCCCTTTCAAAGACCTTGATAAAATCTGAAGTAGTTTAATGTCTTCATGTAATCATATTTGACTATTCAAAAACTGAGATTATGTCCTGAAACTTTGTAAAAGGCCAGATTAAGTATCATAGGCTTCCAGTCGCAGACATATTCTTTTCTTTTCTTTCTATTTATTTATTTTAACAATGCTGTAAAAATGTGAAAAGCAATCTTAGCTCACTGGCAGGATGTGGGGTGTGTTCTATTGTTTGCCAGCCCCAATCTATCTATTCTTTTCCAAACATTTTTACTTTCTCATATCTATTTTCTTTATTCTTTTCTGTCACAATTCTCACCAGCTTTGTTCAATAATCTTGCTTTCATTGTCTTCGATTCCTATATTTTGCCCTCTTATAGTCACTGTACGTGTTCATAGAAGCTTATTTTTCCAAATCAAGTATTTCTCACTTCTCTCTTTTTTTCCCCTTTATTAGAGAAGTTGTGGGTTATAGACAATCATGCATAAAACACAGGATTCCCATATACCACCCTACTATTAACACTTTGCATTGCTGTACAGCATTTGTTACAACTGATAATAGCACATTTTTATAATTGTACATTAACTATAGTCCATGGTTTAATTTAGGGGGTCCCTGTTTCTGTAGTGCAGCCTTTCTCTCATTGCTAATGTTTTCATTGTCTGTAATTTTCTTTTTTATGAGTATCCTAAACTCTATTTCTTACTGACCTATTCCCTTATTTATTTTGTGTTGAGTGCATAATTCATTTTCTTTTTTTCTTGACTTGCTCTTTATTGTTTTCCTCTCTTCTTGTAGAAATCTGTCTTGTTTATTTCTCTGGTTATTTCCCTCTTGTCTTGTTTTTTATTTTTGTTTACTCTTTAATGCCACATAGAATGTATTTGGTGACAGCTACACAACAATTCTTTCCAAAGTAAACAAAGAAAAGTTCCCCCAAAAATCTTCTTTATTTACTGCTTATGCTTTACAGCTAATTTTTATCATTTGCACCTTTGCATTTGTAAAAGGAAAACCCATAAACTGTCACATTTAAATGCTCCAAATGGAGGTAATTCTTTGTCTAATGAGCGCTCATGGAGAATTTGATCTATGTTTCGCAAATTGTGTAAAGAATATGTAGGTATAGAAATGTTCTGTCCAAGCCTCAAATCTCTTTTTTGCATATATTTTCCTGGAAGTTCTTTGACATTTACTTTAAGGACCCATTACGATAAAAAGAAATAAGGACATCTTACCAAAATAGAAAATAAAACTATTATCCTTTTACATGAAATTATAAGACCAAAAAGAAATTGCTCTAATTTTGAAAACCTGAATAATCAGTATACTTTAACATTTTCCACATTATTATAGATGGATTGATAAAGATCCAAGTGATACTGTAAATGTCTCTCATTTATTCAAAAAGTATAAAAAGAGGTCAGAAACATTTTATTGATTTATTTATATTCATTTTACATCTTCATCTCAATTATTACTTATTTTAAGTAAGATGTTTCCTTTAGCAAATGTTTCACTCCAATTTCAATGGATTTTTATTGAATAAATCAAATTGGCTTTGCTCCATAGACATTACCTTAAGATAATTCCAGTAAATTTGAGACTACTTTTCAATAAATTCATTCATATAGGAATCCATTATGTTATTAGTGTGTCCTTTGAACTCATTTTAAAGTTTGTAAAAAGCAATCATGTTAACATTTTTTTTCTTTTCCAAGTCTTTGAGAGAGCATTTAATCGTACATATTTTTCAGAAATAATCAGTACATGAAAAGTGTTGAAGAATTGCCTACTTTTCAACATAGCAATTTATTGATCTAGATAAGGATTAGATTTTAAACCTGATACAATTTTTAAACATATGATTAATATATAACTCTCCAAAAGACTTCTGCTACCTGCTACCTGTGGATGTAAAACACATTCATGTGAAATTCTAGTACAAGAAACACACATTCCTTTTCCATAAAACTGTAATTTCAAGTTTTCTCAGCAATTTTATATAAAGGAAAATTTCTGGATATTATTAAGGCCGTATGGCACAAAAGAGCCATTTCAAAATAGATTAACAGACTATGTAATGCAAAGATTTAATCCCATTGATTTTAATTATTTTAAGTGGACAAATAGTTCCCACTTTAATATTCTAATATTCACTCTTAAAACTTACATTTTGATTAATTTATATTCCATTTTTTCTCATATATTTAAGATGATTTAAAATAAGCAGTACAAAATAATTTTCTTAAATGATTTAATTTTTTTTTTATTCTTTTCCTTTAAGGCCATTTATCTAAAGTAATTTCCTGGGTCTTTTCTGAATAAACTTGTCTACTTAGGCTTTTTTTGAAATTATGGATAATTGCATATGGTAGCAAATTGAAAAAAAAGATTAAAAATTTAGAGTGGGAATGATCTAGAAAGAGGGGAGGATAAAGATAAGATAATGAGAGCAGTAATGGATGATATTAGTATCGTGGTTCAAGGATAGGACTTTTGATGCTTATAGATGCTGTTTTAACTCAAGACATTGTGTTTCAATGTCAATAGATGGATACAAAAACATAGACTATTATTGTGCACTATTAAATGATATGTGCATTAAGTAGTTTTCGAAAAGATATCAGTCTGGGATAGCAATGCATTTCTAACCCTAAAAGTATTACTAAAACACAACTCTCTTATTTTCAAAGATTAATAATTTCCATGGAAATGGACTGAACATGCTTACTAGGAAGATCTCTACAGTACACTGCATTTAATGCTATCCCACCGCATGCTGTATTCATTCATAATCACAAATATGAGCAATGGGACATAATATTAAATCATTCAGACCTTGCACTTAAAAGAAAGTGCTTTCAAAACAAGAGCCATTTTTTTTTAATACAGAAAATCAAATAAGTGAAAGAGTTTCAATGTGGCACTCATTTTATCCTATTTTAAGTTAAAGAACTCATGTTAATGTTTCATTAAACGACTCCCATATTCCCCAAATTATGGTTGGAGAATAAGTCTGTAAATTTATTTTCACGATTCTTGTTTAGACTGAAAACATGTAATAATGTTCTTGGGACATATTATTAGGTCTTCTAGGATGTTTCTCCACTTATGAGAAGAGTGTGCAAGTGTCTCCTGTGTTAATCATTAATTAAAGATGAAAAAAAGGATGGCCCAACTAATCAATCTAATTTTTTTGAGTATCCATTGTCTTTCTCTTCATTTTCATTGCCAAACCTCCACCAGAGCAATCTATATCTGTCTTATTTTTTTCACCATAAAATTAATTTAAAAATATTTTTCTTATAATGCCCTCCCCTATTCCTACGATTTTTAGAGCTAATCCAGTACTTGAGGTGTTAAAATTCCATTTCTGAAACTGACAATTATGGAATTTCCAAGTCTGAATACAAGCAAATAGCCGGCCTTTTGTTCTATGACATCTATAAATGAACATGCATCCCTGATAGAATGAAAAGATTTCATCCAAATTTTCAAGCATAATGCTATTCCACTTTATCCACTATAAAGGGTAAGATCAAGTCACACTTAACTCTATTAACGTTTTTCCATGTCTACTCTTTTGTTTGAATATCTGAAATCTAGTCCTTATTATCAAATCACTTATTAAATAGTTTAGCCTTGGTTACCTTGTGGAGTCAGTTGACTACGGTGTTGTCAGTTATCTTTTTGTACTTTTTCATACCAAGGAGTGAAAACCTGATTGTCTGTGCAAAGTGGTCAGGGTGTTAACTTAAGGTCTGCATCAGCCGGGTATGAGTGTAGTATGTACACATTGTAACAGCAGAGGGAGCTGCTGTGACCTGCAGAACGTGCCACCCCATGCAACAGGACCAGCCTATGCTCAGCTCCAGACAATTGTTGCTTTGTTGAAATGCAGGGCATAGTGTTGCCAGATATTTCTATTTTGATTTTTTTAAAAATTAAATTGGAAAGCTGAATTTTTATGCAAAATCTCCTGGGTTTTAAAAGCGGGTTCGAAGTTTTTAAAAATACAATATGAAAACTCATTCAGCCATAGGCCCCAAGCTTGTTATTTATGTTCCTACTGAATCCATTCATCCATTCATCCATATACATAAGAAATCAATATCTAATACTTCCTATGTGCCAAATGCTATACTGGGAATAGTGATGCATCACAATCTTGAAGAGTTATACTGTTTTCAATTCAGGTGCATTTTGGTAAATATTTAGTGTTTTCATCTGGTTTGACAATGAAACCCATGGCTAATATTAAATATTTGTGATGCTATAATGAAAACAAAACAAAATAGCAAAAAACAAACAAATGAAACATATCAACCAACAAATATAGATAAAATAATAAACATCTGTCTTATTTTCCTTTTCACATACATGCACACATGTGCACACATGTGGGTGTGGATGAAGTAGGCCAAACAACACTTTATTCTGACACCACTGGATCTTCTGTGGTCCTCAACTTCGGCTGACAAATATATTGAGATGCGACTATTGGGCTCCAATGCAATACTCTGTAGGAACATCAACATTTTCTACCAGTTGAGCACTGATTTTGACAAACTGTATCTGTATGACATTTATGAATAGTCTGTGATATTTTTCAAAAGCCCAGACAATGTATGTAATATTAAAATATTGAAAAGCTTTATTAAATAAATAAAATAAGAAAATAGTCTTTAGTTTTCAATACTATTTAAAAACAAACAAACAAAAAATAAAACAAGAAGTCACCCACAAACTATTAAAGTGGCCAAATTTTCCTGTGTTTTAAGCCTGCCATTTGGGGATAGAATTTTTTGTAGATTAAGAACTTATGTATGTGCGAGGCATTTAAAAATCTTTTGCTTTCAAAAATCTATGCAATCTTTTTTTTTTTTTTTTTTTTAGGAGGTACTGGAGATTGAACCCAGGACTTTGTACTTGGGAAGCAGGCACTCAACTACTGAGCTACATCCACTCCTCCCCTATGCAATCCTTTTCAACATTGTTTTTTCTTTGTTTTTTTAAACACTCATGCTCATTTCAAAATACCTCACAGATCTATCACGTGAAGTAACCAAAGAAAAAGGACAATAAAGAAAATGGAAATGAATTATAATTAGGAGGAAAAGGAAATGTGTAGTGGCTATTGGGAAAGATTCTTTTTTATTTCTCAGATATGTGTTGATGGGTTGATGGCCAAACAAAGGGTTATATAGAAAATATAAATAATTTAGCTCTTGCTTTCAATTATTAGAAGGAAAATAGATTTGACTGATGCAGAATAGTTAAGGAATTAATCAATAGTCAGAGCTCTTAACCACAGATTCTTTCATAGATTGTTATGAAATCAAACATAAGATTAAACAAAATATAAGGACTGTATTATTACACAACAACTCATAGCAGGTAAAAATGCTTTCCTCTCCTTTAGAGCTGCTACTTGAAATTGGATTCCAGTATCCCCTCCCTGGTGGAGCCAAATCGGTTCTGATATGAAAAGCTGGAAACAGACAAAGTTAAATTCTAATTACCTCTTTGAGGATGAGATGTTTATAAATCAGTGTTGGCAATCCTGTCACAACCACATCTGTTAGGGATCAAACTCCATTGGAATTAGGGGTTCATTCTAAAACCCAAAATGTGCTTCATTAAGTAAAGCAATCGTGCAGACTTTTCGTCATTACGAGTATATAAGGTTTTGAAACACTCTAGTGATTCATTTTTGAAATGTTCTTTGATTTCTAAAGCTTTCTTGAAATAAAATCATTTAAAATTAATTGAGAGCAAAATTTACTAAAGATAAATGCCCACACAAATCAATTAGTTTAATTTTGATCTGAAAAGCCAAATCCACAATTTCTAAATAGAGTCTAAGCTTTGAAAATTAGTTCCCCTCTCTCATCATAAAATGAATATTTTGGGACAGAAATATAAAAATAGTATGATCTAATTAGAGTTAGAATTCCAAAAAATAACATTCATAAGTGGTTCACATTTGTCAAACTCCTCTAGCATGCAATTTATAAATGTCCTTCAAAAATGAGATTGATATACAAACATAAGAGTTTTAAAACCTTTAGGTGAAAGGGGTCAGCTAAACAAGTAGAAGCTAAAAACAAATAAAGAAGAGGATGTAGTGAAGGGTGGAGCAGTAGCACTTGGAAAGCATTTATGGGGGCCTGTGGTGTGATCTGCACCTCGGATTTCTAGACTCTATGGACAGATTTAGGGATTGAGTATATTTTTTCTGTTTTAAACTGATTTTTTAAAGTATTCACAACTCTCTCTCTCAATGTGTTTAGCTGTTACGGAAAATTTAATCTCAGAATTTTAAAATGACTTGGATGTTTACTAAGAACTGACTTCTGAGAGAAGAGAAACACAACTCCAGCGCAGCCACTTCAAGTCCTTCCATTCCTTGACACGTCAAAATGGGAGTCCTCCTTTATTTGCAGGTAAACAATCTAAGGTCTTTTCCAAGAATTTATGGTCAGCAGAGGAGGGTGATTTGTGACATTTAGGTAGGGGAACCCTTGAAGCATTTAGCATTGGTGGAAGGGGTAGGTGGGAGAAAGGCTTGGTAGTCATAGGTTAGCAAAATTTAAAAACTTTGTTACAAGTAAGATGACTGATATCTGTCATAATTATCAAAACTTTCGTGTGTCAGCTGAGCAGCCATCTCACTTTTGTTAAGTCACTTGCCTCAACACTGACCTTTGGCCTGGTTAATGAACATCTTTCCACCCCTGGGGCACAAACTCCTTCAGATCCCAAACCCACATCTGTGGCCACCACCCCCACCACCCCCACATCTCACTCAGAACCCACAGCTGGTCCCAAGTGATAAGCGAACTTCCTCAGATCATGCTTCTTATTGAACCCTGTGACACCCCTTTCTCTTGGTTCTGTGAGTGACAAATTATCTTTTTTCATGCATTGTTGTCTCTGTTTTTCATTGTGTCACAGCTTACCTCCACTGGATCCAAATTTAAAATTCAAATGAACTAATTGGAAACAATATCATATCTGCCAAAAGGGTCATAGTATTTGATGGTGGGTGGAAGCAGAAAAGTAAAATATTTGCTGAAATTTATACTGTTTCCCTTAATGTATGAAATAAGACACGTAACAGTATATTATGAGGGCTCCTTCCTTCCTCTGCATCACCAATTCTCCGTCCCAGGTAGTGACAATTTAAAAAATGGAAGCAGCATACACACCTGTTATCTTCCAGGGCCAACAGCACGAAGACTGCAGCAGCCTTTTCTCCCACAGATGTCTTCATGACTTCTCTTTCATCCTTATAGCACCCATAGCCCGACACATGGAAAGAGTGAAAATATTCTGAAAATTGTTTAAGATGTATTAACTGATTGTATGCTATCAGTTCTAATCAGTAAAGAAATTTGTCAATGGCTGGTGAATACCCGTGTGCATTCTCAACTTCTATTTCACAATGGTCTTTGGTTTGCATTGCTTATTTGTTTTGTTTTACTTTTTCCCCAGAATACAAGAGGTGATTTCTGTGGGCCTGGCTGAGGCTATGTAATATACCTTTCTCTATATTGATAATGGTTCTCTTTGTGTTGATACCATATCCTCCTGTCAAATGTGAAATGCAGAAAGCTCATGGCTAGCAGAGACACTTTGTTTCTTCACAAACCAAGTGAGGACCATAAATTCACTCTACTTTTCTGTTGCAAATTGTTTATATTGAAGTTACAGTGTCCCAAGACTATGTATTTTCCCTATCATATAATAAAAGTAAAGAGAGGCTATATGTCTTATTTTAAACTGGTACAGCTGTTCATTGAATAGGTCACCAGGAGTGAGTTTCCCATAGTTTGTATTAAAGAGAAAGAATGACCTTAATTGTTAATGTTGCTGGAAACTTCTTTCGTGTTACTAAGGACTGGTCTGAAGGAATGGAGGAGAAGGTGTATTAGTATAATTAAACCAAGTTGGCTTTTAGTAATTTGGGAGGAATGGATTATTGACTTGCATTAAGAGCTGCATATGAGATAAAAAAAGCAATTTAAGTTTGCTTCAGAAATGGGTGTTTTATTGGCCAAAGATTATGCAGATTGAAAAAAACCATTCTCCCCTGTCCTGCCTCAAAATAGTGGTGAAAGAGAAATCAATAGAAAAATGGGATAAATCAGCTTGTCCCACTTACTGGCTCCTAATTTCCTCTACACTCAACCTCCTTCAATATAATAATCCATTACATAATAATTAAATATCAAAATGTAGGAAAACATTTTCAAGATCTTGTGGTAGGAGGTGACTTCTTAAATCTTACACCCAAAGCATGAGCAATGAATGGAAAAATAGATAAATTGGACCTCCCCAAAAGTAAATGCATTTGTTCTTCCAATGAATTTGTCAAGAAAGTAAAAAGACAGCCTACTCAATGGGAGAAAATATTTGGAAACCACATATCCAATAAGAGTTTAATTTCCAGGATATATGAAGAGATCATACAATTCAATGACAAAAGGACAAGCAACCCAATTTTAAAAGCAAAAGACTTGACTATACATTTTTTCCAAATAGGAAATAAAAATGCCTAAAAAACACACGAAAAAATGTTCAACATCACTAACATTAGGGAAATGAAAATCAAAACTATAATGAGATTGTTGGAGAAAAAGGTGGTGCTCACTGGGATGTGGAGACTGATGATTGCAGGCAGGAAGTTTATTGAGAATCTCTCCCAATGGAGGGGGTCTGAAGAATTGACTTCAGCTCAGCCATGGAAGGTGGTGGATATGACTTCATACAGGACATCAATAGGCAGGGAAATAAATGTTAGTCCCTGGGGAGGGGGCTAGAGACTGAGTACAGCCTGGGGCCAATAGAGGGCTGTAAAAGTGAATTCTTCCCGTGTATGGCTTGGGGGTAGTGGGCTAAGTGGTGGGGTATTCTTGGAATGTGCGAGAAGTTGGTGGTGCTTGGGCCTGGAAGGGGTGAAGGTCCTTATCTGCTCTACTCCCACCATGATATGGATCTTTTGTTCATTCCTGGGGGGAGATGGGCTGCCTCTACGCATGTAGGCACAGCCTTATGACCTATTAATCATTGCAAACCTCGCAAGGGGGAACCTCTAACATTCCTAACTTTTTGATTATATATATTTGATGAAGGACCTAAGTAATGGGAATACTGGGCAAAACAGAAGGGTGAGGGGATTTGGGACTCAGTCTAGCTACTTCCTGCTGTTATGGGGCAGTGCAGGGTTCCCTTCCATTCCGTCCAGTGCGTTCTGATTTCTGGTCCTGAAGAGGCTGATATTGGCATTCATGTAGCAAGAAGATGCTGTTCACATGTTCCTGAGTTGTTGATTGTGCGAGTCAGCATGTGAATCAGATAAGAAGCTGTAAGAGACAAGGACCAAAAAGAAGCAGCAGCAATAAATCAGTAGTGGTGTTAAAAGGAAGGGTGCAAGGGACAACAAAGTCAGCTAAGTGTGCAGGTAGAATAGTACAAGAAGTGTTGGTGCTGGATAGTACTGTATGCGTTGATGCTGCTAGGCTTAGGTGTACTCTGTAGACAAGCCACTGAAGGAAAGGGTAAAGAGTTAAGAAGAACCTGAAGTGCCAAAGGGGGTGATATCCCCTGTGTTTGGAGTGTTGTCACCTCTGTCGTCCGTGAGTTTCAATCGTAGGTCCCCCAGAGGTTCACGGGTGTACTTATCTTGAGCTTCAGGATCTCATAATTTGCTGTCTGCAGAAGGTGGTGGAGCCAGCTTCAATCTGGAAAAGCATATCCACGATGGGAAATTCAAAAGTTTTGCTGCGGCAAGGGTGGGTTAGTACAAGAAAAGGACCTTTCCACTTTGGGGTTAAAGGTTTGGGGTGTAAGGCCTTTAGATATACCCAGTCAACTGGATGAACAGGCAGCAAGGGGACAGAAGGTTCTGGCGCAGGAAGAGTAGAGTCAATTAGCTGATGCAGGAGTGATTGTGCTTGTGTTAGACTGACTATATTTCTATGGAAATCTGATGGCTGGGAAGGTATATTGGTAAGAGTACCAGGGTGTCCATACATGATTTCAAAGGGGCTTAGGAAGTGCTTGAGGAAGGGTTTGAATTCTCATGAAAGCTAAGGACAGAAGTTCAGTCCATGGTATCTGTACCTGAATTGTTAATTTGGTTAAGTGTTGTTTTAGGATCCTGTTCACATGCTCAACTTTTCCGGAGGACTGAGGTCTGTAAGGAATATGTAACCAGGTAATTCCTAAGGCACTACAAACCCCTTTTGTGATCTATGAGGTGAAGTCTGTCCCATTATCTGACTGCAGAGAAGAGGGAAGGCCAAATCTGGGAGTTATTTCTGTTAACAGGATGTTAATTGCACCATCAGCCCACTTGGAGGTGACTGGAAATGCTTCAACCCATCTGGAAAAGGTGTCTACAAAGACCAAGAGGTATTTAGCCTTCCTCATAGGTGGTATGTGGATAAAGTCTAATTGCCAGTCTTGTCCTGGCTTAGAGCCTCTAAATTGGTGGGCAGTGAAAGAGAGAGATGTAGGCCTCCATGGATATTAGTTTGTTGACAAATAGAGCGGCTTTTTGTAATTCCTTTTAAATGTTTTGAGAGTTTAGGACAGTGTAGAGAGTTAGATAAGAGTTGTGAAAGCGGTTTGTGTCCTACGTGGTACTGGTTGTGCAGGGAAGTAAGAATGTCGTGTGTTTTTAATTCAGGTAAAAGAATTTTTCCATTTTTCATGAACTACCCATCAACTTGTTCTGCTCCCAAAAGGGGGGATTTTAAGGTTTCTTCAGGGGTGTAAGAGGCTGCAGGATACAGAAGTGCTAAGAACATGGGTGTAATAGTGGAGTGTGAACCTGGGTAGGGTCGGGTAGCCTGAGCTTTGGCTTCAGTGTCAGCTCGGTTATTGCTAACAGATATAGGGGAATTCAACTTAGGGTGCCTTGTGCAGTGAATTATAGCAGCTTGTGTTGGAAGTGATGCCACTGTGAGTAATTGTAGTATGAGATCTTTGTTGGCGATGGAGGATCTGCTAGAAGTTAGGAACCCTCTCTCCTGCCAGATGGTGGTGTGTGACTGTAGGATGTGATGTGTGTATTTGGAGTTAGTGTAGATATTTAGGGCTTGCCCCTTGCCTCCTACTAGGGTCTGGTGAGGGCTATGAGCTCAACTTGTTGTGAGGTTGGGTAGGGGGGAAGGGGAACTGACTCAACAGTTTTGGTTAAGGTAATAATAGCATATCCGACCTGAGTGGTGGTGTTGAGTTTCATAGAACTGCCATCAATAACCCATGTATGAGTAGGATTAGGAAGAGGGGTGTCTAAAATATTAGGAAGGGGTTTGGCAAGGAGATCAAGCACATCACTACAATCATGTATGTAATTAGTGTCAGGCATTTCTGGGGGTGGGTTGGGCTCAGTGGGAAGGAGGGTGGCAGGACTGAGAGGAGGACAGTGGTGAAGGAAGACTCCGGGGCTTTGTAGAAGGGTTGCATGGAGGGTTTGGAGGTGGGTGGAGGACATAGGTGCAGTAGCTTTGTGAGTTAAGAGAGGAGATAAGGAATGTGAGGAAAAAACATCAAGATGATTTATCGGAGATGGTTTAAGGCTTTCTTGCACCAGAAGGGAAGCAGTGGCAAGGGTTTTGAGGCAAGTAGGCCAATGAAGGATTACAGGATCTAACTGTTTGGAGAAGTAGGCAATGACTTGATTATCAGGGCCATAGGGTTGTGTTAAGATTCCTGGTGCACATCCATGTCAGGTATCGGCATAGAGGGAAAAATGTTTATTGGGGTTAGGAAAGGCTAGAGTTGGTGCAGTCATCAGGGCTTCTTAAAGTTTACAGAAGGCGGACTTGAGCTATAGAGGACAATCGAGTAGCTTGCACAGGTCACCAGAAGTGGCTTGGTAGAGGGGTTTAGATATAGGCCCCAAATTTTGAATCCAGAGATGGAAAAAGTTGACTAGCCCTAAGAAAGAAAGGAGATCTGCCTTGGTATGTGGGATGGGATTGTCCCTGATGAGTTAGATTTGATCTGCAATTAGATGTTTATGTGAGGAGGGAAGATGGAGACCCAGATAAGTTACTTCAGATTTTAAAAAATTGTCCTTTGCTAGGGGAAACACGATATCCCTTATCCTTGAGAAAGTTAAGCAGGGTGATAGTGTGAGTTATAGAGGTGTGTAAGGAGAAGCTACAGAGGAGTAAGTCAACGACATATTGAAGGGGCTGCTGGAGGGAAGCTGAAGGTCAGAGAGATCTCAGTGTAAAGCCTGTCCAAAGATGTGAGGACTATCTTTAAAGCCCTGGGGAAGAATTGTCCATGTTAATTGTTGGGGATTTAGAGGGTCCTCAAGGTCCACCCATGTGAAAGCAAAAATGTCTTGGGGAGTTCATTTAGGGAATAGTAAAAGAGGTGTCTTTGAGGCCAATTGCAGTATAATGTGTAGTTTGAGGAAGTATATGTGACAAACAACTGTACGGGTTAGGAACTAGGGGAACGATTGGCTGTGTGGTTTCATTAATAGTTCTAAGATCTTGTACAAGGTGATAGCTTCCATTTGGCATTTTTACGGCCAGGATGGGGGTGTTAAAGGGTGAATTAGTTGGGCACAAAAACCCAGCAGCACAGTTTGTTAACAGTGAGTTTAAGACCTTGTGTAGCACTGAGGGACAGGGGATACTGAGGAATGTTTGTGGAAGAGTTTTTTTTTTTTTAAGACTATCTTAACAGGGGGGTGGTGTGTTGTGACTGAAGGAGAATTATTATCCCAGACCTGGGGACTTACTTTTGCCTACATTACAGGAGGAAAGTTGGGAATGTTAATGGGAATGGGCAAGGGGTGGTGTGGATAAGAGGAGAAAGAAGTTGGTTTGAGAGGACAGGAGAGTGAAGGAAATAGAGGAATGGAATTTGGATAACAAGTCATGGCCTAAAAGTGGGGAGGGACAAAAGTAGGGATTATAAAGAATTGATGAGAGAAAGTGAGATCTTATATTGAGCATATGATGGTTTGGTAATTAAAGGGGAAGAAGGAATGCCGTCAACACTACAATAGAGATTGAGGAAGTGGATAAAGATTCTGAATGTTCTAGGAGGACTGAATATGTGGCCCCCGTGTCAATTAATGCCTGAACATAAGGAATTTCTGACCATTTGCTGTTGCACTGGATGAAATTCTCTAAGGCTCGGGGACTTTGGAAATCAACATTACCATTATCCGGCCATTTACTTTCATTGTACAATTTGTATTGCGGCCACAAAGATGTCAAAGAGAAAATGAACTTTTGGGGTCTGATGTCTCCTTTCAGGTACAGTGGTTTAAGGTTGTGAAGGAGACAACTTAGGGCTGTGGTTTTCAGGGGGGCCAAAATCAAATTCCCCATTTTAGGTGGCATGGGTGAAACTAAGGATTCTTAAAACAGGCAGAGATTCTGAGTGAGGCAGGTGTCTCCAAATCAGTCAGAAATCTCCAAGGAAACAGGAGACCATGCTTAGAGCCAGATGTCTCCAGAGCTAGAGGTCTCTTCCCACAAGGACATGGACCTCCCACCTGTTGTGGCAGCCGGGAACATTGAGGATCACTGACCTAGTGCTAGGATTTTTCAGCAGGTTGTCCTGGACAACGGAAAAAGGAGAGAGAAAGCGGGATCTTCTGGTGGAGAAATCCTTGACTCGCCCAACTATGATTCGGTGTCTGATGTTGGATGGGTTCTCTCAGCAGTGGCAGGGTGGAAATACCTCACCAATCAGTCTCAGTGACTCCAGACCAGGGTTTTTGGCACAAAATGTTGGAGAAAAAGGTGGCACTCACTGGGGCGCGGAGACTGATGATTGCAGGCAGGAAGTTTATTGAGAAGCTCTCCCAACAGAGGAGTTCTGAAGAATAGACTGCAGCCCACCCATGGAAGGTGATGGATATGATTTTATGCAGTACATCCATAGGAGGGGCAATGTTAGTCTGTGAGGAGGGGGCTAGAGACTGAGTACAGCCTGGGGCTAATAAGGGACTGTAAAAGTGAATTCTTCCCGTGTATGGCTTGGGGGTAGTAGGCTAGGAGGTGGGGTATTTTTGGAATGTGGGAGGCACTGGTGGCCCCTGGACCCAGAAGGGGTGAAGGTCCTTATCTGCTCCACTCCCACTGTGATATGGATCTTTTGTTCATTCTTGGGGGGAGATGGGCTACCTCCATTCATGTAGGCACAGTCTTATGACCTATTAATGATTGCAAACCTTGTAAGGGGGAAACTGCTAACAGAGATATTATTTCATACTTTATAGAATGTCCACTATTAAAAAAACCCAGAAAACTACAAGTGTTGGAGAGAATGTGGAGAATAGAAACACTCCTTCACTGTTGATGGGAATGTAAAATTGTGCAGTTGATGGAACACAGTTTGGAGGTTCTTCAGGAAGCTAAATACAGAAATGCCATATGAGCCAACAATCCAACTACTAGACAAATATTCAGAAGAATGGAAAGTAGGGTTGCAAACTGACATTTGCACACCAATGTTCATAGCGGCAATATTTATAATTGCCAAAAGATGGAAACAACCAAGTGTCCGTCAACTGATCAATGGATAAACCAAATGTGATATATATATATGATGGAATATTATTTGCTGTAAGAAGAAATGAAATCAGGATGCATATGACAACATGAATGAAATTTGAGGACATTGTCTTGAACAAAATAAGCTAGATGCAAAAGGAAAAATATTTTGTGGCCTCACTAATATGACCTAATTACAATGAGTAAACTCATGTAGTTAGAATCATCTAGAGTATAAATTACCAGGAGATAGAATGAGAGTTGAAAAGGGGGAGAAGATGCTTAATGCCTGTAGAATTTTAATAAGATTGAATGTAAATGTTTGGAAATGAATAGAAATGATGGTAACACATTATTGTTAGTAAAATTAACAGCACTGATTTATTGCTGTGATTGTGACTGAAAGGGGAAGTCTAGGGTTGTAAAAGTCAACAGAAGGAAAGCTAGAGTATAAACTTGGGATTGTATAACATAGTGAACCTGGTGTTGGATGAAGAATGTGGTTACTAGTAGAAACACAAGAATGTTATTCCATGAACTAGAACAAGCCTATATCACTATTACAAGATGTTTATAATATGGCAATATATGAGAAAATACAACTAATGTAATCTATGGACTATAGTTGAAGAATGAAAGTCTTCTAAAATTTATTGTGGTGAAGAGTACACAATTCTGTGATTATAATGAGAACCATTGAGTGTACAGTTTGAATGAATTGTATAAAACATGGGACTGTATATCACTGTCAGCTCTGTTATGGATGATGGACTGTGGTTAGTAATACAAATATAAAGATATTCTTGCATGAATTATAACAAATGTATATTACTATTGCAAGATGTTAATAATAGGGTAGTATATGGGAAAAATACACTTAATGAAAACTATGGACTGTAGTTAGCAGTAATATTTTAATATTCTTTCATCAATTGTAATAGAGGAACCATATGAATGCAAAGTGTCAGTGACAGTTGGGTATATGAGAATGCTGTATTTTTTGCATGACTTTTATGTAAACCTACAACTTCTTTATATAAAAAAAATTACAACAATTAAAAAAATATGTTACATGAAAAAAACCTGCCACAAAATACTACATATTATATGATTCCATTTATATAAAATGTAAATATATATAAATTTATAGGGATGGAATCAAAGTTGTTATGTAGGGCTGGGAAAGGATAGAGGGATGGAAGGTGACAGCTAAGGGCTATGGGGTTTTTCTTTTTGGAGTAATGAAAATGCTCTAAAATTGATTGTGTTGATGAATGTACAACTCTATGATTAGAAATCTCTCAGTCCTGGAATTCTCTACCACACTCCACACCTTTGCAGAATTTTGTCAAGAAAGCAGTAGTAGGGGAATGGCTGAAAGCAGAGAATTCACACAGTTTCACATACTCTCACAGTATTTGTATTTCATGGCCAAGTTCATTAAAAAGATGGAAACCAAACTATTTGAAATGGTGGCCCAAACCCTTTCCATATAATACACACACACACACACACACACAAAGGCTTCACACCCTTAATCACAGTAATAAAGAGCCTAATCATATTAAAGCTGTGGCAGATGATGAGATCAACAAACTCTGGTATATTCATACAATGGAATATTACTCAGCTGTAAGAAGGAATGCAGTATTAACACATGGGATAACATGCATGAACCTTGAAGACTTTATGATGAATGAAGCAAGCCAGGCACTGAAGGACAAATATTACACGACCTCATTGAAATGAATTAAGCAAATTGAGCAGACTCACAGAGCTAGAGTCTGGAAGATAGGTTTACAGGAGACAGAAAGAAGGTTGTGAGCCAAGGCCCATATTGGCAAAATCTATGATAAGGGTGTAGTTGTGCAGTGGATGGGCATGACAGTGGTGCAGTGATGCTATTGGGTCGGGCGGTGCTGGTCTGTGAGGGTGTGTGGGGTGGGGGATGGGTTGCATTCCCATGGAACTGGGGGGAGGGTCAGGGAAGGGTGCAGATGAACTCTGGGGATTTGTGGGTATGTGGTTGAACTACAACATGGGGAATGTTCTTTTGACAAATACGGCAGGGGAGAGTTACTGGTTTAGGGTGTTGGATGGTGGGGCATGCGGGACACGGAGCACCTGGGGAAGACTTCTAGGGTATATGTGAATGTTCATTCTGTCATAGTGCATTGTATCAGTGGGTGGAGACCCACACAATGAATGGGAAGGTGTTGGACTCTCATCCTGGGGAGTCCTGCTATGATCTCAAATAGTGGGGCAGGAGTCTCTCGAGAGCATAGTCAGTGCCTAATAAGGGAAGAGAAGACAGTATGTCAAGCCCTGAATATTGTTGCAAGTAACTATGAATCTTGTTCTTCAAGGAGTGAAGATTGGTTTTTGCCATGGGTACTGAGGGGAGGGGAAGGGAGGAACAAAATAGATGGAACATGGAGCATTTTTGGAGCATTTTGTTCTACATGATCTTGCAATGATGGATACAGGCCATGTTAAATTTGTCAAAATTTATAAAAGTGTATGGTCCAAAATGTAAACCAGAATGTAAATCATTGGCCATGGTTAGTAGCAATGCTTTAATATTTGTACATCAATTGCAACAAATGTACCATCCACATGTAAAATGTTATTAATAGGGGAAAGGGGAAAATGGGGAGGATGTTGGATTTATGGGAATCCTCTATATTCTGTACATGACTTTTCTGTAACCTAAAGCTTCTTTGAAGATAAAATGAAAAAAATAAGATACTAGGGGAATAAATGGAAGAAAATGTCACTGAGCATACAAGACAACAGATCTTACGTTGATGAAATTTTTTTCTTAATTTTATTTTATTATTTTTTTATTTCAAAAAGTTTTAATTTTTTGTATTTTATATGTTTTTTAAAACTACTGTTATGATTTCATTTTCTTATTAATTTTATTTTGTTATTTTGGTGGCTCCCATTTGTGAAGAAGTTTTGGATCACAGAAGGGTTACACCTGTGGCAGGGGAGGATCATTGGAGCAGGGTGTTGGTGATGGGGAATGAATGGGAAGTGGTTCATCTGGGGAATACCTATAAGACATATGAATGAGTTCCAGTGTTCATGGGGCATTGTCACAGTGGGTAGAGATCCAGACAATAGGTAAAAGAGTGTTGAATTCCCATCATGGGGTGCTCTGCCACATTCTCTAAAGGTACAGTAATAATCCCCTGAATACAAGGGCAGGGACTAATGAAGGAGGATGGACCATTGACAGACCCTGGGTATTGATGACTTTACTTATGAATCTTTTTTTTTTTCATTGAAATTTAGCCTAGTATTATAGGTTGCCTAAGAGTTGCCTCCTGAGAGCCTCCTTGCTGCCCAAATGTGGCCTCTCTCTAAACCAAACTCGGCATATAAATGCATTACCTTTCCCTCCCCTCCCAGTGTGGGACCTACTTCCGGGGATGAGCCTCCCCATTACTACCAAGCACTGACTAACAATGCAACTGGAAAAAGACCTTGATCAAAAGGGGGAAATGGTAAAGACAAATTATGCTATATGGCTAAGAGACTTCAAAGTGAGTCAAGAGGTCATTCCAGAGGTTATACTTATGCATGTTTCAGCAGGATCTCATTGACTGCCACTGTAAATATTGCCTCAAATAGCAGGGCTCCTGGTAGCTCTAGAGACATCCAGACACTATAGGCAGGGCTGACAGCTCAGGAGTTTGGCACCCTTCCAGTGGGGAATTTATGCTCCCCAGTGTGACAGAGTTGGACTCATTCATGGTTTCCCTAAACATGGCTCTTCTGCCCTTTCTATTTGGACCTATAATTAGTACCAGAGATGACAGGTTTATGTCCAAGAAACTTAAATATTTGGGCTTTCCATGTGCCAGTTGAGCCCTGAATCTCAACAGAGTTGAACAGAGTCCAATTCATTGGACTCACCCAGGACAACTAACAAGGAAATGATGATGGACAATGACCATCTAAGGAACAGAGACTCTACAACTGCAAGCAAGGCAGTCCCATTCATCTGCCCCATGGGATCTAAGCCTCCTCTCAATTAGAGGTGGAGTGGGTATCCCCATCCCAGAATCCTCAGGATTGGGGAACAAATAATGGACTAGAGTAGATTTACTGTTTTCCTACTATTGACTTATTGTTATTCTAGCAATGGAAGAAATTTTATATTTAATGTGGAGGCGGTGGCCACTGGAGATTCTGAGGGGGAGGGAGAGGGAAAAATAGGTATAATATGGGGGCATTTTTGGAACATTGGAATTGTCCTGAATGACATTGCAATAGCAGACACAGGCCATTATGTATCTTGTCATAACTTACAAAATTGTGTGAGAGAGAGTTTAAACTATAATGTAAACTATAATCCACACTTAGTGGCAAAGTTCCAATATGTGTTCAACAATTGTAACAAATGTACCACACTAATGAAGGATGTTGTTAATGTGGGAAAGTGTGGGAGGGGTAGGGAGTGGGGCATATGGGAATCCCCTACAATTTTGTGTAGGGCCCATGTAGCAGCTCAAGGCTGAAGAGATGAGTCATATGCCTGATCACCCACAGCTGGGCTTGGGGAGAAACTGGCACAATCGTTGCTGAGATGGGAGGCTCAGAAAGAGACAAGCCATGTGACTGATCACCCACAGATGAGCTCCTGGAGATGGTGAGCCTAGAGGGGAAGGCAGGAATCTCAGCAGAGATCAGCTGCCATCTTGCCTAACCATGTGGCAGATGCCAGGATCACCAGTAGCTGACTTTGGTGAGAAAGCATCTCTGATGGTGCCTTGATTTGGACATTTTTGCAGACTTATAACTGTAGATTTTTACCCCTAATAAATTTCCCATTATAAACAAACCCATTTCTGGTACTTTGCATTGTTGCCCTTTGGCAAACTAAGATACTGTCTGTATTAGCCAGGGTTCTCTTGGGAAACAGAATCAACAGGAGATGTCTGTCAATAATATGAGATTTTAAAAGTGTCTCTCACACGACCATGGGGATGCACAAGTCCAGGTTCCGCAGGCAGGCTGAAAGCCAGGGGCTCCGATAAAAGTCTGATGAAAGGTCCTTGATGAGTTTCTGGGAGAAGTTGCCTGTCCAACGACGAGCTGGGAAATTCTCTTTGAATGTTGAAATCACTTCCCTTTTTAAGGCATTCAACTAATTAGATAAAAGTGTCACCCAGTGATGAAGCAATCTCCCTGATTGATGCAGATGTAATCAGCCATCCACACACTAAACTCACTGGTGATCGAAGTCCATAAATGCTCTCGTATTACAATTAGCCCAGTGCTTGCTGGACCAAACACCTGGACACAATTACCTGGCCGAGTTGACACATTAGCCTAACCATCACACTGTCTTACATTATTATTTACGTTTTATAAACATTTGTTAACCCAAAGTCATATATTATTCTTAGTTACTCTGTTACTAGTTAATATGTTTTCTCTTATATTGTAATAACTATCACTTTATTACAATATTTATTTAAATATACTTCATTAAATGTTCTTCATTCAAGCAACATACAATAATTATTAATTTTCTCATGAAATAATAAATAATCATAAATAATAAATAATCATTATACTTTAACTGTAATTGAGAAAATATCA
>JAKSZT010054524.1:24406523-24545908 GCA_026826555.1 Tolypeutes matacus
AACCTATAATTAGCACTAGAGTTGGTAGGCGTACATCCAAGAGACTTATATCTTTGGGCTGTCCATGTGCCAGCTGGGCCCTGAATCTCAACGGAGTTGCAATAGCTACTCTCCAGTTTATTGGTATCACTCAGGACAACTAACATGGAGGTGATGATGAACAACTACCATACCAAGGAACCAAGAGTGTCTACAACTGCAAGCAAGAGAGTCCAATCCATCAGCCCCATGGGATCACAGCCCCCTCGCTATTAGAGGTGGACTGGACATCATCACCCCAGAATCCTCAGGATTGGGGAATGAACTATGGACTAAAGTAGACTTACTGGTATTCTACTATAGACTTATTGTGATTCTAGCAATGGAAGACATTATATCAATGATGTGGAGGCAGTAGCCACCGGAGGTTCTGAGGGCAGGGAAAGGGAAAAACAGGTATAATATGGGGACATTTTTAGGATGTGGAATTGTCCTGAATGACATTGCAACGACAGATTCAGGCCATTATAAATCTTGCCATAACCTACCAAATTACGTGGGAGAGAGTGTAAACTACAATATAAACTTTAATTCATGCTTCATGGCAATGCTCCAAAATGGGTTCATCAATTGCAATGAATGTACCTCACTAATGAAAGATCTTGGCAATGTGAGAAAATGTGGGACGTGTGGGGAGCGGGGCATATGGGAATCTCCCTATATTTTTTATGTGACATTTGTATACTCAACGTATCTTTTAAAAAAACAAATAAATAAAAGATTTGGTGATCACACATGTTGTCATGGATCATTAATCATGCATAAGTTAAGGTCTGGAGCACCAGAAATGGCATTGAAATTGAAATCCATCTTTTCAAACTTTTGAAGGCTGAAGTTAAAATTGAAGCTAAAGTGAAGATTTTGGACAAATCTGTGTCCATAGTTAAGCTTCTGTATATCTCTGACATAAAATTTTATTGATAAAATTGAACACTAAGGAGGAATGAACTTGGACTGACTTGTGGCCAGAAGTTACTGATTCAAAGTAATATAAATAGGTCACCAGAATCTTTGTAACATTAGTAACTCCCAGGTCAAGATAAATCTGAATCTGATAGGCCTCTTGATTTTTCAGCTCTATGTACTGGTAGATTTTTGCATTATTGAAGGTAGTCTGAGGTAGATTTTCTGCTATAATAGAAAGGAAGATTTTGTAAATGTAAGACATTACAATAGCAAAAATAATATAGGAAACAGAGCCTCTAATGAAAGCCAAATAGGATTTAAAAAAAAATTATAGATGCTTCATTCAGAAAGTTACAGGCACATAGATACCTATAAGGGGATAGTAGCAACTTTTCTGTCTGTGGTGGGGATGGTGAGGGTAAAGTCAAGATTATTTCCTGACAAGCTGATAACCAAAACAATTTTTTAAAAGAATATAATATAAGGTTGCCATTTGCTTTCTTTTTTCCTCAGGTTTACAAATTTCCTAAAAGCTACTATTTTATCTGTGGTAAAAATTAACAAAGGCCGTAGAAACGGATTTTATGCATGAAATTAAGTAATAACTTCCTAATATAAGTTTATCTTCAATAAATTTATCATGCTTCCAAATCAGTATAGAGTTAACAAAGATGCTTCTAGTAAAATGGAATTTGTTTTCTATACTATTCATTTTGTTTTTATCACTAATTTCCTATTTTCTCTTCATCTGCACTTGGCACTTTCATGTGCATTAAATGCTTTAACCTATTTGAAGAACTTAGAATGAAATAAGAGGAAACTACTATTACCATATTGCTTATTAATTATAAAATGAACTTCATATTTGAAAACAATGTTAAAAATTCTGTACATGTACAGCCTATTTATCATAAAAATTGGAACTCAGTCTTTTTGAAGCATGCCAAAACACCTTGGTCTAATCTAGTTGTGAAAATTAAGTCAAACTGATTCTTTGAAATTTAAGGCATGTCACAAGAAGCCAATAAATATTTCACATTAGAGACTGGTCAGGACGTGAAGCTTTAACTTCCTGATCCTGCCTCCATTAAAGATGAGTAATGCAAAATAACCTTTGTTACTAACTTCAAATTGAGTCCAAAGCCACAGTTGAGAATTCTGTTGAGGTAGACTAGTCCATGGTGGAAAAATCCATAAGTATTGAATGGAGGGAAATAAAAGGAGTGTAAGACGATTTCTTTCTAATGTCAAAGGGAGAGGGTGCTGAATCATCTAAATCAGGCACTTCCAGGACAGGACTGGTAACAGCCAGTCCAATTAGCCTCAGTCATGAAAAGGAAAAAATAAAAAGTTAAAGAAGTTGGGAGCAGAAGTTGAATGAAAACTACTCCTTCTCCCAGGGGTGATCAATCTCAGGTCTGTTTCACCTGACCAACCCTTAAACTAATAACTGAAGAGAGAGGCCATCTCTATATCCATTCCACCCTTACACACTTGAACTCTTTTTCTCATCACAGGAAATGTCTAACACAATGGCCAAAAGGTTTTTCTTTGACTCATGCAACAATCCTATTAAGAATGGAGTAAAATGAAGAGATCTGATCAATTCTGGGAAAGAAAATAGGAGGCAGTATGAAGAAGACTTCAACTCCTGTTAGATGGCAACAACCCCACACACTCACAAGCAAACACACTTTCTATGCTTTCTCTGGTTAACTTAGAGTAGCTGTCTTTGAGGAAGGGCATAAAAAGTTGAGTCTGTTGAGTCTGTTACTCAGGGAAAGAGATCAGTATAACATCAAAAATGGGCTGCTTACACACATCTTCCTTGCTCATAATCATTCACAAAAACAAGACAGGGAATTAAAATCCTTCAAGCTTTATTGAGCTTGCTTCCCAAAGAATTTAATATGGATTAAATGTTTGTTCTTTAACAAACCAAATACAAAATTCACAAAATACGCTTACTCAGTGAAAACCCAATATATACTTATCATTTCAAATGAAGCTATATACATTATATCAGTCAAAGTCTTGGCAGGAAACACATAGCACCCTCAAAAGGGGTTAGTGTTTAATGAAGATACTATATATCAAGGTGTGAACAAGATTAAGGGAAACCATCCAGGAATGATGAGGCACCCCATTGTTAGCAGTTGGCAAGAGTGGGAAACCCACCATCATTCCAAGGTCTTTAGGGCAAGGGGTAGGAATAGTTAATGGAACCTAATACACCCTGTAGACTATGAGAGGACTGCCTGACAGTATTTAAGTCCTTAGGTAGATGAATATAGCCACTTCCAAACCAAGGAGAGAGGTAGACAACTGGAAGAATTAAAAAGTGGCAATTCCTACCACATTCCCATTCCACTTTTCTGTTTGGCTTAGGCAGAAGACAGAAGGATCTTGGGGAATAAAAGTAAATTATCATGAGTTTATGCAAGTGGTGATTCCAATGCATCTGCTATTCCAGAAGTGATTTTTTTTTATTGGAGCAAATGATCACATCTCTTAGCACCCGATAGACAGTGATTGATCTAGTTAATGCTTTTTCGGTTAGTTAGCAAAAGACCATTGGAACCAATTTGCTTTCAGCTAGCAAGGCAGCAATATGCCTGAACTATTAATCTCAGAGCTTATATTAATTCTATGTCCTTCTGTTATAATCTCATCTACAGGGACCTTAGTTCCCTTTCTCTTTCACTGAATAACACTCTGGTCCATTATATTGGCTATGATGATTGGATATGATGAACAAGAAGTCATCATTTCATTAGATAGCTTGATATATCTATTTGTCTCCCTCCCTCCTTGGTTTTGGCCTAATCTTGGCAATCCCTCAAGTAATGTAGTATTTCTTTCTGTTTACTATTTTGGTAAGTATATGCTGTTCTAGTGGCTTCCACTTGACCTTTGTTATAATAGCCCTCACTCTACAAATCAAGAAATCAAGAGATTTAAATCGTTGGTCTATTCATGTGACAATTGAGTCCTGATCTCAGAAGAGGTGCAACACCTACTCTCCAGTTCATTGGACTCACCCAGGACAACTAACAACGGGATGATGATGGACAATGTCCATCCAAGGCACAGAGAGTGACTGCAACTGCAAGGAAGATAGTTCTATCCATCTTCCCCATGAGATCTAAACTCCTTTCAATTAGAAACAGAGTGGTATCACCATCCCAAAATCCTTATGATTGGGGAATGAACAATGGACTAAATTAAACTTATCATTATTCTATTATAGACTTATTATTCTAGCAATGGAAGAACTTTTATCATTGATATAAAGGCAGTGGCCACCAGAGGTTTTGAGGGGAGGGAGAGAGAAGAACAGGTATAATAGGGGGGAATTTTCAGGACATGAGAATTGTCTTGCATGACATTGCAATGACGGATACAGACCATTATATATTTTGTCATAACCTACAAAATTGTGCAGGATGGAGTGGATACTATAATGTAAACAATAATACACAGTAGCAATGCTTAAACATGTGTTCATCAATTGTAACAAATGTACCACACTAATGAAAGATTTTGTTAATGTGGGAAAGTATAGGTGGTGGGGGATGTGGGGCATATGGGAATCCCCTATATTATTTATGTAACATTTATGTAATCTAAAGTTTCTTTAAAAGCAAAAAATAATTTAAAAAATAAAATAAAAAATCAATGGGAGTATTATGCCAGTTGCTGAGTATGTCTCTTCCAACTACACATTCTGGAACTGAGAAATAACCATGGGGAGTGTTTGGGGACCCACTTGGTCTACTGTGAGATGAAACCAAGCCAAAATTCCTTTAATTAGCTCACCTCCATATTATCCTCATTGTGATGGATGGACCAGAGTGGCATTTTAGACTCTAAAAGTTAGTTGGTTCAGAGCCAATGTTCAATAATCACCAAAATTCCAATTACTTTCCCTTCCCCAAGACATGATCACCCTGCAAAACGGCTTCAGGTCCCTTTGGGGAATAATCAGATGAAGATTTATAACATCAACATTTGGTTATATAGCAGTAACTTTCCTTAGGGTGACCAATTTCCCCTTTATTCTGGAACTGTAAATTGACCTAAAAAGCGAACTGTTTGAGGGAATGTGATTCTCTATTGTAGTGATTTAAATAAATCTTCTGTTCCTCAGACTTATGACTTTTCCATTTATACAGATCAAGTAAGACTTTAATTGCTCACCTAATTCATTCTTAGGGAAACAATGGACAATTAATTAGCACTAATGTTCTATAAAGGTCAATTGACTCAGATTTCTGATTTTACTCTGCCGCTCAATATAGAAATGATGCCCACTTTGCCCCTGGGAATTGAGTGCCACTGCTTGGCTCCTGTCATTCCAAGATTGAATTTAGAAAGCTCCGATGGATGGTAGCAATTCACCTTCTCCTTTCTGGCTTGCAGAAAATAACTACTACAGAGCTCATCAAGAAGGCTTGTGCTCTTTCTCCAATGCATTTCTCAAAGCCTTGGTGAAGGGAGCATCCTCTGGAATATCCCACAGGAAATGGCTAAGGAGTGGATGAGCAGGTCTCACAAGAAACCCACCCAAGCTATTCTGATTTCACCAGGCCTTTAGATATTTTTCTTTTTAGTACTCCAAGAATGGAATGGTATTTAAATTTCTTTCAGTGAGGACCATTTTTGAGTCTGGTTCAAATCAAATAACTAAGCAAACTAATGGAGCCACTTCTAGGGAACTGTGCTAACAAATTGAATCCAGAATCTCTTCTTAGTGCATTATAACAATAAATACTGAATAATACAACATTTTATTCCTGGTATTCTGATCTTATATCCTCAGGATCGATTTCATTACATATTCTGCAAGTTTCTGTTTATCTAAATTGGCATAATCTTGCATTTCTTATGGTGAGTATAGTACTTCCTCAAAGGTCAAATTCTGTTCCTGACCTCTTGGACTTGCTGGGACTTGGGTCTGGTTACATATTTAACATAAATAAATGGTGGGCCTTCATATATTGTGGATGGGAATTTAAAATGGTGCAGCCACTTTGGAAAACAGCCTGACGGTTCCTCAAATAGTTACCATATGATCCATCAGTTCCACTACTGGGAACATACCTACGTGAAAATCAAAACTTGAGCAAAATTTAGTTAGATCTCAGAGTTTTATTGAATCAGCTCAGGAATTAGGGAGATTCCAATTGCCAAGAGTTAGAGAGAAATTCCACTGAACAAAGAGAGCAATGGACTTTTATAGATAGAAGAAGCAAGTATATTGGGAGGAAATTTTCACTGGTTGATGCAGACTACATTTCAATGAGGAAGTTAGCTCAGGTAGAAGTCGGGTATGGAGTTGGTGATAGCAGACTGGGTGATTTAAATTCTGCTCTCTGGGCAAACTGGGCATTTACAGGGAATAGAAACTTACTTAGATTTTGGTTCTGCTGACATGGGGCTTAGCACCAGTGCCTCTGTTGCCAGATTTTCTCTAAATTCTTGGTTAAGCTACAAAAAATGAATTTTAAGTGCAAGCCAGTTTAGTTAGGCCAGTAATTTATTAAGGAACTGAGAGAAGAGAAATTGGAGAAAATAACAGATTATGGGTCCTCAGTAGAGAGGAAAAGGGCTGAAAAGAGATTAAAAGGTTTGATTCATAGACTACAAATCCCCATTACAGATTACAAATCCTCAGGTTTACTTGAGTGCTGATCTAGGCAGGGGGGGAAATGCAAGAACAAGGCTGGCGCACGGAAAAGGAAACAGGAAAAAGGGAGAAAGGGGGCGATTTAGCTTCTGCGCTTGCTCTTTGAACCATTAATTATTCCACCCCTTTGCTAATGTCAGGGGAGGAGCCCCAGCTGTTTGCTGTTTTGATTGGTTACTCCACCTTTAAATTCCCCTGGGGGCTCAATGGCAAGGCCCCTTGAGAACATCCGGAGCTTTTCCTTGATTCCAGAGGAGGTCTTGTTCCCAGGACTCTGGAACTGAGTTCTGAGAATTCTGGAGAGTTCTCCAGAGGTTCTTCCAGCAGCCCTCTTGGAAGGTCTTTCACGCAGGGGCGCTCCCACGGCCATGTGCTTTCATGTCCGCGGTTTTTCTGCCAGGTTGCAGGTTCCTCTTATTCCCTCATCTAGCCTGCTTCACCTCCAGTTGGTTCTACTAAATTTTATTTATCAGTTTCCCCTCTTTTGATCTGGCGCTCAGCCAAGTAGAGGAGTGAGATAAAAATGTAAGGCAGTAGTGCTACTCTCAGCTACCATTTGCTGGTTCTAGACAGCTCTCAAACCTTTAGGTTACAGATGTCGAGGGGATGGTTGTTTCTTGTTCTCTTCGCACTTTTGTTGTTGTAGGCAGACAGAGACCATTTGGCAAGATGGCTGGGTACAACTGTTTAAAACTTTTGATAGGCTATAGCACACCAAGGAGACTACTATGGTTACTATCAGAAGTAAAAAGCCCAATGTTTAGAGTGTGCTTTTGAGCCAAGGACCCTAAGATCCAAACCAACTGAAATCAAAGAGATGAAAAAAAAAAAGAAAAAAAAAAAATCCCAAAGAAGGACTTATTTGTTTGAACCCTGTGGCTTGTTTGGCTATTTCGTGTAACTGTGCTTCAACTTCACGAGAAGTGTTTATTCAAGTACAGCAGTTGGTATCATTGACAGCACAAACTTCTCCTCGCTCAGGCAGCAAATAGCCAAAGCAATTCTATTATCTAAAACAACTCTAGCTAAAGAATCTAAAGATTTTTGCTGTGCAGCAATAGCCTTTGCTGTAGAATCAGCAATTTTTCCTACTGTTATAGATAAATTTCTAATAATATTTTCATTGATGTTAACTCCTCATTAAGGCAATAAGGGAGTCTAATAACAGAGGTCAATTCTGTATCAGTGACACCCCCAGGCAATTCACATTTGGCTCAGGGATTTAAATTACATGGGGTAGCCCAGTGTGAAGCTTTGGATTCGTTAAAAATTTCTAAGGGAACAAGAATGCCTACAAGAATACAGTGTACCATCACTGTCCAAGGAACTATGCAGGCAGTGGCCCAACCAGTAGAGGCTTCCTTTCCTCCACAGAAAAATAAATAAATTCTGGAAGGGTGCAGCCCACCTTGAGAGATGTCAAGGTCATCTCGGAGACACCTCTGGATAAATGAGTGTACCATTTGCCACTTTCATTATTGATGAAGTTGTTGCATCTTTTCAGATTGCCCAGGGGAGTGGGCAAGAAAGGTACATAGGTAATGGCTATGCCATTAGCTTTGTCTTAAAGTATAAATGAAGGACTTCCTGATGTTTGTACAAAAGTGAGACAGGAATCAGCTCCTGCTGTAGCGATTCTGAAGATAGAGAGGAGAGCAAGATCAAGGGCAAGTAATAACTTTTAAGGGTGACATTTGGGACCTGAGAGTGATTGATCATGGGTAAAACAATTGGGTTTCTGGCATCATGTACAGATCGTGGTTTGTAATGACAGATCCAACAACCAGTTTTATTCCCTATTTTGCAATGGCCTGTGAAAAATGAATGACAGCATTATCTTTCCAAGCCATGGCAAAAAGGAAGAAAAAGACAGATAAGAAGAGTTTAAACATTTTAGGCGGTAGAATTTTCTTAGTAAGATGAAAAAGATGTGCAAAAAGTGTGGAAACTCTAGAAATGCAACAATAATTGCAAAGAATAATTTAATAGTGAATATGACAGGAACATAGGGGTTCATGGGGTCTTGCTCTATGATCTTGGGTAGAAGCTGTCCACTGAGTGAAGCCATCTATTTCTCATCCTAGCAAACTTCAGGTGTAGGTCTCCAGTTTTGTCACAGGTCCAGTTGTTGGAAGATGGAGCCCTTCTAATTTGAGAGACGGGAGCCCAAGGTTTAAACTCTTCTAGTTTGACTGCATAGTCAAAAGTTAAGAGTACCTGGTAAGGTGCCTTTAACATGGTTCAAGGGTTTTTTGTGTGAATGTTGCTTTCAGTACATCCAATTGTTGGGTGTTAGGGTATGGGGAGTTCAAGGGCGGTTCGGATCTGGAAATGCATTCTTTTGCGTAAGTCATTAGAGATTTACAATATTGTGTTATCTCCTGCTGTAGAAGCAAAGGAGTAATTTTAAGATGGAGGGCACAATTGACATAGATCTTCCAGTGATAATTTCATAGGGAGAAAATTTATTTTTCCCAAAAGGTGTGTTACAAATGGTCATACGAGCCAGTGGAAAAACTTTAGGTCAAGGTAACCTGGTTTCCTCAGTTCATTTAAACAGTTTGAGTTTTAATAGGCCATTTTTTCTCTCCATCTTTCCAGATAATTGAGGGTAGTAGGGAACATGATAATGCCGAATTGTTTGTAAAATCTTAGAGCTATAATGACCTGTGCAGTAAAATGAGTGTCTCAGTCACTTGAAATAATTGAAGGCATTCCTGGGGTGGGGAATATTATTTTCTAAAAGTTTTTTAGCAACTGTTACAGCATCTGCCTTACAACAAGGAAAAGTCCTCTGTCCATTCTGAGAATAAACAGACGATGACTAGGACATAATAAAGTTCACTCCAGAGGCAGTTGAATGAAATCTGGTTGTAAATGCTCAAAGGGGCCAGAGGGTGGCGGTGTATAACCTCTAGCAACTGGGATGGTTTTTCTCACATTGTGCTGTTGACAAATTATGCATTTATTATAAATGCGGGCAGCAGCTTTATGAAAGTTTCCCCACAATATTTATTTAGTATTTGAGCCATTTTTTTGGCACTATGATCAGAGAAGGAATCTAAAGCTTTAAGGACTGGTTCCTTTAAAGATTCAGGAAGTACCAAGGGACTGTCCTTATTCTTCCCAAAATGTCTGCTTCAATTAGAAATGCTTCCTTCATTTAGCCAAGTTTATTTTTCGGCAATAGGGGCCTTTTCTCATTTTACCATCAGGAGCTCTGAACATATTTGATTAAACCTCGGGATTGACATGTCTAAGAGAAAAAAGATTTGAAGGTGCTTCCGTTGCAGCTCTCTTTGCATGGAAATCAGCTGGAGCGTTTCCTTGATATTCTGGTTCTATTTTTTTTTTGGATATGAGTCTCAATGTTGTTGATAGCAATAGAATGAGGAATAAGGTAGCAGTTAGTAAGTCACTGACTATTTGTCCATTCTTTATAGAGGATCCAGTTGCAGTAACGAAACCCCCGTTTCAACAGCATTCCAAAATTATGACAACTCCGAAAGCATATCGGTTGTCAGTATAAATGGCAACTGTTTTGGGAGATGACAGTATACAACTCTAGTAAAAAAGTGTATAGTTCTGCTGGTTGGGGCAAGATAAATTGAGGTAAGTCACCTCATTCAATTAGCTTGAATTGGGTTGTGACTGCATATACACTTTGACATTTTCCATGAACTCCTCAGACATAGGCTCTGTCAGCAAAGAGAATAAGATCAAGGTTATACAATGGCATTTCTTATAAGTCAGGATGGGGAGTCATTACCTGAGAGGTGAACAGCTCAGGTATGAGGATTTCCTTCATCCAGCAAAGGTAAGAGGGTGGGAAGGTTAAGGGTCTTACATCTTTTCAGAATTAAATTAGAAAGTAAGAGTGAAAATTAGGAAGTCAATCACCTGATGGATAGATGCTGAGTAAATTCAAAATTTAAGAGACTTTGGACAGCATGAGGGGTTTGTACATACATGTCATAGCCCTGTGTTATTTCTGCAGCCGCTTCAACTATTTTTGCAGCTGTGGCTACTGCTTTTAAACAGGCAGGGTGTGCTTAAGCCATGGCAGCTAATTTCAAGCTATAATAGGCAACAGGTCTAAGTTTTCCCCCATGTTCTTGTATTTAGTAAGCCAAGAGCCTATTCATTTCTTTCAGGAATGAATAAATGGCTTAGAATAATTTGGTAGCCCCAAGGCTGGAAGGACTAATATGGACATCTTAATTTGTTTAAAGGCCTGTTTGAGAAAGTCGTCTCTCAAGGTAAAGGCTCAGGTGTATTGGCTTAAGTTAATTCATAAAGATGTTTTGCCAATAAAGAAAAAAATTGGAACCCAGCATTGGCAATAACCTACCAGCCCAAGGAATCCCTTTAATTCTCTTTTTGTCATGGGCTTAGGGAACTCTTGTATCATTTTTATTCTTTTGGATGATAGGTGAATTCCTTCAGGATTTAAATCATGGCCCAATGTTTTAGTTTCCTAGGCTGCTCCAGCAAATACATGAAATAGGTTGGCTTAAACAATGGGAATTTGTTTGCTTACAAAATATCCAAATCAAGGCATCATCCAGGTGATGCTTTCTTCCTGAAGACTGACTCCAGTGATCCTTGGCTCCTCTGTCACATGGCAAGGCACACGGTCTCATCCTTCTTTTCCTGGTTTTGTTGTTTTCAGCTTCTTGCTTCTGTGGCTTTCTCTCTCTTTGTCTGAATTTCGTTCTCTATAAAGGACTCCAGTAATAGGGTTAAGACCCACCCTGACTGAGGTGGGCCACACCTTAACTAAGTAACCTCATCAAAAGGTCCTACTCACAATGACTCATACCCACAGGAATGGATTAGATTTAAGAGCATGTTTTTCTGGGATACATACAGCTTCAAACCACCACACCCAAGCAGTGCGCTATCTCTCAAATAAGCTGTGGTTTTTCCTTAGAGGCTTTATGTCTCTTTTGAGCTAGCTGTTGCAGTAAATAGATAGACTCTCTTGAGTTCTCTTTAGAAGAGGAGCAGTCCAATAAACAGTGCACATATTATAAGAGAGTGGAGCCATTGAGAATTGTAGGGTGCTCAGGTCTGGATGTAACACTTGAGAGAAATAAGAAAGTGCCTCTGTAAAAGCCTTGAGTCATACCTGGCCAAGTGTATTACTGATTATTCCATGTGAAAGCAAATAAATATTGACTAACTGGATCTACCAGAATGCTGAAAAAAGCAGGACACAGATCTACAACTGTAAAGCATTTTGAATCAGGAGGAACCCAGGATAACAGGATATTTGGGTTTGGAACTACAGGAAAGTGAGGGATGACTAATTTGTTAATGGTTCTTAAATCTTGAACTAACTGCCATCCGTAACCATTAGGTTACATTACAGGTAAAATGGGAGTGTTATAAGGACTAGTGCAGGGAATAATTAGTCCTTGAAATACTGTCTTTAACTATTGGGGTTAAATAGATAATGAAGAAGTTTTGGTAAGAGTTTGGATGCGTCCATCTATATATATTTTTTAAAGATTTTATTTATTTATTCATTTCCCCCCCCACTTGCTGCTCGTGCTCACCGGGTCAGCCAACCACGCCACGCGGGCGGGCCTGCCCCCACCAGGAGGCCCCGGGAACTGAACCCGGGCCTCCCATATGGTAAACGGGAGCCCCACTGATTGAGCCACAGCCGCCTCCCTATATTTTTATAGGTTGTGCACTTTGGCTTCTCCTTACATCAGTACTAGATGTAGCCCATAGAGATTTCAGTATAGCAGAGAGGTCAAGGGTGTCATCAGTAATTTACTCATCCTCAACATCCAATAAAATTTGGAAAGAGCATATAAGGCCTGCCTCAGTATCTTCTGAAAATTCCAAAGAGAGTTCTGAGGAGAAGTGGGTTACATCTCTGATTTTTTATAGCAGATCTCTTCCCAGAATATTTACGGGTACAGAGTCATAAATTTAAAAAGGAGTATTTTTCAGTAAAAGAGACTAAGCACATTTGGATTGATTGAGATAAATAATCCCAAAGGGCTTTATTGCTAAGTCTCGCTGTCATAATTTAGTTTGGGCTCTGAATGACCTTTTATTTTAACAGTGTAGGGTTCAGAGTGGAAAGTGTGGCTCTGGTATCTATGAGAACCTTACGTATCTCACCATTTATTTTTAATTCCGTTTCACCTTGTGCATTTAAAGGGATTATGGGAAAGAGGCCATTGAAGTCCCTGGAGCTCCATCAACATTGAACAGAATTTCTTTTGTGTCTTGCTAGAAAGCTTTTTTCATTTTTCCTGAGGGCAATGTCTCCTCCAATAGCCAGGCTGATTGCAAATTAAGCAAATATTTCTAAACCACTGCTTTGGCACTTGATTTCTGCACCTAAAATTGTAATTGATTTGATGCCTTTGATTAGGCAGTCTAGGTCTGGGTCTTTGTAATTGTTTTAATTGCAAAGACATAAATTTGCTAGCTTTCTGTTTTTTTTTTTTTAATCTGTTTCTAAGCTTCTTTCAAAATGTTCAGCCATAGTTGTAAGTTCAGTTAGATCCATTGCCTTCCAGTCTATTCTTTGTCTTTTTCTAAGTTCCCCTATTTGGGGTTATAGGCCATTTTACAAATAAGACCACCAAGGCTGGTTGGGCATTGGCATTAATTCTTTAAATCCTGGATGTTTTAGGGAAAGGGACTCTAACTGAGCTTTAAAATCTACCACAGATTCCTGCTTTTTTTGTTTGTTTACTGGCTTGAATAATTGACCAACCAGTGCAAGCTGGAAAAACTTTACTTTAGGAATGACTTAGTAAATCAGCTGCCCTTTTTTTTGAGCTTTTTCATGCCCATGGACACATGGCACTGTGGAAATTTGGGGGTTTTGAATAACTTCCCAGGCTCCAGCCATTCTGTTCCATGTGTCTATTTTTTTAGTTTCTCCTGGGCAGACTAATAGTGGAGGTATGGATTAACTGATCGAGATCTGGCAGCCTGGGATCATGGGTTCCGATTACTACTTTATATTCCTTATAGAATTTTTGAGGCTCTTACCATAGCCTGGGAAGTTCCTTTACTGTAGCTTGTAATTCAGCCTTTCACCATGGAGCCACAGTTATTTGTGGTGATTCTTCGGTAACCCCAGGGGCTCTAACTGAAGCAGGTTGGTGTAGGGAAAGGGAAGACAGCTGGGACCCGAAAGACCTGGCAGAGAACATGGCCCTGAGTCCCCACCCAGAAAACCCTGCTACTAAGAAAGCCGAAAAGATCCTACCTAGACCCTGACCCAGGTCCCATTTGGAACTCTTTCTCTAGGGTCAAGAGGAAGCCTGGATACCTCTAAACAACAGCCTTCCCCACTGGTCCCCAGAGAGGTAACAGGCAGGGATCATAAGGTGACTAATCAGAAAAACAAACAACTGGGGCCCCTCCCCAACCCTAGGAAAGGGAGGAGGAAAGTTCTTAAAAGGCTTAACCTGTACCCCACGTGCTTGAATCATCCCCTACCACTCCTGCAGTCCATGTCTGGGATGGTGTACTGTTTACCTTTTCCTGTTTCTTAATAACCTCTTTACTCCCTTGTCTATCCTATGGCATGCCCTTAAATTCTTTTATGCGGCATAACCAAGAACCTAGATGCCCAGAACCCACAGCGTTCTGCTAACAAAACTTTAAGAGGCAACTCTTTAACTTCCTCCTCTGGAGAGCAGGGTAATGCTAAGTGTGTTAATGGAGAGAGGCATTCAGGTAAGGTGGATAAGCACAGGGAGCAGTTGGCTAGGAGAGGTGCCAGCCAAATGCTCACTGGCATTAAGGACTTGAGCCTTTAATTTCTCATTCACTTTTTATTAAGGAGCTTTTTTAAATAAAGGGCTCTTTTAACAGCTTGAAGTTTTTTTTGGATAACTCAGCATACTAATTGAAACGGGCATCCCAATCATTCTGCCTTATTTGAAAGCCTACTCTTTCCAGCGGACTTCAAAGATGAGTAATCTTACTCAGCAGAAAAGTTTCCCATAAGGGTCATTGTAATTCTAAGTTATCCTTAGTGATGTTTTGCCATTTAATTAAGTAGGCCCGACTATGTGTCCCATAATTCTTAAGCATAAAAGATGGGGGGGAGCGGTGCTGGCTGGTAAAGCACTCTTAGAATTTGAGGATCCCGTAGCAAACTAGCAAACTAGCAGCAAAACTATTGCAGATCCCACAGCGAAAATGCTGTGAGTAAAACCAAAGGATGAGGACTCAGGTAATAACTCCTGGGCAGTAATTCAGTGAGATCAGAGAGCACAAACACAAAAAGAATGAAACTCAAACTGGAGAGGAACTCACCAAAAACTGTGCTGGATGCTAAGAAGGACAGTGAGCACACTGGTTCAAAGCAGGCGCTACACCTGTCGTTCAGGTTATTTGCAGAGTCATCAGTAATTTCCTTTGGGTCCCTTCCTGGACTCCAAAATAATATTTTTTAAAAATATTACATTTAATTTAATTTAATAAATATCACAAATAAATAAAATAACAAATTATGGAAGCATTACTTTCAAAAAATCCTGTGCAGGCACATTTATCTTATTTAATCTTAAAAGCAAAGTCAATTGTTTCTCCAGTGTTCAGAAAGATGAATATATGAACACAGATCGATTAAATGACATGACCAAGGTCTCCTTGTTAATAAGAAAATGAAAAAAAACAAAACAAAAAAAAAAACAATAAAAGAACCCAACCTTGATCATATTCATATCTCATAAAACTAAATCCCCATTCTTTTCTCTTTTTTTGTTACCTTTAACGTTGATATAGTACATTTTTTTTTTTGCCTTTGCCCCTATTTGGGCCTTCTAGATTTTCTATAGAAAAACATGTACATGAATGATTATAGCAAGGTCATTCACATTAGTCAAAAAATTGAAACAATTCATGTCCATTAGCTGACGAATAGGTAAATAAAGCACGGTATATACATACAATAATCTATTACTTGACAATAAAAGAAATAAAGTACTGATACATACTAAAACATAGATGAACCCTGAAAACATTTATGCTAAGTGAAAGAAGCAAGACACAAATGCCATGTACTGTATGTTTCCATCCATATGAAATAGGCAAATCTATAAAAGCAGAAAGTAGATTAGTGGTTCCCTGGGCTAGGGTGGTGGTGGGGAGGCGGAGAAATTGGAGGGTTGCTGGCAAAGTCATGGTCCGGCCCAGGTGACTATCTCTCAGTTCTCTTACCCTTTCTCCTTTTCTATTGTGCGCAAATGTTTCAATATATTTCCATTCCACAGCCTGGGGGATGTAGATCTAATAGAATAGCTTGATCATACCTTGAACGTGAAACTTGGGAACAAGCAACCCCAGCCGCTTGTCAGAGTAGGAACTCTCATTGGCAGGGCCCTCTAACCTGGGGCTGTATAAATACCCTGCCTTCGAGCAGCACAGATTTGTCTCTCCTCTCTGATGTGATGTGGGGAGTGAGGAGGTACCATCCACTGACCTTGACCTGAGCTGGTCCTCATGGGAAACTGGCCATGATGGAAGCTCTTCCTATGTAATTTCGGACCCCTTGTGCTGGGTACATAATAAAGCAGTCATTTGCTGAATGTCTTTGTTGTACCTGAGCCTAAGTACCCATGGCACATCTTATGGCAACTCATTTTACAGCTAAGGATGGGGATTGTTTTTGGGGGTGAAATGTTATAAAATGTTCAAAAATTGATTATGGTGATGGTTGCACATATCTGTGGATGAACTAAAACCATTGAATTGAACACATTAAATGGGTGAATTGTATGATATGTGAGTTAGAGCCCAATAAATCAGTTAAACAAGAAAGTGATGGGATGAGTCTTAAGGAGATCAGCATTTCTCTGCAAGGTGACTACTTCAGAGGAAGCAATTATAGGTTCTTCAGAAGAAGAGAGACTAACCTCCTCAGATGAGGGAAAAAAGATGTTTCTAATGGGGAAGGAGGCTAGGACAAATTGGGAATTGTCACCAACCTCATCAGAAACTGCTTATCTGTCCCTATTCCAATTTTATTGTCCCACTACTACCCAATTGAATTAGTCAGCCAAAGGGGTACTAATGCAAAATACCAGAAATCTGCTGGTTCATATAAAGGCAGTTTATTTGGTGTAGAAGCTTACAGTTACCAGGCCATAAAGTGTAAGTTACTTCCCTCACCAAAGTTTGTTGCCACGTGTTAGAGCAAGATGGCTGCTGATGTCTGCAAGTGTTCAGGCTTCCTGGGTTCATCTCTTCCTGGGGCTCATTCCTCTCTGGGCTCAGCTGCTCTGCTTTCTCCACAAGGCTAGCTGTAAACTGTCAGGCAAATGGCTTGTCTCTCTTCCCCAGGGCCTTTACTGTATCTAATGGAGCCTTCTCTCCTTCCTCACGTATCTGCTTCTCTGTGTATTTACTTCCCGGGGCTCCAATATCAAAACTCCAACTTTCTCCTCTACCATATTGTTTTCTCTGTGAGTCCCTACCCACCAAGGGGCCCAATCAAAGTCTTAATCATTATTTAATCAAGTAAAAGTGAAACCTCTAAATCCAATCCAATCTAATATGCCCAGAGGAAAAGACCAGTTTACAAACATAATCCAATATCTATTTTCAGAATTCTTAAATAACGCCAAACTGCTACACTCAACCCTCTGAATTCCAAAAAGACATTACAATATTCAAAAAACCTTAAATCAATAACAATGCAAGTACAAAATCATATCACAATTTAAAAATATATAGTTTGTCTTGGGGCAAAGTCCTGACTGGCTGTAGACTGCTGCAACTTACAAAGCAATTTATCTGCTTCCATTATACAAATGGAAAGACAAAGGATAAACATTTTCATTATCATAAGGAGAAAATGGGAGGGAAACATGGGTCATGGCTCCTCTATAGTTCAGTAAACCTCAGCATACTCCTTTTGATTTCACAGCCTGAGAGTCAATCTTAAGATGATGGTTTCTTCTCCCTGGGGCCTCATGAAGACCCACCCTTTCCACGGGCTTGCCCAAAAGCCATTTTCTCGGTTCCATCCTCATCAAGCATCTGGGTATTGACCAAGCTCCAGAACTCACCCTCCAAGAGCTTTGGGGTGATTGCCACAATTTACCCAGTCTTTGGGTTAGGGTCTTAACCTGCCTAGTACAGTGACGTGAAGACAACATCTTCTCTAACCTTTGGTATACAGGCCCAAACCTCTCAGAACAATGAGTTGGTGACCTGGCCTTCCCTAATCCATGAGGGACAGGTTGACTCCTCTCAGACCTATGGGGTGATGACCTTCACCTCCCTAATCCTTGGGGAATGTGCTCCATGCTGAATGTCTGTACACTGGAGTGGCAAAACTTTCCCAGAACATCAGTCAGGAACATCCATCCTCTTCTACCAGTGCAAACTCACCCTCTCTGTACACATGGGTGGCATTCTTCTCTTGACCCAAGGTGATGTCTTAATTCCAGATCTCAGGTTCCAGGGTTTTCCACTTAAAGCTTCAATCTCTCCCATGTCCCTTTTAGTCTAAGCTGACAGTGGTTTTGTCTATCAGCTCTCTCAAAAAGCTTGTTTGTTTAGCATGCAAGAAGGAGGGATCTAAGCAATCAAACAGTAAGATTTTCCACAAAATTTTCCTAGATAACTGCATCTTCAATCCTGATTTACAAGTTCCAAATTAAGTTAAGTCCTCAAATGGGGCACTATCATCTGGGGACTTGATTTCCAGAGGCTTGGAGTTTATGGAATCAGTTTCTGGTTTCTTTGTGCCCAACAATTCAGTCTTCAGCTTATTTCACTCATCTAACATTTTGCTATAAGCTGCAAGAAGCCAAGCTGCATTCTCGGAGTTTACTTTGGAAAGTTCTTCAGCTAAATGCCCAGGCTTGCCATTTTCAAATTTTGCCTTCCATAAAACATCAGGAGTTAATGTTGTTATGTTGTCTGCAACTTTAAAACACAAACTGCCTTTTCTCCAGTTTCCAATAACACTTTCATTATTTACTTCTAAGACCTCATAAAATGTCTTTTTAGCATCCATATTCCTATCAACAGTCTCTTTTGATAGGCCTTTTCTAGCAAGCATCTCACAATTCCTCCAAAATGTACCCCTTACCCATTTATAAAACCATTCCAGCATTTTGGTAATTGCAAAAGCACAACCCCACTCTCCAGTACCAAATTCTGTATTAGTCAGCCAAAGGGGTGCTGATGCAAAATACCAGAAATCTGTTGGTTTTTATAAAAGGCATTTATTTGGGGAAGAAGCTTACAGTGACCCGGGCCATAAAGTGTAAGTTATTTCCCTCTCCAAAGTCTGTTGCCACATGCTGGAGCAAGATGGCTGCTGACATCTGCAAGGGTTCAGGCTTCCTGGGTTCATCTCTTCCTGGAGCTCATTTCTCTCTGGGATCAGCTGCTCTGCTCTCTCCACAAGGCCAGCTGTAAACTGTCAGGTGAATGGCTAGTCTCTCTTCATGGGGCCTCTGCCATGTCTAATGGAGCCTTCTCTCCTTCCTCACATATCTGCTTCTCTGTGTGTTTACGTCCTGGGGCTCCAATATCAAAATTCCAACTTTCTCCTCTACCATATTGTTTTCTCTGTGAGTCCCCACCCACTAAGGGGCCCAATCAAAGCCTTTATCATTATTTAATCAAGTAAAAGTGAAACCCCTGAATCCAATCCAATCTAATATGCCCAGAGGAGCAGACCAGTTTGCAGACATAATCCAATATCTGTTTTTGGAATTCATAAATAATGCCAAACTGCCACACCAATTAATGCCATAAATTTAATGTAAGAAACTTGGTGGGATTTAATTTTGAGAAATATTGATCTTGTAGCTATAGGAAATAAGGATTTCTTTCAGGCTGTCATAGGAGTGTTATGGCTCATTTCCTGGACCTTCATCTGGATATTTAAAGCCCTGAGCTCATCTTTTTTTTTTGCTCTTGGGTTTCCAGTTTCTTAAAACCAACCAATCAACTTGTTCTAGTTTGCTAAAATCTGCTGGGAGCAATATACCAGAAATGGTTTGGCTTTTACAGTGGGGATATATTAGGTTAAAAGCTTACAGTTCTGAGGCTGTGAAAATGTACAAATCAAGGCTTCATCAGGCAATGCTTTTCTCCCCAAGGACCCACTGCTGGTGGTCCTGGATTCCTCTCATGTGGCAGGGCACAATGGTGGAGTCTGCCAGTCTAGGTCTCTGCCTTCTTCTCCAGACCTTATTGCCTTCAACTCCAGGCTGCTCCATCTGTAGCTTTTCTCCCTCCTGGGTTCATTGATTTCAACATCTGGAAGGCTTTCTGTGTCTCTGAAGCTTTTTTCTGTGCCTGCAGCTTTTTGTTCCTCTGTTTATATAAAGGACTCCAGTAAGAGAATTAAGACCCATCCTGGGTTATGTTCTACTGAAGTGATCTAATGAAAAGGAAGGTCCCTTAAGTGAATCCAGTCAAAAGATCCCATTTACAATAGGTTTATATGCACATGAATGGATTAGCTTTAAGAACAGGATTTTCTGGGATCCACTCAGTTTCAAACTGTCACACAACCCTGCAGTCTCTGTAATTTTAGTGTTCCTGAAATAATCTCTAGCAGTAGCTACTTGGTCACACAGAGTCTGCCTTTCTAGAGGCATTTGATCCTTGCTGACTACAGTTGATAACTGAAGAATTATTTTGCCACTGTAGACTGGGCTACTAGTGTCAAAATTTCCATGGCAATAGGGTAATTAATGCCTTTATATCTAACCATATCAGAAAATTAATTCCAAACTCCCATCTTTAAAGTTCTGTTCTCCTGGAACCACTTCTCTTACCAATGAAGGTACCATTTGGAACTTAGTAAGGGAACTGTTGCAGTTGGCCATTTTGATGTAATTATGAATTCCAAAAATATAATTGGATCATGCTTGTAAACTGATCTGTTAATCTGGGCATGATTAGGTTATGGTTAGGGCATTGAGCCCCGCCCCTTGGTGGGTGGGGAATCGAATATAAAAGGCAAGGCAAAGAACAGAGTTGAAGTGGTTTTTGAGAAGCAGTTCTGATGTTGGAGATCTGATTTGGAGAAGGCCCCAGGAGAAGAGAAGTGAGCCATTTGCCTGATCGTCTATAGCTGACCTTGTGGAGGAAACAGGAGCTAAGCCAGGAGAGAAACACAGTCCCAGGAAGAGAGGAACCCAAGAAGCCTGAACGGTGGCAAACGTCGTCGGCAGCTGTCTTGCTCTAACATGTGGCAATGGATTGTGGTGAGGGAAGAAACCTAACGCTTTATGGCCTGGTATTTGTGGACTTCTATCCCAAATAAATACCCTTTATAAAGACCAACCCGTTTTCGGTATTTCACGTTAGCACCCCTTTGGCTGACTAATACAGGAACCTAAGCTATTATGAATGTTTTAAAGTAGGTATTTATTATGACACTTAGACCTCCCATAATTGTGAGCAGAGCTGAGTAAGTGAAAGGGAAGTTGGAGAATCAGATGAAAGCCAGCAGCCAGTACTCTGAGCTCTGGATGGGGGAGGGGGAGGAAGTAGGATCCTGCAGCCAGTAGTGAAATGCCAAGAATGTCTAGCTATCGTAGTAGAACTGTGAAGGGGGGCTCCTGTGGACTCTCTGGGTAGCGGCTGCATCTGTGTTGCTGCTGCCTCTTGAATTGTAGCCCAACCCTTTGTGGTGGTCCCAGGGCCACTGTTATTCAACTGGGACAGCAGTTAGGACAATCGGTTGGGTACGAAACAGAGAAGGGAAAAACATACTGTGAAATGTAGTCCCATATTATCCAGATTGACATACGACCAATCGAGTACATTGTCATTATTACTCATTGGTCATAGTGTTCTTTAGGGAAATGAGATAAGCAGGAAAACGAGAAGAGGAAAACAAATATAGTCTTTCTGTTTTTACCTTTACCAGTCAAACTAAAGCTCCCAGGAGCTGTGAAGTTATTAGTTCCTCTTACCAAGCCTTAAAATCTTGATACCATTTTTGGTTTTCTCAAATTTGTCACCTCCACAAACTTTCATAGTTCAGGTTTTAGTGGTTAATATATCAATGCCTAACACACAGAGAGGGCCCAATAAATATTAAATATTATTAATTTTATAATTGATCCTAATGCCCAACTAATATTATTGTTATATTAATCTGAAAGTACAATTCTAATTAGGTCACCTATATTGTTGAAAAACTTCATATGCCTCTGAAATACATTACTTTCTTGAAACTCTGATTTCAACTCTGTGACAGGATAGAATAAGGACCTAAGAAGGAGAGGCAGAAAACTTAATAAATTTCCACACAAACACCACCCACTAGAACAAACTGGAGCAGCATCCTGCTGGACTCACATAAGCAAGATATCAGGAGGCAGCTGGTGCTTGCTGATGTGCACAAATAAGTCATGGGATGGCAGCTTGCAGCTTTCACCTATCAGCTGTAGAAACAGCTCTGGCAGCCTGTGCCCACTGACTGCACAAACAAATCATGGGAATGCAGCTTGCAGTGTTCATCCACCAGAAAAAGAAGAAAAACAGGAAATTCCCATACTACCCACATATTTTCTAAAGCCCCTCATGCAGCAAACTCCAGCAGGGCTCAAGAGCAATAGCCAGGAGCCAATCACCAGCAGACAGCAGCCCCTAATCCCCTAAGAGAATCAAATCACCCAATATAATTTCCCTGCTTTGTCTCAAGTATGCCAATCAGCCCAGACCCTGGAATCCTGTACCCCCATAAAACGGGACTCTAGGGCAGAATTTTGCATTTATCTCCCTTGAGAATGCCTGCCTTGTACTCTAAAGGCACACTTCTGTTTTCTTGCTTTACTCCCCAATAAATGTTTGCTTGCTTGATTAATTTGTGTCTCGTCCTTGAATTCTTTGTCGTGACGAAGCCAAGAGCCTCGACACCAGCTCTGATAACAGCTATCTATGATGAATTACAAGTATATCAGATTGCCCTAAAGAAGTGGTATTTTTAATGTCCGGCAGAACCTAGAACATAATACGCTCTTAATATAAACGTTAAGATGAATGAATTAATGAGGACTTAGTTTCCAAAGTCAACTTCACTCTTTTCTAACTTCATCTTCGGGCTATTTTTGCATCCTGTACTGATAGTAGACATGTGCCCTAAGGCTAAGGAACTCACTCAGTGGACCCTGGGTCTGATGCACCATGAAAGAGGAAGGGAATGGAGTCAAAGAATTCCATGGTTAGAGCTTACTTCACAAGATCCCTTTAAGGAATATAAGGCCTCTCCTGTACCACCTGGAGACTCAGCCACCAGGAATCTCAGTTGTGCCTAGGGGAGGAAAAAAATTAGAAAAATGGACCATCTGTAAGTTAGCCACCCCCCCCCCCCTTTTCCCTTGTAAAGCAATTTGAGTAAAACTTCTTGTGCTGAAAACAGTTGCCTGTAGTCTGAGGCTAAAATTGATCACAGCCTAAAATGCTTAAATACAGATGAAGCCTACCAAAACTCAGAATTTGGATAAAGTCAAAGTTACTGTACAATTTAAAACTTAGTATTATGGACTCTTTTTTAAGAACAATGCAAAAATTATGAAAAAAATTAAATATTTTCTTAGAATAATAAAATAATTCACAATAAGTTACAAATTAGCCAAGCTAATAGCTACCAAAAATACAAGAAATCTAGAAAAATGTTTTTTATTAGCTTTCCTACTTGTTTAATACTTTTTCCCTATATATTTGGCTGCTTCACATTTTGAATCCCTCTTCATACGACCGTGATCTTGCCATACCATTTTTGAGGGAGAGAATAGAAAGAGAATTCTCTTTCCTCTAACGTTGATTAAAATTTGCTTTTTTCTTTGTTTGTTTTTTGAAATTGAGAGTTTAGAAAGTTTCATTTCATCTCACAAGTTGTTATTGGTAACATCATTTGAACTTTTTGGATTTTTGTGAAATTTGAAAAGCTTAACTTTTCTTCTAAATGAGCTATAGGAGCGTTGTACTTTCAGGGCATTTCTGATGTTCTTGTGCATTGACTGGTGTTTTGAATTGATGACCCGAATCAAACAGTTTGTTGTAAATGTCCTTATTGCAGTGGTATCTGAGGAAACTTATGCTGTTACTGACAAGGTCAAAATTTCACATCAAATAAGCAAGCTTCATTAATTGGCTTTTCCAAGAATCCAAGAGCTATTCATTAGTTCTGTTCAAAACTTTTCTCATTTTCTTTCTAATTAATTACTTCTTTTGATGTGATCGGAACATTATTTTTGTTCAATATTTTCTTTATGTCAGCATAATTTATGTTAATGTCATCACTCATCTTATCTCTTTTGTTTCAAATTCCATTAATTTTATCTAAAATTTTCCCCAATACTTTAATAAACAAATTTAAAGAAGACAAAAGAAGACACTCTTCATATACATCCAAATCAAGGGTCTGTAATTTCTCATTTATTTTATTGAAATGTTTCAAAATATCTTTCCAGATACAGTTTAATTAATGTGTTTGAACTTTATCGATTTTTTAATAAACTTTTACACCTTGGTTTCTTTACACTTCTCTTTCAAGTATTCAAAACACATTTTTTACTACAGGTTCATATAGGGCAGGCCATCTCATTGCACTTACACAAGTTAAAATAAAAACTCCAAGAAACTGGCAATGATGTTTAAAATGTTCCATCAACAAGACAGATCTCCAAAAGAAAACATTTTAAAAGGGTGCAAAATAATGAAGTAGTTAACAACTTCAGGCACTGTGGGAGCAGCTCTTTCTCCAAAGAGATGAACAAATTGAACTGCTCACAGACCATATCCTACACATTTACAAAAATGTTGTTTAGTGGCCAGTAACAATGTCCAGGAGTTGCTTCATTTGTTGAATAATACCACAGATACATTATTTTAAGTTCAATGAAAAAGTTAAAATTGCTTGTAAGTTTTTCTGTTGCAATATTCTCCAATAATCTGTTATTTGTAACATCTATTGTAGAATCCACAACAATCAAGTGATTTTTGATGTCAGATTTATTTATTTTATTTATTACTTCATTTTATATGATTTCCAATTATTTCTATCAATTTTAGGCAAATAAGTTACAATTTTTCCAATGTGACATTTTCCCAAGTGCTTGGGCAAAAATGAATCAAATTCAGCAATTAATTTGACGTTGTCCGTGAAGTTTTCATGATGTCAAGGTTACAACTGTTCACTGTAATCTCTGAAGGACAAATCCATACCACTTAAAAACAAAGTAGCCGCACCTACTCATAAAGCACCTAAATGTTGCATTGTCCTTTCTTGTGTGTTTAAGACATTGCCCTGGTGTATTTTTATTTATTTATGGGAAATCTAAGTAAACACAGCCTTAATAGTCTTTGTGGAGTAGTCTTGAGGGCTTTCAACATGTTCACCTAGGAAATCTGATTTTATTAAGTGGCTCTGCCTTGCTAAGAGCGATTTGCAAATAAGTAGGCAACCTCCAATCCTGGATTAGGCTAACCAGGAGCATGCAAGAATTTAACCATCTTAAATCTTCCTAAATATTTGTTTGAGGAACATTTAATTTGACCATTGTAAGTTGTTTGATTCACTCTAAAGGTTATTGGGCTCTAGATTTTGAAAAACAAAAAACTTTCTTTAAGCAGTATTAAATGAAATTACTTTCATTGTAACAGGCCATAATAAAAGATCATGATCCTTATTTAAGTCAATGGATTAATCAAAACAAAGGAACCGTTGACCTCATGCATGCTCTGATGCTCTGATGTCTACTGTTTATAAACGTTGTTTAAAAAATGATAATAACTTCATCTTTCTTCTGTGGCTTGTTTCCTCTTTGGTAGTGTCCAGATTTTCCTAATATTCCTTATTTCTTCTTGTTATTTTCATTATCTACATTTTGTCAACTATTGTAATTCTATTCCTTATCCTCGTGATTTTCAGTTTTTACTTTCAGTACTTACATATTAATGATCTTTGATATGTAGAAATTTCTCTCATTTTTCCCTTCTTAGAGGTTATATATATATTTTAACTTCTACTAGGATATTTTTGTCTTGTCACATTTGAATTTTGATAAATCAATAATTCTGAAAAATATAAAATTAAACTGAAATTAAGGCATATACAAGAGCAATTTAAATGATTTTAAATTGCCACTATATTGTATTGGGATACATAGTTATCTACTTACATTACTCTTATACAACTTGTACTGCTTATTACTAACATAGGCAGGGGTTTTGTTTTTCTAACATTTGTTTCATTAATCAATTTTACTGTGTTAATTGCAAATTTGTATGCTGTTTCATCAGGAACCACCAGACTTCATCAGGACAAGGTACATCACAGATTCTAAAATGCAAGTCAAAACTCCTAGGGTGCATAAAATGTTTTTTTTTTTTCCACAGGCATATTTGCTTTTTATTAGTATTTTAACAAACAGATTCTGATAAATTTTAATTTCAAACTTTTGTTTTAAAAAAAGAAACAAGTGTACAGTGCTTTTATAATTGTACATGCTATCATGTTGGGAATATTTCTTATAGGAGAGAACTTTATTTTGACTAGGTATCAAGGAGAAACAAACCTTACACTTAAAATTTTATATGTATGATATAGAAGAATCTTCTACTGACTAAACTCGAGCTCTATCATTTCAAAATCCTGTTTCTCCTCCACTATCTACCTAATACTGGTGCTGAGTGTCATAGGAAATATTTATATCATTATGCAAAATCTAACCCTGATTTTAATGAAAGGATGCTGGGAGATTCAGCACAGTGTATTGCAGGAATATTCCCAGAAGCCATTCCTGCTCTCGGTTTACTTGCAATAACTCAACTGTATATGTACCTAACTGCAAACCACAGAAAATATACCCTACTAATCCAAACCAAATGTACTCTCAAGCCAACTTTTCTCTGTAACCTAATTCCTAAAACATCCACTGCTACTCCTATGTCAACTATCACAAAGAGAAATGTGATTAAGGGAAATTGAAATGGTAAAATCCATCAGACTAAATGGATTTTGGTTAACACATATTGCATTTGCAAATTATTCAAATACCTGAGAGCCGAAGAACACATTGCTAGTACTTCACCCAGGTCCTGGCTAGAGCTAATAGATGGGAAGGGCCCTGCAATTTGAGCTTTCCTTGCTTCTTGATAAATCTACCTCTGCTTAAAATTTGTTCATCTTCGAGGCTTTAACTTCTGTTTGTGAAATAACATTAGATTAGATTAGTTCCAAATTTCTATACATGTGCAAGCATAGGGCAGCTAAGACATGTCTCTAGAAGGTATCTATTAAATACTTTTCTGTTATTTGTGAGATAAGATTTTAATACAGATTAATCTCAGTTAGTTACCAACTACCAGAGAACAGGACCTTGAAGGCATATGACAGAAAGGAGCTATAAATATGGATGTTAAGAATGGGGGAAGAGCGTGTCTATAGGACTAGGCTCAAAAGTAGGGATTGAGGAGTGAAAATAAATGATGCCAACTTTCCAATTGTTTGTTTAAACATGTTTCAAGCAATGGTTCTGCTTTGGTATGATTACAGAATTTTCCTCAAATCATAATTTTATGTTTGAAACTTGGAAACTTATCTTCTTGAGTCCATCCATATCTCTGAAGCTGAAATTGGAAATTCTGACTGTGATCGTCACAAAGTTCCATGGTTGATTTGCTTTTTTTTTCTGAAGCAAAGCTAGGCAAGAAATCCCGTGCTGCAGACCTTGACTTTTCTCAGTGATTTATTAACTAGGTTGACTCCATCTGCAATGGTTTATTCTGTGGTTTGTCCCCAACTTTAAAAATGCATGTGTGTTTTTAAATACATTTAAAAACTTAAATACCTTTCTCAAAATAAAGCTAGGTTTACCCAGTCTTGAAAATTGTAAACTTTTGTTATTCGTGAAGCTCTAAATCTGCCTATAGCTAATTTGTTCCATTTCTATTTTCAGGGCTGCAAGAACTAAAGGATATTTTCCCATTGTGAGAACACCAAATATCATTGTGTTCAGACTTCGCCATGTATAAGAATTTCTGCTATTTTTCCAAATGGTGAGCAGGTCTGCCACCTGGAATATCATATTTTATACAAGGAGTTTAATTCTACCCACACATGAACATTGCATTCAAGTCTCATGTATTTCTGATACATGCCTATTATGTTTCTTTACGTTCCAACTTGATTATCAATATGCTTATTTTAAGTTTAAAAATATCTACCGTTAATTAGAGAGAGGGCTAATTGGTCCAATTTGGAGAAATGCTGATAATCTAATTGATGTTAGCTACTTGGGCTACAAATGACATATTGAAACAGTTTCTAGCTTTTAATTATGGTGAGCTTGCATTTCAAAAAACTAATTAAGGTTTCTTATTGTTTCTTTTGTAACCAAAAATTTTATCCTGAGACTACTTAGGAAAAAAAGACAAGGGCAGACATCAGCAGATTTTCTTTTAAGAGGTTATTTTATTCCTCTTCCTTCCTCTATTTACCAAAAAGGATATGTATTTCCACAGGGAATGGGGGTGGGGGCGGGCACAAGACCACTCCTTGGGTTTTTGGCACTCCTAGAATTATGGTTTGACAAGAGTTTCCCTTGATAGATGAGTGAACATTAAAAGATGAGTATTCATATGCTTTCATTTACTTAGTGCAATGTTCTAGATACTAGGGCAGTCTAGTAAAGAAGAGAGGAAATCTATATGTAAATAAATACCTAGAGATAGAAAATACAAATGTAGATAAATACCTAGAGAAAATATACTTGTAAGTAATGGAGTAGAGGAAATACACAAGTAGCTTATTTATTTGAGCATGATTTCAAAATTATGATATAGAAGTAATTTTTGACTTGCTCAAAACTTTATGCCTTCGATTGGGAAGCTTGAAAGGAGTCAGAGAGGTCTGGTTTAGTACTGTCCAATGCAAGCCTCAAATGCAAAGTGAGACATATATGTAATTTAAAATTTTCCAATAGCCACGTTAAAAAAGAGTAAAAAGAAAGGTGAAATTAATTTTAACTTGATTTCATTTAACCCAATAAATCTAATATATCATTCCAACATGTCAATATAAAATTATGAGATAATTTACATTTTATTTTTCATATTGTTTTCAAAATTGCAGTGTGGATTTTACAAGACAGCACATATCAGTTTAGATTAGGCCCATTTCAAGTACCCAGTATCTACATGTGCCTATCACTGTGGCTGTATTATACAATACTTGTCTCTAAACTATCAATTCTGGTTGTCAGGACATGTTTCCTGTCTATGTATTTTCTCTGTTCCATGGGCTCTTGCCTTGCCAGATGTTCCCTACTTATTGCTCACTTATTCCACATTTAATAGATATTTAGTCAGCATCTAATGACTACATTAATTAGTCATTAGTACCTAATAGTCTCTAGGCATGATTCTAGGTGCTGGAGATGTTGCACTGAATAAAAACAACCAAAACCCTGCCCTTACGGAGCTTACATTGTAATGGGTATTATCTGGGCCATTCTCAGACCCTAAGTTATCCTTAGAGATGTCAGTCCATCTGCTATTTCAGTAGGCAGCTTTCACAAGAGAACATATGTTATATATTCCTATTAAAGCCAGAATCTCTCTTCACTTTTAACAATTTCCATACAAAAAGACCAATAAATATCATTTGCATTCCATATCACTCTGAATCAGAAGTGAAGTTGTTACAAATGGTGGTTGATAGAGAAGCATGTAAGGAAGTTTGAAAAAATGGAGGCCTGTTGCCTCAAATCTTCTCTGACATTCTAAGAGAAGGCCATATTTTCAATGCATTGTAATTTGTTTCTCTTTATAGGAAAATTGATTGTAGAAACTGTAGGCAGAGTTCTTGCTCCTGGAAATTGATTTTGATTGTCTTCCTTACTCAAAACCACCAAGGCTATTTTAAATACCCAAACAATCAAACTAAAAAAGATAAAAAAAATTTTCCCAAACCAGTAATCTGGCAGCAACTCTAATAGAGGGGGAAAAATGGTATTTGACCATATTTTCTCAGTTTGCTTTTGTTTATTTGAAAGTAGTCCATGTGCAGAGATTCTGAAGAAAAAAAAAATGCTAATACAACCTGAAGACAACTTGTTAGGCTGGGTTTGTTCTTTTATCCCAGCAGTATTCTCAATCTCGACTGAACATGAGAATTACTTGAAATCTTGATGTCCGGGCTGAATGCCAGACCAACGGACCAGTGGAATGAGTGTATTTGGAGTAGGTCCCAGGTCAGTATTGTTAAAGCTGCCCATGTGGTTCCAATGTGTAGTCACGGCTGAGCCCCCTGCCCTAGGCATTCCCCGTTGCATTTGGCATTATCTGCTCTACCCATTTATGGGTATTTCTTCTCTGGGAAGTGACTCTCTGCAGTGATGTGAATGGCAATGTGAGTTGACTTTTGTCATTATGAATGAAATAAAAGTTCCCAATTCCTCAAAACCCGTCAATCACAACTAAATGGCACTTCAATATAAACTTGAGTGTCATTCACATCACATTGGATGGCAGTGACAAGTTCATTTCTCTGCAGCATTTAACTGTGATGCAGACCTCTTTCAGGAATTGGGAATATGGACCTTGAATTACTTACCAAATCCACTTATTTTCCTAAAACTTTAGAGCCTGGTTACTCACCGCTTTCTCAGTGCAATCACATCAGCATCCTCTGGGAGCTCATTATAAATGTGGATTCTTTTGGCCCCACCCCAGGCCCAATGAATCAGAATCTGCATTTTAATAAGATCCTTAGATGATCCGTGTGCATCTTAAAGTGTAAGAAGCATTGACTTAGTGTCAATTAGAGAAAGCATGCAACAAATGTAACTGTGATGTTTTCACCAGCCCATGCTAATTCAGAGTGCTCCTCAGTTTCTGTGGATTCTGCTCACATGGCAAAGCCTATGACACACACCTTATAGAACTCCAACAAAGTCTTTCTGCTAAAGAATCACCGTTCTGAAACAGCTAATAAAAGGGATTTTTTTTTTTCCTTAAAGAGCAGGGGAGGTCAGAGCATCTCAGCATGAGTTTACCAGTCAGTGAGGATTCTTTAGATTAGACTCCAGGTATGTTCTAATTCATTCCTGCAGTTTTGCTCAATGAGATTTTTTTCTAACTTCTTTCTTTCATCCAGATTTCTCAGCCAAATATCCTTTTCACCAAGGGGTTAGCAATTATATTTTTCTTTTCTCAACAAGGGCCTGGACCTTAGAGAGGTTCATTCTTGACCCTGCTTTCAGGTAGAGATTTTTCCACATATGAGCCCCTCCATTTTTACAGCTGATCTGTCTCTTTTATTTTCCTTGACCTCATTTACTTGAATTTGTGAAATATAGAAAAACGTTCAAAATAGGGTTGTAATGATATATCCCAAATAATGGAATATGAAGTCATTTCTAAATCTTTCTACATCTTTTTCCTTCTGTATGCTACCCCACTTCCTAGTAAAATATATAGCTTGTTCTTGCCTTAGTACATCTCTCCTGCCTCTGAAACTATCCAGTGAAGTATCATTAATCAGCTTTAAAACATCTTAATTAGGTGAGATGGTTGAGGAAATAAAACTCCACAATTTTCTGTTGCTAATTCTGTCTCTCTCTCTCTCTCTTTTCCTTTCTCTCTCTCTGTGTATATGTATGTATTTGAGTCAAACATTTCCAGCTGATATCAAACTTATTTTAGCTCTCTACTCTAAACAAGTCTCCTTTTCCAGGTGTATTTAATGCCACATTTTCCTCATTTTTGTATTTTGTCTTGCTGTTTAAATGGCTCCCACGTGTAATGCTGAAGTGCTATCTACTGCTTCTAAGTGCAAAAAGGTTGTAACGTGCCATATGGAGAAAACATGCATGTTTTCGGTCAGCTTCACTCAGGCATGAGTTATAGTGCTCTTGGTCATGAGTACAATGTTAATGAATCAATAATATATATTAAGCAAGGTGTCTTTGGACAGAAACACACATTTTAAAAAAGGTCATGCATTCATTGGTTGATGAAAATGTTGCGACCAGAGGTTCACAGGAACCTTATCCTGTACATCCTCTAGGCTAACTGGTTCAGTATCCATGAAGCCAGTGTTCATGGGGAATTTAGAGAACATAGCTACCACAAATATGGTAGGATCGTTTTACGGGATCAATATATTCCAAGATCCTTCTTGTAAGTTGAAAATTGTGCATAATAGCAAATCCCATTACTTAATAAATATTTCTTATATAAACATACCTATCACACATTTTTTAAATAAATAAGGCATATAAATGCTCTAATAATAAGTTAATGAAATTAATCATAGAAATAATTTTTTTTCAAATTTTAATTCTCTCTCTCCAGTGTGCCTCAGCAGCCTGCCTTGTTCCAAGGTCTCTCTGCCCCCTCCCCTAGAGGAAAAAAATTGGCAGCAGCCAATGGGAGGCCAGGAGGGTGCCTGACTGCACGTGGCATTGGCATTGCCTGGTGACCTCGGCTGGTCAGTGTTCTGCCCCCTCCCCCATGCACTGTCCCGCTGCTACCCCACTCCCTGGCTCTATATAGGGAACCCCACTATTTATTTTGTATTTATTATATAAACATACCCATCACACATTTTTTATAAATAAGGCAAATAAACACTTCAGCAATAAGTAAACAACATTAATCATAGAAGTAATTTTTAAAAATTTTAACTCTCTGCCTTTATTGTTTTTTTTTTTTTTTTTGATTGCCAATCACTTATATCTGAATTTATGTGTGTTTCAATCCACACAGACACACAGACACACACAACAACCCCCCTCCCTGCCACTGTAATACAGTGGTGACTTGTGGCAGTAATTTTAATTACTTTTTTTTCTGACCTATAGTCTAAATAATCCCCAGTTCTCCAGTTCCAGACCCTTACTAGTAGTCAGGTTTGTCAAGTGACCCAAGCCTTGTCATGCTTTACAATGCTCTTAACAGCTGTGCTGGGGCCAGTGGATGAGCATGTGACTTGAGCAGAGCCAATCAGAGTTCTCTCCTGGGATTGCCAATCTTTTCCCATTGGATTCCAAGATGGAGCTGGTAGCACTGATATCCTTACTTGTGGAGACCGCCTATTGGTAATGTAAGAGTAGAAACAAATCTCAGGTGCAGAGTCATGAAGAGTTGTAAGACAGATTTGGAGAATCCGTGAGAGGTACATTCACTCCTTCCAGTCTTTTTTGTTTTCCTATGGGCCTCTCTCATCTCTTCCCCTAAAATGAGCCAATAATTTAGTCTTTTGCTTAAGCTGATTTGAGTGGGATTTTATTAGCTGCATTTGAAAGAGTACTGCCAAATGCCACTGCATTTCTACCTTGATATTTTATCCACCTTCCTTTTCTATTGGCCTCCACATTGCCAAAAGCCCAGGATTTGTGTAGGTTAGACTTAAATTCATTCATACACAAATACTCACAGCATCCCCACTGTAGGCAAGTGGTGAAAAACGTTACTGGGCAAGGTTAAGAAGTGAAATGTTTTGGGGAGGGATATACTGATTTAATTCTAGACTCTCAAGAAGCTCCAGCCTCCTACGGAGATGTGGGATTGGCATGGTGAAACCCTGGAGAGGACCCAGTGTCCCTTTTAAAACAACACTAACTTTGGTGCCACACTGTCTGGGTTCAAATCCTGGCACCTCTACTAATGAGCAGCATGGATTTTACTGAACTCTTGTGTCTCTGTTTCCTCATCTTTAAATGAGAATGACAGTACTTGTGTCTTAAGGTTATTATGAAGATGAAATGATTAATATTTTGTAAAGCATTAAGAGTAGTCCTTGGAACAAACCACAAACAGTAAGTCCTGTTTCTCCAGCATGAATGTCACATGTCTGTGAAGAAGATATTACCAAGAGGTCACAGAACGCCTGTTCACCTAACCTCTGTGTTTCTTTTCTTTTACCTTTTATTTTTTTATTTTAAAGAAGATTTAGATTACATAAATGTTAGATAAAAAATACAAGGGATTCCCATAAGCCCCACCCCCTCCCCTCTCACACTTTCCCACATTAACAGCATCCTTCATTAGTGTGGTACATTCATTACAATTGGTGAACCCATATTGAAGCATTGTTACTAACTGTGGAGTGTATTTTACATTATAGTTTACACCCTGCCCCACCCAATTTTGTAGTTTATGACAAAACATATAAAGGCCTGTATTCGTCATTGCAATGTCATGCAGGACAATTCCAATGTACTGAAAATGCCCCCCTCATTCTTCCTCATTCTTCCCTCTCCCTCCACTGGGAACCTCCAAGGGCCACTGTCTTTATATCAATGATAAAAGTTTTTCCATTGCTAGAATAATAATAAGCCTATAATAGAATAATAATGAGTCCACTTTAGTCCATTGTTCATTCTTCAGTCTTGAAGACTTTGGAATGGTGATGCCCACTCTGTTTCTAATTGAGAGGGGGCTTAGATCCCATGGGGCAGATGGATGGAACTGTCTTGCTTGCAGTTGCAGATGTTTTCTATTCCTTGGTATGGGCATTGTCCATCATCATCTCCTTGTTAGTTGTCCAGGGTGAGTCCAATGAACTGAAGAGTAGTTGTTGCAACTTCTCTGTGTATCCTGAAAGCCATCTGGTAGAAATCAGCTTGAAAGAGGTACATCAGAAATCTTGTTCTCTAAAGATGGCATGTACCACCCAAAGAAAGAAAATGCCATTGACCTCTTCTGCCTTGTTCCTTTGGGGAAAAAGAAAGGTAATATGAACCTAAGGGGGAAATATAGTGTAAATAATAAAAGAGTACCAATTTTTGTATTCTTTTGTGGAAAAAAAAAAAAAAAACCAAAGAAACCACACACACCTATGTCTATCTTGCATTCTTTTCTAAACCCAATCTAGAACATGTAAGCAACACTAACATATATTTCAGGGACATAGATGAGACACAGGCAATAAAGGATCCTAACAATGATTGTCCATTCTGTTTAAATGATTAACTCCTCCAGGACTCAAGCTTGTGTTTTTATATTAGAAGTTTTTGCTCTCACCCCCACATTCTATATACCCCAAATTCTAACTTAGGCAGGAGGAAAAGAGGAAATCCCCTATTAAACAGAGAAAAGTTCTAATTTCTTTTTTAACTTTCATGACTGCATAAATTGTTGCTAGTCAAATTGTATATGGACCAACAGCAGCGGGGCCTGGGTGATTATTAGCAATGCAAATTCACAGGCCTCTGCACAAATTCTCCCTGTTTGCCCAGGACTGTTTTAAAACTGAAAATCCTGCAATGCAGGAGTCCCCTTGGTCCTGGGCAAAACAGATTGCTGGTCATTTTACCCCATACTTAATGAGTCTGAAACTCTGAGGGGCAGCCCCAGGAATCTGGGCTCTAACAAGGTCCCTGGTGAAACTTAAGTGCACTAAAGTTTGGGAAGCACTGTTTTAGATTATCTACTCAATGGTCAGAAGTCTGAGCCACCATGGACACAGCAGTCACCCACTGCTTTCCGTGGTCTGTCTACTTTTGAGTCTTAGGCATCATCTCAGCTAGATAAAACTAACTCAATTCCATTCAGCAATACCTGCTGTCATTTCAAAATGCTACCTCTTGTCTCTAGAGCTTGTACTGTAGCCAAGCTTCTAACTCCATCACTGCATTTCAGATCTGTTGTCAGCTTTCACACTCATTTAAAGGAACAGCTCTGTATGCTGAATTTGATGCCATTCTTCTTGCTTTCATGCTCTCTTTCTGCATTTTTAATCACAAGCATGTATGCGCCCCATGGTGTAATAATGTCTCACAGGGTTTCTCAATTGTCCTCTTTGGCTTGAACATGAGATTTCAGTTCTATTGCTTACCTGTGGTGGCTGGCTCTCCCTAGGGTGATCTCGAGCCTAACATTGGCAGTCTACAGTGGTGATATTTTTTAGCCATATTACCAGAACTGTCCCCAAGTAAAATTGTGAGCTGAGCTACGCTTGACTTTGTCACCTACTAGTCTTCCTTCTTTTCCTCCTGGGGATCTTTCTACCCTAGCCTCCATCTCAGTGATGCGTTACTGTCAAGGAAACCCTGCTAAGGCACTAACTGATAGATAAGGCATTTCCCAAGAATGTAAAGTGTGACACTTCCTTATCTACCTCAAAAATCTTTCCTCTTAGGCTTTTCTGCAGTTCAAAGTGGAATTCTTGAAAATAGAAGACATCATGGAGATCCCAAGAAATCTACTGTAATCCTGTACTTGAGGTAAGCTCATTGAGAGTAGAGGGTCATCTTCATTGTATTCTTCTCAGTGTGACCCTGAGCCTAGTAGCTTTGGCTGCAGAAACAGACACAAAAGAGCTTTTACTAAGTGAGGGGACTCTGCTCAAGTTGTCTCCCCTTTTTCTGACTGGCTGTGGTAGCCTAAATAATGACCTCCAAGGAAGTCCATGTCCAAATACCTGGAATCTGTTAATGTTACCTTGTATGGCAAAAGTATCTTTGCAGATGTGATTAAATTAAGGATCTTCAGAGGGGGAGGTTATCCTGAGTTATATGGGCATGCCCTAAATGCAGCCACAAGTGCCTTTATAATAGGAAGACAAAGGGAGAATTCACACAGATGAAGAAGGGCATGTAACACAGAAGCAAGTTGCTATACTGATAGTTTTGAAGATGGCGGAAAGGGATCATGAGCCAAGGAATGCTCAGAATGCAGCTCAAGAAACTGGAGAAGTTAAAGAAACAAGAACCTCTAGAGGGAGTACAGTCTTGCCATCACTTTGACTTTGGTCCAGTGAAGCTGATTTCAGACTTCTGATCTCCAGAACTGTAAGACAATAAATTTGTCTTGTTTTAAGTTACCAAGTTTGTAGTAATTTGTTACAGTAGCCATAGGAAATGAATACACTGACCAGCTATCTAGTTCAGTGCTCAGATATCAAGAGAAGAGTCCCTTGATTTGGTTCTTTTGTCTACAGAGACCTGGCCAGATCACTTTCTCCACTGAAACCCTAGGGGTAGCACTTGCTAAGTGACAAGTGAAGACAGCATGAGAAGCAGAAGCTTCCTGCTGACTAGTAGTGTCTTGAGCCCCTGATTTTACATACCTTCAAGACTGAGCAAAAGGGAAGGTTGCATCTCATTGCTTGCTTCAAACTCCTTGCTCCAATTGCCAGTCTCCCTGCCTCACCCTTGGCCACAGCACTGTCTGGCCCTACCTGTTTGATTACTGACCACTGCTTATTGGTGAGAACTGACTGGAGCCTGCACTCTGGGACTAATCCTGAATGTAGCACTAACAGCTTCTTTAGGACAAGGGTTCTCACTGGCTCTACTCCATATAGAAGCCCTGTCCTATATTCACCAGCATGGTAGAGCTGAAAAAGAAGGGATTTGGGACTCACACATCTGGATTTGCATCCTGACTCTGCTACACACTAGTGAGAGGTTATTGAACAGGTCACTTTACTTCTCTGAGTCACAGAAGTTCTTTTGGTTCATCTGTAAGAAAAAGATACTAATGTCTACCTCCTTGGAGTAATGTAAAGATTAGCTGACCTAATGCATGCAGAACATCTGGCTCCTTGTAGGGGCTCTATAAATGCCACTTCTCTTCAGTAAGAGCCTGCTTGAACTGACTCAGTAACAGAGGAAAAGAAAAAGAAATAGGAAGAAACAAAAAAAAAAGAAAGAAAGAAAAAAGAAAGAAAGAAGAAAGAAAGGAAGGAAGGAAGGAAGGAAGGAAGGAAGGAAGGAAGGGAGGAAGGAAGGAAGGAAGGAAGGAAGGAAAGAAAAGAAAAGAAAAGAAAAAAGTGAAAACAGCTAGATTAAACAACATTAAAGGGCCAGGAATTATGTTTTGTACCAGGTAAAATTAGTGAAAAAAAAAAAAAAAAAAAAAAACTATCAAAATATCTACAAACCTCCTGAACAGTAGGAATGGATTTCATCCTCCTGAATGTCTCTTAAGGGCAATGGGGTAAATAGTGCTTGTAGGTAAAGCTGATGGGCCCTTCACCCCCTGCTGCCTTCTCTTTTTTTCTGCAGAAATCCTGATTTCTTAACAATTTCTTAAAATATGTTACAGTTCATTGTTAGTTGAAAGCCACTGGCATGCAGCTACTAATCAGAATTTAATGAAGAGCTCATGACTGGGATAACTTCTCAGTCGATCTATTTTGTTTCTTTAATCATTTTTCCTTCTTCAGGCTCTACCCTGTAGTATTTACCCTGCCTTCAGAACACTGTAAAATCTATTTAGTATGTTAAAAATCATAATGTGCCCAAAGCTTTCTCCCTTAAGAAAATTCATCTGGTGTTATTTCTTTTTAATATTTAACCACAAGGACATTTTTTAAAAATAATAAAAATCCCATATATTACTGAAAGCAGTTGATGTAAAAAAATATATGGACAGAACATTATCTACTCTATCTCCTCTATTAGGAATCTCTAAATCTATAAAGAAGAGTTTTTAACAATACCGAGGTCCAGGACACCTCAGTAACCTCTACTTAAATCTGAGGTTGGCAAACGTTTTCTGTAAAGTTTTACGTTTTGCAGGTCATGCAGTCTTTGTTCCAACTATTTAACTCTGCTTTTGGAGTGCAAAAGCAATCATAGACGATATATAAAAAGATGGGCATGGCTGTGAGCCAATAAAACTTTATTTATAAAACCAGACTGACAGGCCAGCCAGATTTGGTTCAGGGGCCATAGTTTACTGATCTTTGATTTAAATCCTTATGGTATCCATCACCATGTGACACACTTTGCAAATTCATCAGACAAACCAACAAATATGCACGCAAACACTCCATAACCCAAGCATCTCAGTTTACTTTGCTTGTCTTAGACATCACCAAATGTCTCTTCAGAGACCTGTAACCTCTTGACATACTGGCAGATCTTCAAATGTAAGGAAGAGTTACAGCCTTGAAGTTATCCCAGAATGACTGGACTTGTACCTGGTCATTCAATAATTAAGTAAAGATTAAGTTTCCACTGTGTCCACAACTGTACAAAATGCCTGCTTAGTCCCTCCTTTAGCCCAGCATTTTCTATTGCCACTGCTAAGAGCTGCTGGGGACATAGCCTTTCTCTTTCCAGATTTCCTTCATACCTTCTGAGCAGCACTCAGTTGCTGTCTCAAAGTTCTAAATTGATATGAGCAATCTTTTTTTTACTAGAAGCTTAGTCTCTAAAAGAAAATAATTTTAAACAAGATTTACAGAATGCTTTTTGCTCTCTTAAAATGACTTAACTTTCCTTTTTGCTGTGCATGTGATAAATGCCCTTCATAAATACCAGAATACACACACACACACACACACAAATTAAACAATACAGAAGCGTGTGATGAGGTCAGGAACATCTTCTTCAATTCTACCATCATGTAGACCTTGGACATGAATGTTAGTTTATTGACACTGGTAATAAGAAAACAGACATTTCCTTCAGTCTAGAAGAATAGACTCTCTGATTCTTTGAGAAATTGAAATATGAAAGCACCTTCCAAATTTTTTGTCTTCAAAGTAGATCACAGACTATTAGTGAGCTGGTATGTGGCCAAGTGTTGCTCAAACCTGCACAAAGCAAAATGAGTTGGGCCATCACTTTTCCTCCTTTCTTATCAGCCACCTACAATATCACACTGGCATACCTAACTTGTCCCATATAAATTCAATTTTAAGACCAAGGACACATGATGAATTTGTCAGGCTGCTTAGACCAGAAAATATGAGAGCTGTCAAAACAATTTATTTCACTTGGAAAAACAACACTTTAAAAACAAACAAAATTCAAAATCTATTATGTCCAGCAAAACTTTTGGTGACTTTCCAAGACATCTGGTGAATATAGAATAATTGACAAATGGAGCTTGTTTGTCCATGGAATGTAGCAGAATAGGTAATTTAATAAATCACAAGCTGAAATTTATTTTAATAAGCAACTTCCTAATTCAATTCAGCATTTTAATGGCCTGTTTCTTTCTTCGATTTGAGCCCTGAAATATCTACATTGCTTTCAAGTGTTTAACAAAAATAGCCTACCCATGTGTAAGTCACCCTATGCTTCATTAATTAACTCTCTTGTGTCAAAAGCCAAATGGAAGCAACTTCTAGTGACTGCTCTCACATGGACCAGAAGGCTCCAATTTTCTCCTGTTAAGCAAACAAAAGATCAAAGACAGAAGCATACAAGGATGAGAGGATACAAAGAAAGGGATGCAGGAGAAAAAACGCCACTTAATGAACTGTTTGGTGAAACTGATGAATTTTCTTTCTTTAATCTGATAGCAGAAAAATATCATTCAGTCTTTTTTTTTTTTTTTCCTCCGGGGGGAGAGTGCGAACTCAGTCCCCCACTACCACAAATTATGCAGTCGAGTTTCCCACATTTGGGGAAATCGCAGGGGTCAGCACATCCTGAGTGCAATGGACAAGCCTCGCCCTAGGAAAACCACCTTTGCGACCACGGTATCTCCCCTGCCAGGCAAGTAGTCGGTCTTTTTTTTTTAAATTTTAATTTTTAAAGGAGCTTTAGATTACATAAATATTACATAAAATATATAGGGGATTTCCATATGCCCCGCCCCACCGCTTCCCCCTCCCACACTTTTCCACATTAACAACATCTTTCATTAGTGTGGTACATTTGTTACAATTGATGAAGACATATTGAAGCATTGCCACTAACTGTGGACTATAGTTTACAGTATAGTTTACACTCTGTCCTGCACAGTTTTGTAGGTTATGACAAACTATATAATGGCCTGTATCCATCATTGTCATGCAGGCCAATTCCAGAGTCCAGAAAATGCTCCCATATTACACCTATTCTTCCTAACAAGGAGATGATTATGGACAATGCGCATCCCAAGGAACAGAGAGTGTCTGCAACCGCAAGCAAACCGGTTCCATCCATCTGCCCCATGGGATCTAAGCCCCCTCTCAATTAGAAGCAGAGTGAGCATCACCACCCCAGAATCCTCAGGATTGGGAAATGAACGATGGACTAATATAGACTTACTATTATTCTACAAAGACTTATTATTATCCTAGCAATGGAAGAACTTTATCATTGATATAAAGGTAGTCGCCACCAGAAGTTCTGAGGGGAGGGAGAGGGAAGATTAAGTATAATGTCATTCAATCTTAAATGTCAGAAATCTTCTTCTATTTGCTACTCCCAAATAGGATTTGATCCTGGAAAACAGGAAGATGCTAGCTGATATCTTCCTCTGCTTTAAAAGAATATATAGCATGTACAGTATTCTCACTCTCTGAGCCTTAGAAGATTGAGGAAGTTCATAGAAGATGGAGAACAGCGTTTGTATTAGTCAGCCAAAGGGGTGCTAATGTAAAATACCAAAAATGGGTTGGTCTTTATGAAGGGTATTTATTTGGGGTAGAAGTCCACAGTTACCAGACCAGAAAGTGTAAGTTTTTCCTCTCACCAAAGTCCATTGCCACGTGTTGGAGCAAGACAGCTGCCGACGTTTGCCAGGGTTCAGGCTTCTGGGGTTCCTCTCTTCCCGGGGCTACATTTCTCTCCAGGCTTAGCTCCTGTTTCCTCCACAAGGTCAGCTGTAGATGATCAGGCGAACGGCTCACTTCTCTTCTCCTGGGGCCTTCTTTCCAACATCAAAACTGCTTCTCAAAAAACTGCTTCTACTCTGTTCTTTGCCTTGCCTTTTATATTCGATTCCCCACCCACCAAGGGGTGGGGCTCAACTCCCTACTGACATGACCCAGCCAATGCCCTAATCATAACTTAATCCTGCCCAGATTAACAGATCAGTTTACCATCATGATCCAATTATATTTTTGGAATTCGTAATTACATCAAACTGCCTAACTGCAACAGGGTCTGCTATAAAATAACATTAAAAAAATTAAAAGCAACCTAGGCTTTACTCAATAGAACTTACATTACAAAGCTGGGATATTGTATTAGTCAGCCAAAGGGGTACTAATGCAAAAATTAGAAATCTGTTGGTTTTTATAAAGGGTAGAAGCTTACAGTCACAAGGCCATGAAGAGTAAGTTACTTCCCTCACCAAAGTCTGTTGCCACATGTTGGAACAAGATGGCTACCAGTCTCTGTGAAGATTCAGCCTTCCTCTTCCTTTTAAGGCTCTGTGGTCCCAGCCTTTTCCGATCTCGGCTGTAGGCTAGCATAAAGCTCATCTCTCTCTCTGGGGCTCGTTTCTTTCCAGGCTTTCTCAGCTGTTCAGGGCTCTTGTCTCTTCTGCTGCAAACTATCAGGTGAAGGGCTTGGCTCTCTCCCCAGGGCTCCAGCATCCAAAACTAAACTCTCTGTGTTCTCCTTTTCCATGTATTTACTTCCCTGCCTTAGATTGAGCATCTGTTTATGTAGCCCATGGGGGTGGGGGGTGGAGGGTAGGGACTCAAACCAAGTTGGCCTAATGATGTGGTCAAATAAAAGGCCTAATTTGATTTAATAAAATAAAAGTGAAACCTTTGACTCTAATACAACTAATATGCCCACAGGAACAGACCAGTTTACAAACACAATCCAATATTTTTGGAATTCATAAACAATACCAAACTACCACAGATAGGATAAATTCACTTTTACAAAGTAGTTAATATAATCTTTTTGGCAAGCATAATGTAATTTAAGTTTGATTTCCAATTTCTCCAATACCTCAGACAGCCTTAATTTTTTGTTATCTATGTGTTTTCCCCTCAACACGCTGAGACACACTTTCTTGATTTATAAGCAGCAGCTAGTCTTCGTTCTTTAGGTGATAATAAAAGTTCAGTTTAGAGGAGTCAGCACCCCACAGGCAGAGACAAAGCTCTTTCCTGCTGGGTTTGGAGTAGCCTGGAGCCCAGCAGGACTACCCTCTCTAAAAACAGAAAAGGCAGTGACTTACACAGTGCAGTTAAAAGATTTTGAAAGCATCCTTGCTACAGAATGGCATGCCTACTGTCCTAGAGCTGTAGTAAACACCTTTCATTTGAATCTTTTCTTAGCATAAAATGTGAAAGCAGGTAAAGTTAACCTTTTCTACCTCATTGAATTTGCTAATTACCCCCTAGACAACCGAGATAAAGAACTTAAATAAATTGGTCACAGGATGGGCTCTTGTGAATGGAATGCTGGAGGGAGAAGGAGGTGAGGAAGGCAGGATAGGATGCTGCTATAAATGTTCATGATTATGGATTTAAAATCATCCACTCTCCTTTTTTTCCTCTGTCCCCCTTTTCTTTCCTCCATCTCCCCACTTTTTCCTTGTTCCATTTCACTTTTTTCCTTCATCTCTTTCTTAATAATAACTCAGCCCAAAAGCCATTGCATGGGGATGATCAAAATAGGCAACCACACAGGTGGGAGAGGGAGCTGGCAGCAGCCTGGGGACAGGTGTCAGACCTGAGTGTGGCAAGGAGGGCATCTTTGGAAAGTGGAGGTGCAGGCTCCAGGTAATGGCAGGGGCTGGTGCGGGGTAAAGGAGCCTGTGGAAAGGAAGAAAGCATCTACAGAAGGTGGAAATTGGGTGAGGAACCAAAGAATGTGAGGAAGGCATTTGCTCAGAGGGGTGGCGGCCACACAGCCAGGTTTTTCTGAGCCTAAAGTGGTAAGGAGGATGTTCATGCAGGAAGGAGGTGTGAAAGATTGGCACAAGATGAATAGGGTGAAGAGGGGTTTTTCATTGGAGGGAAGCAGCAGTGGATAGAATTTGGAGCATGAATTCTGAGCAGAAGGATGTCTACTCAGGGAACAGTGGTGGTCCATAGTAAGGTATAAGGATCTGAGCCAGGACAGGAAGGCATCCGATTGGGTTGTGGTGTTGGGTAACAGTAAATTGTTACATATACAGGAAGTTCATGGAATAAGTTGGAACATTGAGGTTGGCGGGAATCAGTTTCTCATTGTTGGGGGAAATGGAGTTAAAAATATGGAAAGGGGAAAGGTTAGAATGAACCCTTTGTGGCTGATTTGGAATTGGACTCACCAGTGTGAACTCATGATTTTCCGTATATTTAGATAATATAGAAATAAATAGCCATGTAATTGTGTGTGTATGTGTGTGCATTCTCTAGCTCTGGCCTGGGAACCCAACACCTCGACTGCAATGATTACACATGATATCTCCACTTTGGTTTCTAAATACTGTCCTTCCTTCAAGGCAAGCAGGGTGTTATGGATTGAATTGTTTCCTCTAGAAAATATATGAAGTCCTAAGCCCCAGCACATATGACTGTGACCTTTTTTGGATATAATAAGGTCATTGCAGAAGGAATTAGTTAAAATGAGATTATACTGGAAGAGGATGGGCCCTTAATCCAATATGACTGGGGTCTTTTCAAGAAAGGGAAATTTAGATACAGAGAGAAGATGGTGGCACAAATTTAAGGGCTTCAGTTGCAAGCCAAGAAACAGGGAGGATTGCTGGCAAAACACCAGAAGCTAGGAAGAGGTAGGGAAGGATTTTCCTCTATCTATTGGTTTTAAAGGGAGCAGAACCCTGCTGACACTTTGGTTTTGGGCTTCCAGCCTCTATAACTGTGAGACAATAAATTTCTGTTGTTTTCAGCCACCCAGTTTGTGGTATGCTATTCCGGCGGCTCTAGGAAACTAACACAAAGGGCTTCTTGGAGAAACAAGGCTGGGAAAGGGAATGAATAGAAGTGGGAAAGTCAAAATTGTGTTTTTCTTGTTATTAGGGAAAAGCTTTCAGTCTTTCACAATTCAGTATATTGTTATCTGTGTTTTGTATATCTGTATGTCTCTGTGTGTATATTTATACTGTTCATCACATTGAGGACATTTCTTTCTGTTCCTAGTTGGTTGGGAATTTTCATCAAGAAAGTGTATTGGATTTTGTCAATTGCTTTTTCTGCATCTATTGAGGTGATCACATAATTGTTTTGTTTTTTTTTTTGTTTACTTGCTTGTTTTTTCTGACAGGGTGCATTACTTTAATTAATTTTCAGGTGTTATCCAACCTTGAATTCTTGGGATAAATCCCAAATGGCCATGGTGTACAATTCTTTTAATATGTAACTGGATTCACTTTGCTAGTACTTTATTGATAATTTTGCATCTATATCCATAAGGGATATTGACAGTTATCTTTTCTTGTGATGTTTTTGGCTGGTTTCAGTATCGGATAATACTAATTAATAGAAAAAGTTGAAATATGTTAGTTATTTCATTTTCCAGTCTTTAAAAGAATTTGGGAAGTATGTGTTAATTCTTCTTTAAACATTTGATAGAATCCAGCAGTGAAGCCATCTGGATCGGGGCTTTTCTTTTTTTGAGAAATTTTAAAAATTAGTTATTCAATAGTTTTATTTGTTATACATCTATTCAGATTTTCTGTTTATTCTTTTTTTGTTTGTTTGTTTGTTTGTTTGTTTTCTAGCTATTTTTCTGGGAATCTGTTTATTCTTTACTCAGTTTCTATAGTTTGTATCTTTCTAAGAATTTCTTCTAAATTACCTATTTGTTAGCATACAAGTATTCATAGTATCCCCAAATAACCCTTTTCGTTTATGTAACGTCCATTGTGATGGTGTCTTATTCTTGATTTTAGTAATTTGAACTTTCTACTTTTTTTGTTCATTCTAGATGAAGATGTGTCCATTTGTTTTTCATCTTTCCAAAGAACCAACTTTTAATTTTGTTGATTTTCTATTCTCTTCTATTTCATTCCATCCTTATTTCTCTGTTCTCTATTTCATTTATTTCCATTCTAATCTCTATAATTTTCTTACTTCTGCTTGCTCTGCTTTTAGTTTGTTCTGCTTTTCTACTTCCTCGGGGGGAAGGTTAGGTGATTTGTTTGAAATATTTCCCCCCCCTTTTTTTTAACACAGGCATTTTCTGATATACGTTTCCTTCTCTGAACTGTTTAATCTGCATCTTATAAGTTTGGTGTGTTGTAATTCTGTTTACCTTTTCTCAAAGGGTTTTCTAATTTCCCCTATGATTTTCTCACCCGTAAGTTATTTAGGAGCATGTTGTTTAATTTCCACTTATTTGTGAGTTTCTAAAATAGTCTCTTCTTATTTATTTCTAATTTAAATCTATTGTTTTTGGAGAATATGCTTTGCACAATTTCAAACCTTTTAAATTGATTAAAGTGGAAGCGGCTGTGGCTCAATCAGTAGGGCTCCCGTTTACCATATGGGAGGCCCAGGGTTCAGTTCCCGGGGCCTCCTGGTGAGGGCAAGCCCGCCCGCGCGGCGTGGTTAGCTGACCCAGCGAGCACAGGCAGCAAGGGGGGGATAAATGAATAAATAAATAAAATCTTAAAAATAAATAAATAAATAAATAAATAAATAAAATTGATTAAAGTTGTTTTATGGGCTAACATATGTTCTGTCCTAGAGAGTATCCCGTGTGCACTTTAGAAGAATTTATATTACACTTTTGTTTGTTAGAGTGTTAGATAGGTGCCTTTCAGGTTTATAACACTGTATTATGGTATAGTTCAAGCCTTTTATTTCCTTGTTAGTCATTTGCCTGGTTTTCTATGCTTTCTTGAAAGTGAGATATTGAAGTCTTCAACTATTATTGTTGGATTTTCTATTTCTCCTTTTAATTCTGGCCTTATTTGCTCTTGTATTTTTTAAAAATATACTTTTCTTTTTAGAGCAGTTTTAAATTTATAGAAAAAGAGAATGCTCAGAGAATACAGAGAGTTCCCATATTATCCTCTGCTTAAACCCACACCAACACACACACACTGTTTCCCCTATTATCAACATCTTGTATTAATGTGGTATATTTCCGGCATGTGATAAACCAGTGCTAATGCATTATTATTAACCAAAGACCACAGTGAACATCAGGGTTCGCTATTTGTGTTGTACAGTTCTATACCTTTTGACAAATGCATAATGTCACATGCTCACCATTATAGTACTTTATAGAATAGTTTCAATGTCCTGAAAATGCCTTGTATTTCACCTATTCATCCCCCATCCCCACCTAAACCCCTAGCAACCACTGATCATTTTGTTATCTCCATAGTTGTATCTTCCTAGAATGATATTAATGTCATACAGCTTGTAGCCTTTTCAGAATGACTTCTTTCATGTAGCAATATACATTTAAGGTCCCATCATGTGTTTTTGTGTGTTGATAGCATATTTATTTTTGTCACCGAATGATATTCCATTCTATGGATGTACCATAGTTTATTCATTTACCTATTGAAGGACATCTTAATTGCTTCCAAATTTGGAAATCATGAGTAAAGTTGTTCTACACACTTGTGCATAATTTTGTATGCACACAAGTTTTCACACATTTGGGAATATATACCTAGGAGTGTGATTACTGGATTTTATCCTAAGTCTGATTTAGTTTTGTAAGAAAATGCCAAACTGTCTTTCAATGTAGCTATTCCATTTTGCATTTCCACCCAGAGTTCCTGTTATGTCACAACCTTGTCAACATTTGATACTGTCAGTGTTCTGGATATTAGCTATTATAAAAGGTGTGTAGTAGTATCTAATTCTTGTTTTAATTGTACTTCCCAAATCACATGATTTTGAGCACATTTCAATATTATTTGTCATCTGTATATCTTTGATGGTGAGGTAAGGTATCTGTTCATATCTTTTGCCCATTTTGTAAATGAGTTGATTGTTCTCAAATTGTGGAGTTTTAATATTTCTTTGAATATGTTGGATTTAAGTCCTTTATCAGATATGTGTTATACAAATATTTTCTCCCAGTCTTTGGCCTGTCTTTTTCTTCTCTCCCTCCACCCCACCCCCCACCCCTGCCCGAGATGGCTTCCTCATCTCTTTGCTGGTTGTTTTTGTTTGTTTCTTGCTTGTTGTTTGTTTTGATTTTAGGAGACACCAGGAATCGAACCCAGGACTTCCCATGTAGGAGGCAGGCATTCAACTGCTTGAGCCACATCCACTCCCTATGGCCTGTCTTTTTATTCTCTTAACTATGTCTTTTGCAGAGCAGAAATTTGTTTTCGTTTGTTTGTTTTTTAGTGAAGTCCAACTTAGCAATTTTTTCTTTCATGGATTGTGCTTTTGGTGTTACATCTAAAACGTCATTGTTCAACCCAAGATCAAGCAGATTTTCTCCATGAAAAATCTAAAAGCTTTGAAGTTTTGTTCTTTTCATTTAGGCCTCTGCTCTGCTTTTTTTGGGAAAGATGTAAAGTCCGTGTCTAGATACATAATTTTGCATTTGGATGTCCAATTATTCCAGCAACATTTGTTGAAACGTCTATCCTTTCTCAGTTGAACTGCCTTATCCCTTATCAAAGATCAGTTGACTATATCGAGTAGGTCTATTTCTGGGCTCTCTCTTCCATTCCTTTGATCTAGTTGTCTATTCTTTTGTCGGTACCACACTCTCTTTTTCACTATAGCTCTATAGTAAGTCTTGAAGTCAGTAGTGTCAATCCTCTAACTTCATTCTTCTTCAGTGCTATGTTGGTTATTCTGGGACTTGTGAATTTCCCTATAAATTTTGGAATCAGTTTGTTGAAACACAAAAAGTAACTTCCTGGGGTTTTAATAGAGATAGTGTTAATCTACAAGTCAAGTTGGGAAGAATTGGCATTTTAATATAAATATTGAGTTCTCCTATCTATCAATCTGGAGTGTATTTCCATTTACTTAGATATTCTTTGATGTCTTTCAACAGACTTTATAATTCTCCTCATATAGGTCCTCTGCATATTTTGTGAGATTTATAGCTAAGATTTTCTCTCTCTTTTTTTGGTGCTGTCATAAATGATGTTGTATTTTTAATTTCAAATTCCATTTGCTCATTGTCAGCATTTAAGAAAACTTCATGTATTGGGAAGATGTGTTGTTAGGTAATATATGTTTACAATTATTAGGTCTTCCTGATGGATTGAAACTTTCATCATTATAAAATATCCTACTTTATCTCCAGTAAGAAGTTTTGTCCTAAAATCTATTTTGTCTGAAAGTATTGTAGCCATTGTAGTGATTTTTAGGTTACTGTGTCCAAAATATATCTTTTTCTATCCTTTTATTTTCAACGTATTTAGATGCCTTTGAATTTAAAATATGTCTCTTGGAGACAGCATATTATTGGATCATGCTTTTTAAATCCATTCTGCTAATATCAACCTTGCCATTAGGGTGTTTAATTCATTCACATTTAAAACTATTACTTATAAGGTAGACTTTATCTCCATCATATTGATATTTGATTTCTATGTCTTATGTCAATGCGTCTTTCTCTATTCCTTCAATACTGCCTTCTTTGTGTTAAGTAGATATTTTCTAGTTTTCTTTTTTAACTTCTTTGTTTCTTTTGCTATATTCTAAAAATTATTTTCTTAGTAGTTTCCCTAGGGATTACAATGGCCATTTTAACATAAACTTTTCTAGTTTAGGTTAATACAAGCTTAATTGCAATTATATACAAACTTTAAAATATATATATATATATAAATGAATTTCTTCCCCACTTCTTTGGATTTTTAGTAAAATACAAATTATATTTTATACAGTACAGATCCATCAACACAGTTTTATATATTTTCCTTTAAATCAGATATGATAAAAAAGATGATTTGTATACAAATATACATTTTGACTCTCTTTTATATTACCTAAGTGTGCTGGTTTGAGTTTTTTGTGGACCCCAGAAAATTGTGTTCTTAAGCTAATCCATTCCTGTGTTTGGAAACCTATTGTATATGGGACTTTTTGGTTAGATTCAGTTAAGTGACCTTTTGATCAGACATATTTGATTAGATCACTTCAGTTAAGGGTCTTTGATTAGATTGTGGGGCCCAGGGTGGCTCCTAATCCTCCTACCAGAGTCCTATATAAATGGAGGGCAGGGCAGAGGAAGAGAGCTGCTGTTTTACCCTGCCATGTGAGAGAGGACTCCAGGATCATCTATAGCCACAGAAAGACACTGAAAAATCTGCAGCGACAGAGAGAAGCTACAGATGGAGCAGCCAGAAGCAGAGCTAGCCATAGGTCCAGAGGAGAGGGCACGTGCCTGCCATGTACTTGATCATTCACAGCTATAATTTGGTGAGGCAGCATCTCTTGATGATGCCTTGATTTGGACATTTTAACAGCCTTGGAAATGTCATCTTTTCCCCTCATAAATTTCCTCTATAAAAGCCAACGCGTTTCTGGTATTTTGCATTGGCAGCTTGTGGTGAACTAAAACACTAAGTTTATACATTTCTTCATGTGGTTTATAGTCACTGACTAGTGTTGGTTCATTTTAGCCTGAAGTTCTTCTTTCAGTATTTTTTTAGGGCAGTTCTGCTAGTGACAAATTATCCTAGTTTTTGTTTTTCTGTGACTGCCTTACTTTCCTTTTAATTTTGGAAGAATAGCTTTGTAGTACATGGAAATCTTGGTTGACATCCATTTTCTTCCAGTACTTTAAATATGTCATCCCTCTGTTTCTGGTCTCCATGGTTTCTGGTAAAATGTGATGAGTCATTTTTGTTTTACTTCTCTCAAGATTCCCTCATTAGCTCTCTCTTGCCTCAGTTTGACTATGACTTGTCTAGGTTTGAATCTGAGTTTGTCTTATTTGGAGTTTGTTGAACATACTGGATGTATGGATTAAAATTTTTCATCAAATTTAGGAATGTTTTGGCCCTTTTTTCCTTCAAATATTCTTTCTGCCACCTTCTTTTCTTCTTTTCCTTCGGGGACTTTCACTAATCATATGTCAATACACTTGATAGTATCCCACAGGTTTCTGAAGCTCTCTTCATTTTTCTTCATTCTTTTTACTTCTTATTCCTTATATTGGACAATTATTTGCTGATTCTTTCCCCTGCCATCTCAAGTATGTTTTTGAGCCCTTACCAATGAATATTTCTCTTTATTTATCATATTTTCAACTAAAGAATTTCTATTTGGCTCCTTTCTATCTCTATTGTTATTCTCATTTTAGTGAGACATTATGCTCATACTTTCAATTCTTTAGACATTGTTAGCTTTATTTCTTTGAAAATATTTATAATTGCTGATTTAAAGTCTTTCTTTTCTAATTCTAAAATTTGGGCTTCCTCAGAACAGTTTCTATTAACTGCTATTTTTCCCTGTATATAAATGATACTTTCTTGTTTCTTTGCCTGCCTCATAAAATATTGTTGTTGAAAATTTGACATTTTTAATATCAAAATGTAGTAACTATAGAAATCAGATTCTTCTTCTCACTCAGAGTTAGTTGTTGTTGCAATTTGTTTAATGTCTTTCCTGGACAAATTCTGTAGAGTCTATATTCTTTGTTGCATGCAGTCACTGAAGTTTCTGCTTAATCAGTGAAGTCATCAGCTAATCATTGGGTAGAGATTCCTTAAATGCCTTAAATCAATAAATCTCCATGCTTTGACATGGAGCTCTGTGTATTTGCTGGGGCATATCTTCAAATCTTTATCAGTTTTTACAATTCTGCCTTAGCCTTCATTTCTTATTTACTTAGAACCTCAAGGTCAGCTAGCTGTGAGAGATTAGTGCCCGCTCAGTTCTTTCCTGTGCATTCGCCCAACCCTTCACATGCCTGTGGTCTTCTGGATGCCCAAGAATATGTAGGAAGTTGCAAAGCTCCTAGTGGACATCTCATTCTCCCTATTTTCCTTTTAGCTTTTGTACAACCTCTTGTTTGCTCCAAGTGGTATCACTGCCTTTACAGCTGCAATATTAAACAATGTTGCTGATTTTTCTTTTCTCCTCTCTCTGTCTCTCTCTCTCTCCCTTTCTCTCTCTCTTTCTCTCTCTGTTTCCCACTCTCTTTTTAAATATTAAAACAAATGCCCTCAAACAGGGCTTTTCTCCCCGAAAAAGCTTTGAGTCATGTCTAATAATGACAAGCTCTGTGCATGGGACTTTCCCAGGGAGCTTCCAAGTAGTGTCAATTCTATGGGGTAGAGCATTTCTGAGAACTTCAAAATCATTCTGTCCCCCCATCTGGTCTCTGGTAGGCTGCTGTTTTCACAATTCTCAAGGGCTACCATGGAGCTGGGGAAAGGGGTGTGGTAATAAGGCAAGTTAAAACACCACAAAACTCGCTTTCATTATGGCATTTAGTTGTTTTTCTTGACTGAAGCTCTTCAGATTGTTGCAAATTTTAAATAAGTGTTAGAGCTCTGGAAATATTTATTTTGACAAATTTTGCCATGTTTTGTTGCTTTCATAGATTGGATTTTCAGAGGTCCATACTCCATCATTCTGAAAGTGCATTCTCTATACTACTCTTGCAACTTTGCTGTTACAGAATTACTTCAATTATTTCAAAATAAAGAGAAAATATTAAATTAACTATCTACCCTTTATCTTAACTTTATTTCTTTGTATATATCTCTTTTCTTTAGTCATTTTCAGACCACTTAGTTGCCTAAGTGGCTGAATCATTAGACAAGATTTAATGGTGGTTGATACTTATACATCTTCCCATTGTGATAGCCAAAGCTTTAGTTCCTTATTTTTTCCATTATCCTTTAAACTAATATTAGCTAACCTTGCCTTTAGCTGTAATACCCATCAATGACATATCATTGGGAACCCAAAAAATTCCTTGTGGTCTTTTAAGTTGACATTTTTTACTTCTTCACTAGATCTTAATTTTTTATGTAAACCACATTTTACATATATGCTCTACAATTCATACTAGAGGGAGAGCTTCATTATTTTTCCATTTCAGTAGAAGTTACCTTCCTTACTAATTTAAAAAAGAAGATACTCCTCAGGCATATTTATTATTTCTACAGTTAATCAAGGGTAAACTAATTTTTGAACAAATAACCAAAGGCTTATTGTGACAGTGGAATCTTGAACTGAAATAGCAATAATGTGGCTTATAATGTTTATTATATACACATTCTCTTTACATTTTTCATTAAGAATGTTGCACATATTTTTATTTTTCAATAGTTGTCTAAAATATATAATCTACATCTTCTTCTTTTTCATTTTTTTTCTTTAGTCTCAGCCTTCTTTATTTATTCTCCTAAATAATACTCATTTCTATCTAGGAATACTAAGTCACAGTTCAATTTCAGTAGCTGCAATGTTGCTTTATTCCACGAGAGGGCACTCAAATGGCTTTCTTTTTCCATAGTCTGTCTTGTTTCTCACTTTTTCAGATAGTTAATCATATTGGACTGTAGGAGAGATGTATCCCTAAGTTTTCTAGTAAAACAATATATGTATATATACATGTAACTATATTTCAGTTTTTAGGAACGTTGAAGATGTATGTTCTGAAAATAAGAAAATAAAAGGGAAGAGATTCAGGTATTCCAAATACCTCAGTCTCTTCCCTTTTATAAATAATATTATTTCATCTGTTTACCCAGGAAAATTTTTGGATAGCCAGTAGATATGACACCTGCAAAGGATGTGAGACACAGGGAAAATTTTATATATTGTGTATATTTGATCATTTCCAGATTAAATGGAACAGGCTTTTTTCCCATTCAAAATAAAGCAATAAATAAATTCATACAGGACAGTGTCTGAGATAGCTATGGATAGAAAAGTTGAAAAAATCTGGACAAAAACACCTTTCTAAAACTTCAGGAAACAATGAAAAGATTGCAGTATCAGGGTAAATAATGAATCAAACAAAGGCCAGTTAGAAGTGGTAGAACCTTATGATGCATCTGGTGTCCCCTCCCCAATCCCTCACCAGCTCAGCATGGTGATGGTCCATGTTCCCAGTGTGGATCCCTGGCCCTGCTTTCATGCACATACTGAGAGCATGCATATTGGCCTAATCTGTCTGGTGGTGGCCTGAGAATTAGGCTTTAGAACTTGCTCTGCATGTAGAAGGCAGCTCAGAGAGCTCTCATGCTGAGTGCTGTGGGACAGCAGTGAAGTCATGTTGTCTGATGTAAGGGATTTCTGGCTGTATACATACAATACAGTGCCTGGGACCATGAAGAAGCTTCTTAGAGAAGAAGGGGCATTCAGAATAGTGTAGATGGGAGAATTCTTAGGACCACACACATATGTCCAAGACAAGACACATGCATAGAAAAAAATATCGAGGAGGGCTCTATGCTTTGGTCTGGAGCTATTCTCAAAATTCATTGTTTGGATAAAACTTGAAGGAGAGTATTCACAGGTCAGTTTGCAAAGACAGGGAAAAGTGTTTTCTCTTTTTCTATTTTTCCTTCTCTCTCTCTGCCTCTGTCTCTGTCTCTGTTTTTCTGCCTCTCTCTTTTGTTAGCTTCCATCATTCAAAGAGAGTTCTGTCATAATACTAGCTGGATGCAAACATAAGGAACAGAAGCCTCAAAGTTTAAATTCCAGTGATAACACACAAAAATGTCAAAATGTCCAGATTTCAACAAAAGATCAAAGAAACATACAAAGAAACAGGAAGTTATGGTCCAAGCAAAGGAGGCAATTAAAGCATAGAAACATCAGTGAGGAGAATCACGTGTGGGACATTCCAGACAAAGATTTTTAAAAAATCATCCTAAATATTCTCAAAAAGCCAGAGGAAAATAGGACAAGGAACTAAAAGAAATCAGGAAAACAACAGATGAACACAAAGGTAATATCTAATGAGGAATAGAAATTATGGAAAGAAATCAAGCAAATATGAAAAAAGAGTAATAGAAATTTGAAATTCCGTAGAGGTGCACATAGCAGATTGGAGCTGGCAGAAGAAAGAATCAATGAACTTGAAGATTAGACAATTGAAACCATCAAGTCTGAGGAGTAGCAAGAAGAAAGTATAAAGAAAAGTGAACAGAGACTGAGGAACTTGTGAGATACTATCAAGCATACCAATATATGCATTGTGAGAGTTCCAAAAGAGAGAGAACGTGGCTGAGAGAATATTCAAAGAAATAATGACTGAAAACTTCCCAACTTTAATGAAGGGCATGAATACGTCCATTATGCTCAATGAACTGCAAACATGATAAACCCAAATAGACCCAAACCATGCTATATTATAATAAAACTATCAAATGCCAAGACAAAGGAGAATTCTGAAAGCTGTCAGAGAGAAGCAATTTTTCACATACAAAGGAGCCTCAATAAGATTAAGTGCCAATTTTTCATCAGAAACCGTGGGGACAAGAAGGCAGTGAGAAGACGTATTTAAAGTGCTGAAAGCAAAAAATTGCCAACCAAGATTTATGTATCTTGCAAAACTGTCTTTCAAAAATAGAGGAATTAAGACATTCCCTGAAAAACCAAAGCTGAAAGACTTTGTCACCACTAGACGAGCCCGACCAAAAATGCTAAAGGGAGTCTGCAGGCTGAAAGGAAAGGACATTAGACAGTTTACTGAAACCATATGAAAAAATAATGATCTCTGGTGAAGATAATGACATAAACAAATATAAATATCTGCATTATTGTATTTTTTAATTGTAACTCTACTTTTTAATTCCTACAGCATCTAAAAGGCAAATGCATAAAATATAATAAATAAATGGTTTAGGATTCTTAATGTATAATATGTAATTTGTCACAAAAACTACATAAAGGAGGGAGGATGGAAATATATAAGAACTTAGTTTATGTCTGCTATTGAAGTTATCAAAGCAAATACAATTGTTATAGATTTAAGATGTTAAACTTAAGCCCTATGGTAGCCACAAAGAAAATATGAGGAGAATATGCAAATTCATAGAGACAGAAAGTATAGTACAGCTTACCAGAGGTGGGACCCAGGGACAATGGGGAGTTAATGCAAAATGAGTATAGGATTTCTCTTTGGGGTGAAAGGAAAGTTCTAGGAATGGATGGTGCTGAAGGAACTGCAATATAGTGAATATAATTCATTCCATTGAGTGGTGAGCTTGGAAGTGGTTGAGATGGGTAGATTGATGTTGTACATAAGTTTCCACAATGAGAAAAACAAAGAAAGAAAAAATGAAGAGATTAAATGCAATATGTGATGCTGGATGGTATCTAAGAATGGAGGACAAAAGCTCAAAAGGACTTTATTGGAACATAAGAAAACATTGGATTACAGAATATAAGCTTTATATCAACTTTAAACTTCTACTTGATAACTGCACTTCTGGTGATTACATAAGTGAATATACTTGTTCTTGGGAAATGATTTTTACAGTATTATGTGTTCAAGGAATATGATGTGTACAATCAGCTTTCAAATGTTCAGAAGATAGACAGATAGAGACATACAGATGATAGATAGATAAAATGAAATAGCACAAGTGGCAAAAATGTTTAAATTGGTGGATTTGGTTATCTGGGAGGGTGGTGTTGGAGGCCTTTGTATGAGTTTTGTATTATTTTTGCAACTGTCTTCCAAGTATTAAATTATTTCAAAATTAAAAGTTAAAAAAAAACAACAAAAAATTGAGTTTTCTCTAAACAGATAAAGAAGTAAGCAAATATTTGCTTTGCTGGCAGTAAGATGGGAGAAACAGAGAAATGAACAGCTTGTTATTATTAGTTTTTAAATTATCATATATCACTACTGGTAGAAAGTATATGAGCAAATTTTCATCTGTTCAAAGATGATTAAAAATTGAATTTTTCTATGAAGTTAGCCTGATGTGAGCGTGAAGAAGTAGGAGGTTAGTAAGTAATAAGGGTATGGTACATATACTATTCAGCCATGCAGAGAACTTCGTGTATTAGTCATAGAAGAATTTTCCTGGCCTGGATGGTAAAAGATCAAGCAATACTAGATATGTCTCTATAAAAAGACATTGCATAATTTAATTTGAAGGTAAAAATAATTGACTGTTAGAAGAAAGGTATGTCTTTTGAAGGAAGATTGAAAAAAGGGGGAGAATAAGAATCACAGCAAAGAATTGCCTTCAAAGATTTTATGTTCTACACAAGGAACCATATACTATGATGAAAGTCCCTAACCTTGAATGTGAGTCAGTTCAGATAGCATGAGAACCAACGACTGTTTGATAACTCTATAACTACCAGGGTGTTAATGGCAGGATCATAATCTCAGTATTAATCATTTAAATCAGATACAGTTTCCAGATTTTGTTTGTTATATATTTTTGAGGCTTGTTTCCTTTTTATTTCATGCCCTTATTTTGTTTGATAGTCATTGGATGGCGGTTTTCTGAAACACTTGTTTTAATCACTCATATTAGTTCCTCTTGAAGAATCTACTATTATTTTACTAAAGAAGATTCTTTTTATAACTAGAGACTATTAGTGAAAGATAAAAATTATCCATGCCTGAATGAGTTAGAAGTCACTATAGTTTGGTGGATTGTCTTTGGAAACATTACCTTTCTTCTTATTTTTTAAAGCTAAATATCCTCTTTAGGACAATAAAATTGATAGTTTTGTTGACTTAAATGTCTTTTTTTTTTTTTTTTTAAAGATTTTTTATTTATCTATTCATTTATCCCCCCCCTACTGCTTGTGCTCGCCGGGTCAGCCAACCACGCCGTGCGGGCGGGCCTCCCCTCACCAGGAGGCCCCGGGAACCGAACCCGGGGCCTCCCACATGGCAAACGGGAGCCCCACTGACTGAGCCACAGCCGCTTCCCTTAAATGTCTTTATATTAGTTTCTAATCAATGCCTAAACAGGAAAAAAAAAAAAAAAAAAGGAACACATGATTGTTTTATGAATAATTTTGACTCATGTTTTCTGTAATATGTAGGGAAAAAAGAAATGAAAAATTACATAATTTCTTTACCACATGTTTCATTACTTAGAATCCCAAGACCTGTTCTACAACCATTATTTTGTAATCATCTGTGATTCTAATTTGAGTCTTCCTAGAAGCATCTGGAAAAGTACAGAGATACAAAATGCTTCCCTTGATAGTTGATTATGCTGACATTGCAGGTTGGCAAATTCTGTGCATTGAACCAAAACACAAAACCGGTTATGGAGTCTGCTGATATTGCATCTCCAGCTGTTTGAAACACAAATGTCATCCATCCCCTTCCTGTTGCAGCACTTGATGTGAACTTTGTAGTGCTGCTATTGATTTGCTGGACAAAAATCTAGATCACAATGGCTGTCAGAGCATATTTGCAAAGTCTCAATGTATTTGGAGGCATTTTTCTATACATTAAACATTTCTGAAACTAACTAAAGAGAAAACAAATAACCCCAAGGTGTCAGTGTCTATGAGAAATAGTTAGAATATAGAAAAACACTACTATTCCATTATTTCTTTTTCCTTTCATTTTCGTGGTCTATACCCTTTCCTCAAAAAATTTATGTAATCACTCAAAGCTGAGTAAGGACTTTATATTATCTCTATGTGTGCAAGTTCCAGTACAACGTAAGAGAGAGGAAATGAATTTTGAGGTAAAGTTTACTTACCATTTGATGTCAGTGTTGCTCTATGAAAGCAGGACTAATGGGAGTGGGTGGGATGCTACAAGGGCTGTGGGAATAAATTACTGGGGGCTAAGGTTAATCTGAGTGTTCAAGGTCATCAGTTTTAGATAACTCATCACAATCTGAATGACAGACATTGTGGAGACTGCCTTAACTCTTCTTTTGCAAGGAGTCAACTGTCGCATCCAACTACCTCTCATTCAAATTCAAAGCACAACACTTGTCAAACCCAAGATGATTTTTCTCTTTATTTACTGTTTTCTTTTCAAATAAAAAAAGCTAATTTAAGATGCTTTCTAATCTTAATGGTCTAAAGGGTCTCCCATCTTCCAACATTTGAATGAAAACGTGTGTACTCTATTTCCAAATTAATAAAATTCAATTTAGCTATGCATCATCAACTGAACTCTGTCCCTTCATTTAATTTCTCAGTTGTTTATGTTTACAGGAAGCCAGTCTCTTCAAGGACAGATTTAATAAGGACAGTTTAGGAGGTTATAGAAAAGTGCTGTGCAAAATGGAAAATGTGGGGAGATTTCAATTTAGATATGTAGTTGGCTGAGTCTGTGATTATGAAAGGTACCAGAAGCATCCCATCCTGAAAAACCTACATGGAGATTTGTTTTCTAGTGCTTTAGACATAGATTTTCATTACAAATGCATGCCAGGAATTTGGTTATTTTGCAGTTAAGTGTCTACCCTCTTCTTCATCAATTCAAAATTCATGGTTGGAAAAATATATATAGCTATCAACTTGAAGGAATGAATAGATCTAGACTGGTTGGTTACCTGTTCTAACTTGGAGGTTGCAGAGTATATGAAACAGTCTAGTTTAATCACAACAGAAATATATGTCAGAGCGCGATGAATTTAAGTATTTAAAAGCATAGTTGACTTTAATCTCTTATACACACTTACATGAAAACTCCAGAAAGTCTTGGGAATGACCATAGATGCAGGCATACCTCTTCATTCACTAAGGACTAATATATAGTTAATACCAAAGCACTAATAATAATTATAAATTATAGTAAAGCACTCTTACCACGAATTTCATTCTCTTTTTGCTGCAAATCAAATTCCAAACACATACATTTAATATTGAATTCCTTTTGCAGAGTGATTTCTTCTTTAACCCACTATTTAGAATTTCTAAAGGTGACAGCTTAACTGTTTTGAAATGCCATTTTTATTGCTGCCTCATTCAGCTCACTTAGCAATCAAAATACATCCTTCTCACTCACCTCTGCTCTGAAGTACTAGGATATTAGCACCAAAGGGAACGTAAATAAATTCCTTCTCCAGAACAGCAGGTGTTAAAAGGCTTAACTATGTAAGACAGAAAACCCATATCAGAAAATTCACAAGCTTAATACACAACAGGATACTTAGAGTTAGCTCCTATACCATAAAGCCTGACACCAATAAAAACACAAATTTTTAAAAAGCCACTAGAACCAGAAATTTTTTCAGGATTTGGCAATTTTTCTAGATGACTGATGAAGTACTCCTTATAAGCAATGACTTAAGAGGGACTGCATAGGGTGAAGGTAGTGGAGGGAAAACTGAGAGAATGAAGTCTAAGGCACGGCTTCTAAGACTTTAATGACCACACAGTCTCTGGAGATTTTGTTAAAAGTCAGTGCCTTAGTTTACTACAGCTGCTATGACAAACATTTGAGCCACAATGAGTCGGCTCAAACCACATGAATTTATTTTTTCATAGTTTTGAAAGCTAGAAGTCCAGAATAAAGGCATCCATAAGGCCATGCTTTCTCCCCAAAGTCTGTAGTGTTCTGGCGCTGGCCTGCCACAATCCTTGGGGTTCCGTGGCTTACATGTGCCTTTGTCTCATGACAATGTCCTTGGTTTCCTCCTGATTTTTTGTTTTAATAAAGCCTCCGATAATACAGATTAAGGCCTACCCTGACTGGGTTGGGCCACAGCTAAATAGGATTTTAGAAGATCCTATTCACAAAATGATTCCACACCTTAACTAATAATAATAGCTCTTCAAAGAGTATTATTTATGAATAGGTTCACAGGAACTCAGGTTAAAAAGAATATGGGGGTGCATAATTCAATCTACCACTGGCAGATTCTGATTGTGGTCATCTGGATGGAGCTTGGAATTCTGCCTTTCTAACAAGCTCCCAGCTTATACTGCTGCTGCTGGTCCAAGGACCACACTGAGTAAAGCAACAAGTTTCAAACGGGAGCCAAAGTACTGGAGAAGATGTGGTTATGCCTCAACCATCTTAGGAACAATTTAAAATACAGATGCCTGGGCCCTATGCCAAATGACTTGAGTTGGCAGATCTTGATGAATCTGAATTCTTTAAAAGCACCCGAGGAAACATTGATATAGAGCTAGTTCAGGGACTGAAAAAGGTGATACTTGCTATGGCAAGTAGCTACCAAATGAGATGGTAGATAACTTTTCTGTAATAAATTAACACTTGAAAATGGGTAGGGGTAAAGGGTAACGAGGGGGAGGATTTTATAACTCAAATTCATCATCCCTCCATGACTTTGAGGTTAAACATTGGAGAGCTTGGTCTCATGGAGAAAATATTCTATGATTTATTGGAAGGAGAAATTTTCTTTGATAAGATTAAACTCTTGATTCAGAAATAAAATTGTGTGAATTGATCCCTAGAATGTCCCAGATAATTTATGTTCATGCTCTACTTAAATCCTCATATCAGCCCTGAGAGGTAGGTAATACTATCATCTTCATTTTAGAGTTAAGGGACTGAGGGGAAAGAATAATAAGTCAGTCACACGAGGTCATAAAACTAAGGTGCAGAAGAATTGGGAAATGAACACATGCCTCTGTAACAGCCATCTTGTGCTAGATCTGAGGTCTGTGCAAGCTCCAGGACATCGGTGAATCAAGATGGTAAGAAAAATAATTCAACGTTCTGGGTAATGTTGCATATTGTCTATGTGTGTTATTTTTAGTGTTTCTGCTTGCTTTCCCATAATGCATAATGGTAAAAATCGCTAAGTTTACACATGCTGAGGTAAATGTGTGTGTTTAGACAAAAAGTGGATAGAGAGAAATATCCTCTGTGTTGTGCGTCAGAGTAAGTCACAGTGAGAGGATAACATTCAGAAGTAGGCCATTCTGCTGACAACAAGTGAATATGCAGGAACTTTGAAGAGCACACTAGGAGAAAAATCCTCTAAATGTATCAGTTGAGAAAAGCTTGGTACACTGTGATTTTGAATATTAATATGCATATTGACTAGTAATTAAAAAAAAAAAATCTTAGTATGGATCTCAGTAGAAGCCAAAGAAGCCTTGGGACACAGAAATAAATCACATAGCCGAGATGTTCAACCAGAGAACAGCTTGCATGGTTCTTCAATCTATGGTGAGAGGAGACAATGAACCTTCATTTTTTCAGTGGGAGCTACATAGAACAATGAACAATAACAACAAAAAATAAAATAAGTCTTTGTTTGTTTCACAATTTTTCCTTTTACTATTCCAAATCATGTTTCTCATTACAAATTTAATTCAAAGGACTGAAAGTTAAAGCAAGAAATCCAGACCGTGGAGCTGAAATTCCTGGCTTTGAATCCCAGTTCTGCCTCTTAGTAGCAGTGTGACCTGGAGCATGTTACTTAACCTCAGCTTCTTCATTTGTAAAATGCAAATAAGAGTAATGGATTTTATTCTCTTGTGAGAATAAAATGAGTTAATATCTGTAAAGTGCTTAGAACATCTGGTCCATACTAAGTGGTATTTACATGTGCTAAAAGAAAAACTTTTCATGCAGTTTAGGATCTCACAATTTTATTAAGTGATTCATAAATTGGGAAGCATCCCATCCATATAGTATAAGGAAGCTCTACCATGGGAGTGGAAAGGGAAACTTGATTTCTGGGCTCTGTAGAGTACTTAAATGCTGTCCCTGCCTTGAGGGATATTTATGGTTTTGTAAAATAACTGATATTCCTTCTTTAGTGCCCATATCATGATTTGTCAACTCAAATGAATGGCATTTGCCTTTTGGAAACTAGTATTTAGAATATGGGAGTGGAAAGGGGAAACTTATGTAGGGCAGATACAGAAGCAATGAAGAAATGTTCTGATTGGCTGACATTAAGTTTCCATTTTATATAGATGAGTCTTACAAAGAGGGGGAGCATTTTGTAGCAGAACAGTTGAATATACTGATATACTATTAATCAGCTATCTGCAATGGTATAAAAGGGACAGAAGGTATCAGAATTATCTTTTGGAAAAGTTCCCAGTCCTACCAAGTCACTGGAAAATAGATTTAACACAGAAGTGAATGATTCAACATTGATGCATTATTGATCCTAGTTGCTTGTGAACTAATGCGATTGTTGCCCGATTGTTTTGCACAGTTTTGTTTGTTTGTTTGCTTGATTTTGGTTAGGTTTCCTGCAATGCATGCCTGATCTGCAAGCTGGCACCACAGTCTCCTTCTCCAAGAATGCCCCGAACAGAATTTGTCATTTTGACATGGACCCCTTCCTAGTGGTATTTTGAAAGTCTGAATAGTCCCACTGGAGGTTAGAAATATAGATAATTGCTCACTTAAAAGGACTTGTAGAGATCAATTACCTACTTCCTTTGCAAGTGTCTTTGAAGATTAAGTGCTTTCCCGAATTAGATATTGTTATTAGGCATCCTATAAATATTCCCCTAAGACATTCTGACTCATAATCACTTGATTATAAAACACATGACCCTTAAATCAAGAAGGCCCAAAGGGCATTCTTTCCCATCTCTGAGACGCAATTAGTTGCAAAAGAAAGTTCTTTGATTTGTGGAGATGACCTATTTGCCTTTTACAGCAAAAATGGGAAAATGGCTTCTTGAAGAATTTATTTAAAATTAACTGGCAGTGACATTATTAGGTATAAAGTACTGTGCTCTGATGTTTATCATAAAATGGGGAATAATAGTGTAATATGACCTCCCAAGAAGTTTAAAAACCTAGTGTGAGAAGATAGACATCAAAAGTTAAAAATGTGTACATAGAATTATTGAATAGGTGATTTTTCAAACATTTTTCTTCCTCAGAACTATTTCTTAACTTAAATCTTAAAAGGAAGCCCAATATGTAAAAGATGTAAATTTGGAGGTGACAGGATATGGAAAACCTGATTCTCACCTGTCAACACCTTTTTGAAGAAACTCCAATTGGCACTGTTTGAAAAACCATTGATTTCCTTAGCAGTTCAAGACACCACAAAATAAATGCTGTGATATTTTAGAGAATTTTAGCAAACACTGTTTATTGCCTTCCCAACATCCATTCTCTCACCTCCCAATTTTTTTTTTTTTTTTTTTTTAGGCGGTACCAGGGATTGAACCTGGGACCTCGTACATGCAAAGAAGGTTTCCAACCACTGAGTTACACATGCTTTCCTCACTTCCCACCTTTATAATGGAGCTTAGTGATGTTCAGGTTCATCTAACTCCAGATAGTCATAAAATTCAGGGGAGACTGTTCTATTCTCTATTCCTCAAACTTTTGGTCTCAGGATACCTTTCCCTTCAAACAATTGAGGACCCCAAAGAGCTTTGGGATCATATCTATCAATATTTAAGATATTATATATAAAGACTAAAAACTGTTTAAAATATTCATTAATTCATTAAAAACAAAAGAAATAATTATTATTTCAATGTAATGTGTTTATGAAAACCTGCAATATTTTCTTAAAAAAGATACTGAAAAGTGGCATTGTTTTATATTTTCCAAATCCCCTCAATGTCTGGAATAATAGAGGATAGATAGATTCTCATATCTGCCTCTGCATTCATTCTGTAGTATTATGTCATCTTGTTGAAGAATATGAAGGAACTGTGCCATCTGCAACATAAGTGCTTTATGCATACTTTCCATTTTGCTATGCAAAACAATAAAAATGCATGTACTGAATAGTCAAAATTTAATATTTAATACATTTTGTATTTAATACAAATTTTAATATAATAATTTTTACTACTTCATCAAGGATATTCTTAAATAGTATGGGATTTTTACTTACTTGCTTTTTAAAATATTTTTTTGTGACTGTGAGGTGGAGAATACAATGTAGGTTAGTACAGTTTGGTGCCAGTACTTGTTTAGTGCTAAGTTCCCAGCTGTTTTATCCACCATTCCTTTTGTACTATCAATAAAAATCTCAACAAAGCAAAAAACATATTATGATACTAATTTTGACTTTGCTGATTTTCTGAAAGGGCTTTAGGGATCCTAGGAGTTGATAGATTAACACTTTGAAGACTCCTGAGCTAAGTTAATTGTGAAAATTTCATTCACAGGCCAGTGATTATTATAGGATTCAACTCTGGCCAGTGAGAAATAGAGGGCATCTGGTAAGAATTTTCTGAGAATGTTTGCTCTGCTCATAGAAAGACACATTGACAGAGGTATCCTTCTTTTGGACTTTGTCAGATCTGCACGTGGCATCTTGAACTGTGGTAGTCTTCATTTCACTATGAGATAAACCAGGCTGTGATGATGTCATCATGAAGAGACTGGCAGAGCTGAAAACGCAAAAAGGACCTTGATTCTTGATGATGTGTGAAGTCACTTAAATAACCAACCCTGAGGCCATTCTGTCTCTGAACTTCTTGCCTTGGAATATAGTAAATTTTCTTTCTTGTTTCTCTTACTATCGTAATCAAAACCATCTTTACTGGTATTAAGATATATTTTCTTATTTTACATTAGGTATGGCCACATTATGAATGAAGAAGAAATAACCCACTAACTAGCAAGGGAAAAGTGCCAGAAATTATATAATTTTTCCATCAATATTATGTAAAGAAGGAAATAAGTGATAGTTACAATATTTTGAAGTTTAAAAATGGAGCTTCTTTGCACAGATGGCCCCACTTACAATATCCAGCTGTCTAGAGCTACCTTTGAGGGTACCATGTTCTTCCCAGTGAACAAATTAATTATGTCACAAGGGTATCAGGATAAAGAAATTATTTTCTCAAGATTGTCTGACCTAAGTCATAGTTATTAAAGTGCTACGCTTCCTGAACATAACAAATACTCCTTTTCTGTAAAGAAGTTATCTTGTAAAGTAAGTGCATTCACTTTATGTGGTACATTTTTGTCATAGATTAAAATTGGAAGGGATCCAGTCAAACTGTGAAAGAAAGCAAGTATGTGAATGCTGAAATGTGTTTTAGGTGAGAGCATCATTTCAGCAAAAATATTGTAGATCACAACTTCCAATCTGTCGTTATTCAGGAATTTATTTCAAATTTTCAAATATTTAACTAAAATATCTGAGAAGTAAAATTATATCACAAAACATTATAAAACAAGCAAAAATGACATTTAGAACCATCATTTTAGTATTGACTACATCATTCAAGAAAGAGAATAACAATCAGTAAACTGTGCCTCTGAATTGATGAACCTCCTTTTATGTTTTTCGAAAGCCAAAATTACTGGGTGGAAATGAGAGTGACAATGATTCTAAAGTAATATTCAACAGTGTTATTAAAACATGACTCATTAAATGTCATTGCTAATTGCCTAAAGGATTAATATCTGTCACCCTTGAACAAACTTTGTATCTACAGAATTCTAAAAATATATATATAAAAATAATTTCTTTTATTATCCATATATAATCTTAGATAAAGTATATCGAATATTCATATTCCTTTAGGATAAACACAAATTTTGTAATTATATTTGACTATTAAAAGCATAAGAATTGACATTTTAAATTTATTTTGAAGAAATTAATCACTCATGTATTTAATGATTATACTAACTCTGAAGATTTCCAAGCTAATCTTATATTTCCTATACATTCTTTCTTTCCTACATAGAATTTTACATTTTATATAGTTCTTTTTTTTTTAATCTGTAAAATGAGAGAACTGGTTGATCATTATTGAACTCAATAATCATTTGTTTTTCTGGTAAGCTAATCTGAAAGCTAGTTCTAAATTCAAGATTCAGTTTCTCCCACAAAAATCAAATAATGTAGGGTGTATTAAGTTAAAATCAGGTGATAAAAAGAATAAAAGCTTTATCTATACTAGACATCTGATGTACACAGCACAGATAAATCTCAATATCAGCATTAATCCTTTCCAGGGGGATTAACCAGTGTTAAGGTATTTAAGAAAGCGTTAAGCTCCAAGCTCAACTGTCAATGCTATGAAAAGGGAGAGGAGAAAGCTAATGTTTATAAAGTATTTAGAATGTGTAAGGAGCTGTCTATAGACTCTCCAATTTATTTCCCCAAATAACTCTATGAGGCCACCGTAATTTCTGACAAAGAGAAAAAGTCTCTGATGTAGGTCACAGTGGAGGACAATGGAGAGGAAAAGTGTTACGAATACAAGAGCAAAAGAATTTTGAAAAAGCATGGGGGAACATTGTCTCAAGGCTGGGAAGAGGCTGATGAGTCTTCTAGATCATGAAAAGTGCTCTTCTTTGTATTAGTCAGCCAAAGGGGTGCTGATGCAAATTACAAGAAATCAGTCGGTTTTACAAGGGTATTTAATTTGGGTTAGAAGCTTACAATTACCAGGCCATAAAGCGTAAGTAACTGCTTTCACCAGTCTGTTGCCATGTGTTGGAGCAAGATGGCTGCCGATGTTCAGCCTTCCTCTTCCTCTTAACACTCCATGATCAGGCTCTCTAGGCTTTGTCTCTCTCTCTGGGGCTTGATTCACTAGGCTCAGCTGCTTGTTTTTTCCACAAGGCCAGCTGTAGACTATCAGGCAAATGGCTCATCTCTTTTCCTGAGGCCTTCTCTCCTTCCTCACTACCAAGCTCCTCTGTGTGCTTACTTCCTGGGGCTCCAGCTCAAAAACTCCAAACTCACTTCTCTGTGGTGCAGTTTCTCTGTAAGTCCCCACCCACCAAGGGGGAAGGGATGCAATGTCCTACTAACGTGGCCCAATCACAGCCTTAATTAATTTAATCAAGTAAAAACTAAAGCCTCTGAATCCAATATACTCTAATATGCCCAGAGGAAAAGACCAGTTTACAAACATAATCCAATATTTCTTTTTGGAATTCATCAATACTATCAAACTGTTACAGCTTTCTTCTACTTTACACTATGAAATAATCTGTTTTATATGCTAAAATCCTTCTCTAATACAATAAATACTAAAACAAAACAAACACCCCCCCCCTCCCAAAATAAATACCTTTATATTTTCTGCTCATAAGGACCTGAAAATGTCTCTTTTTACCCAGGAATAAGCTATTGGTTCTTGTGGATGGAATGTGTTCAAAATTTTGATTGTTTTACTAATGAACAAAACACAATTCCACTGAAAATACTAATGAACAAAACAAAATTCCACTGAAAACACACATGGCAAGAATATGAACCAAAGAATTGCTCAAGCTGTCTTTGCCTGTGAATGCCCCAAACTCTGAGGGTTCTAATGTGCTTAAGGTGTGAATCTCACCCTCATTTCTGGGAGAAAGCTGCAGTAGTGTTCCACTCAGGGGCAACTCAGGTCTATGATAAGTTGACTGCACTGCTATCTGAAGGCTCATTTCTTCTTTTCTCTATTACCTGATATATTGCTATGCTGCACTTTTCCAAAAAATAATACAAAACTAACTCCTAGAAGATTATACAAATGCTCTTCTCAACTAAAACCTTTCTCTTTACCTTGCCTCCTTCCCTCAATCTCCCATATCATATCAACCTGTTTGTATTAGTCAGGGTTCTCTTGGGAAACAGAATCAGCAGGTGATATCTGTCAATAATATGAAATTTTAAAAGAGTCTCTCACGCGACCGTGGGGATGCACAAGTCCAGGTTCTGCAGGCAGGCTGCAAACCAGTGGCTCCAATGAAAGTCCGATGAATGATCGTTAATGAGTTTCTGGGAGAAGTTGCCTGTCCAATGACGAGCTGGGAAATTCTCTCTGAATGTTGAAATCACTTCCGCTTTTAAGTCATTCAACTGATTGGATAAAAGTGCCACCCATTGATGATGTAATCTCCCTGATTGATGCAGATGTAATCAGCCATCCACGCAGTAAACTCACTGGTGATTGAAGTCCATAAATGCTCTTGTATTACAATTAGCCCAGTGCTTGCTGGAACAAACACCTGGACACAATTACCTGGCCGAGTTGACACATTAGCCTAACCATCACACTGTTTCTCTAATAATTTTGCAAAACTCTAACAGAGACTGTTCAAATGAGCTTGACAATATTCGCATGATTATCTTTCAATCATATCAATGTACAAATATATTTTTCTCTACAGGAAGATGTTCTCCTTTATCGGCCTTATAATCAAAACTAAACTGTCGGGCAGTACAATCCCTCTGCCTGTAGACTTCAGTGATAACCTGCTGTTCACTTACTGTTTACTGAATAAACCCTATATTCTCTCATTTTTAAGCCCTTTGTCCAGAAGTCATTTTTTGTATGGCCATCTGTGTGTGGCAGATTGAAATTATTTTATGAATCCCCCCAAAAGAAAGATTATGTCTGTAAGCTAATCTATTCCTCTAGGTATGATACACTTTGATTGCATTAAATTCAGTTGAGGGGCCTTTGATTAGGTTACTTGATAAGATTGCTGTAGGGCTTTTGATTGTACTGCTTCAATGAGGCATGACTCAGATTGAGTCCTAGCTCCCTGATATGAAGGGACTCATAAGAACAGATGGAGGAAAAAGGGAGCAGTCATATTTGATTCTGCAATGTGAGAGAGAGGATTGCTTAAGCACAAAGCCCCCAAAAGGCTGGGCCCATAGAGCAGCTCAATGCTGAAGAGACAAGCCATATGTCTGATAGCTTACAGCTGAACTTGGAAAGAGAGCAGAACAGCTGAGACTGATATAGGAGGACTGGAAAGAGACAAGCCCTATGCCTGGTTGCTCAAAACTGACTTCAAAAAGACTGTAGGTTCTGGAGGTGAAAACAGAGAACTCTGCAGAGATTGGTGGTCATCTTGCTTCACCATGTGGCAACACCAGGATCATCAGTAGCTTTGGTGAGAAAACACATCTTATGGGGCTTGGACTTGAACTTTTCATGTCCTTGGAACTGTGAGCTTTTACCCCAAATAAACACCCTTTATAAAAGCCAACAAATTTTAGTACTTTGTATCAGCAGCCCTTTGGCAAACTAAAACACTGTCCTTCCAAGACCAATTCAAGTTCCACCTCTGCCGAAAAGCTTTACCCAGCTGCCCCAAGGGGACATGGATTTCTCTTTCTCATAATAATATGGTATTACTATTATTTCTCATAATAATATGGGATTATTATTATTATTTCTCATAATAATGTGGCATTATTATTATTATTAACCATGACCCCTGAAAGCTGAGAGAGGAAGTTGTGGAAGGGAGAAGGTGAAATCAACAGAATGTATGAGAGCAAAAGCCATGGAAGGAACAGCCAGAAGCTGAAAGCAACTGAGCCTGGAGAGAAAGGCAGAGACCAGCAGAAGCCACCACTGTGCCCTACATGTGATAGGAATCTCTGATTGCCTGCAGCCATGTCTTTGGGGAGAAAGCTTTGTCTGATGCCTTGATTTCAAAATTTTTCTCAGCCTTGGAATTGTAGGCTTATAAATTAATAAATCCCCAGCATAAAAGCCAACCCATTTCTGGCATTTTGCCTTGGCAGCCCTTATATAACTAAAACTGATCTTGGTGCCAGGAGAGTGGGGTGCTGTGACTGCAAATACCAAAAAGTTTGGAACGGTTGTATAAATGAGTTAGGGGCAGATTTTGGAAGAATTGTGAGGTGCTTGATAGAAAAGGCCCAGATGGCTTTGAAGAGACTGTTGGTAGAAATATGGACCCTAAAGTTACTTCTAAAGAGGCCTTAGACAGATATCATAATTGTGTCACTACAAACTGGAAGAAAGGCAACCCTTGTTTTAAAGTGGCAGAGAACTTGGCAAAATTGTGTTCTGATGTTAGATGGAAGGCAGAATTTGAAAGTGATGAACCTGAATATTTAGCTGAGGATATTTCCAAAACTAAACGTGGAAAGTGCAACCTGGCTTTTCCTTGCAGTTTATCGTAAAATGCAAGAGGAAAGGGATAAACTGAAATCTGAATTCTTGGACACACACAAAACACAGAAATTTATGGTTTGGAAAATTCTGAGCTTCCAGAAAATTAGTTCCCTGTGTATACTGCCCCATTTGAGGACTTAATTAAACATAGAACTAGTCCACCATCTCAATTCAAGTCAAGATTGGAAATGCAGTTATCCAGGAAGGATCTGTGGAAGGTCTTACCGTCTTATGGTTGGGACCCCTGTGTGCTTCATACAAAACCAGCAAGGTTTCTATGAGATCTGTAGGAACAGAAGCAGTGCCAGCCTGGACTAAAAAGGACAGAAAAGGGAGAGATTGAAGGGAAAAAGGCTTCAAAGGCAGAACTGTGAAAGCTAAGGCCTGAACTGAACATATCTTCTTGTGCCAGGAGAGTGGACCCACCCATGTGTGTGGAACGGGTGATTATGTGCTAGCATTTGTAAAGGGTGGGTCTTCCAACCCATTATTCAGGGAGAGTGCTACCACCCCAGGCTTCAGAGAGTGTGGGGCACAATCCCTGGGGATTTGGGAGAATCTGGCCTTCACCCCATTGTTCTAAGGGGTTGAGCTTGTGCCCTGGAGATTGGGGAGACTGTGGCTGTCTCCACAGTGTTCTTGGAGAGTGGGGCCTAGTGTTCAGCCACCACTCTGATGCTTGATGAGTGTGGAGTTGAGAACATGGCTGCTGGGCAAGCCCTTGGAAAGGATAGGGTTGCCACTCCATCAAGCCCGGAGGAAAAGGGACCATTGTTCTATAAATGACTCTCAGAGCCTGAAATCCAATGGACTATGCCCTGCAGGTTTTCAGAACAGTTTGGGAACCAGGATTCCTATATTCCTTTCTATTTGTCCTTATAGCAATGGGTACATGTATTCTGTGACTGCCCCTCCTTTGCCTATTGGAAGCAGTTTTCTAAGTGTCACAGGTCCACAGGCTGAGGGGAATTTTGCCCCAAGGCAGGCATGCTTACAACCAATTTATGAAACTTTGTACTTAATATTGTTACTAAAATGATTTCAGTCTTTTTACATATTGTGACAAAATGAATGTTTTTGCATATGGAAAGGACATGTCTTTCTGGGTGGAATCTGACAGTTTGAAGCTGGTTGAACCCCAGAACATATGTCCTTAGAGCTAATATATTCCTGTGGATGTGAACCTATTGTAAGTAGGAACTTTGGATTAAATTACTTCAGTTAAGGACCTTTGATTAGGTTACTTAAGTAAGGCCTGATCTAGGGTGGGTCTTAATCCTCTAACTGGAGTCCTTTAAAAATGGGATGGATATGGAGAGATAGAGTAGGGAGAAAAAAGCCAGGATCTTGGAGAGGAGCCCATGGAAGCTAAGAGAGAAAAGCCACAGAAGGGGAAACCACAGGCTGAAAACAACAGAGCCTGGAGAAGGCAAAGACTGGCAGATGCCACCATTGTGCCCTGCCATGTGACAGGAGTCCAGGATTACCAACAGCCATGTCTTCTGGGAGAGAGCTTCATCTGATGCCTAGATTTTGACATTTTTCTCTAATATAAGTTAATAAATCCCCATTATATAAACCAACCTGATTCTGGTATATTGTCTTGACAGCCTATAGCTAACTAAAATTGATTTTGGTACCAGGAGAGTGGGGTGCCACAATTGCAAATACCAAAAATGTGGGAACAGGTTTATAAAGAGGTAAGGGGAAGATTTTGGAAGAATTGTGAGATGCTTGATAGAAAAGGCCTAGATTGCTTTGAAAAGACTGTTGGTAGAAATATGGACACAAAAGATACTTCAGATGAGGTCTTAAACATAAATGATGAATATGTCATTGCAAACTGGAAGAAAGGCAACCCTTGTTTTAAAGTGGCAGAGAACTTGGCAAAATTTTGTTCTGATGTTGGACAGAAGGCAGAATTTGTAAGTGATGAGTTTGGGTATTTAGCTGAGGAGATTTCCAAACTAAATGTGGAAAGTGTGGCCTGGTTTTTTCTCTCAGCTTTTGTAAGTCCCTCTCCAGTCTACCCAGCTTCAAACTCTTACACACCTTACATTTGAGAAGCCCTGACATCATACCTTCTCTAAGGAAAATAAATAAATGGAAAAAGTAAAACAAAACCAGAATACCTGTTGCCTTTGGGGATAATTGTTGGCTTCTAGAACTTTAAGATAATTAGTAAATAACTTTAATTTTGGTTTCTAATTAGAAGAACTTAATTTGGATATGGGTTGGAGGATTCTTCCATGTTATTGTACTTTATTTTTCATTTTCAGTGTTGTGACTATTTATTTCAACTTCAAAACTCAGTACAATGTTAAGTAAAATATATGTTCTGTCTGTGAAACAAAAAGAATCTGGGTGGCCCACCAACCTCAATGAACTTACACATCCTGGAGCCTTGCCACCAACCATAGACCACAGTTCACACTGTAGACCACACTCTCTCCCACTCAGTTCTGAGTGGTGTGTGCTGATTTAAAATGGCCTACATCCATTGCCACAACAGTACTCAGGACAACCTCCAACTCCCAAAGAAGCCCCTGTATTTCAACTGCTCATCCCCTCCCTACCCAAAAACTGTCAAGTGGCCAACATGGGAATCCCAGTGGGTTCTGTGTAATATTTTAGGTAATCTAAGCACCTCTTAAAATATATGTATATATATATATATAAATAACATTTTTGTAAGCAAATACACATATATGCATATATATTTATATATCATTTTGCAAATGTTTGTATGTATTGTGAGGATTTTGATTTTTACCCATAATAAAAAAAAAAAAAGAAAAAAAAAAAAAAGAATCTGGGTGTTTAGAGTTACATCTTAGATTTAGGTTTTCCATCACTCAAGCATTACTTATTCTTTTCTCAGCTTCACATCTGTGATTTTCATAGATCTGATCGAATAAGTGGTGATGTCATTTTGTATCTCACTTGTAATAACCAACAAACTAAACTTCTCACATTTTATATTACAGGAAATAAAATACGTACTGAATACTAACCATCTATCAGAAACTCAGCTTGATATTTTCCTTATAATCAGGTAGATTTTATTACTTCTACTTTACAAGTGAAGAAAATGAGGCTTAGATAGGTTCAGTGATTTGTGCAAAATCAGGTTGGGACCTGACTATCTGACTTCAAAAGTTATGATCTTTCCAGTACGTTCATTCACCCAATTAAAATTATTTATTGAGAACCTAGTATTTTTCAGGCACTGTCCCAGGACTAAGAATAAATGGTAAGACTGACATGGACTTGGCCTTCATAGATCTTATGTTATACTAGGGGTGATGGAAAAATTGTTAAAAATTTTTAAAAAATCATTTAATGAATTAATTGATTACAATTATGATAAGTGCTTTGAAGGATAATTTCAGGTTGCAACAAAACTTACTATAAGGGAAACTGAATTAGTTTGGTGGACAAAGAAGACTTTCTTGAAATCTCAATAGCAAATAGTAACTAATTAGACAAGATGGCCAAGTATGTGGGGGAATGGACCTACCTTAGAAAGACTTGCATGTATTTTTACTTTAGGGCAGAAAGGAGCACTAATCTACCACCACAATAAAGAGAAGTCATTTGAAGTCCTGGGGTTTGTTTCATAGTTTCTGGAATAAAATTCCACCTTTGCCACTTGCATGCTTTGAGATTTATTCCTCTGATTTCTAGTTATCTTTGCAAATGGAGATTAAAAAAATAACAAACAATGAGTCTACTGCCTGCCTCTGCCGCAGAAGCTCTGTAGTATGGCATTGAGGAGAATGGAGACCAAACCTGATAACCTGTCTCAAAACCCTCCTCTTTATCTATTCCTTCTCTTCTGGTTCCCTGGAGTGATCCTGCTGGCTGTTGCAGTCTGGGGTAAACTCACGTGGGCACCTATATTTCCTTCATTGCCAAGAATCCACCAATGCTCCCAACCTGCTCATTGGAAATTGCACCACCATTGTCTTTTTTGGCCTGTTTGGATGCTTTGCTATGTGCCATGGCAGCCCATGGATGCTGAGACTGTATACCATGGTTTTGTCCCTGGTGTTCCTGGCTGAGCTTGTAGCTGACATTTGTGTTTCACCATGAGATCAAGGACACTGTCCGGAGGACTTCCATGGATGCCATGCAGAATTACGACGGGAATGATGAGAGGAGCGGGCAGTGGATCACATGCAGTGCCTCCTGAGCTGCTGCGGCATGCAGAACTACAATAACTGGAGACCCAGCCCCTAATCCTGGAGCATGGCACCCCCCGAGTTGCTGCATCAATGAAACTGATTATAATCTCCAGGATCTTCACAGTCTGACTGTGGCCACCACCAAAGTTAACCAGAAGGGTTGTTACAACCAGTTTCATGGAGAATAACATGGTCATCATCACTGGAGTGGAATTTGGAATCTCATTCTCCCGGTTGATTGGCATCCTGCTGGCCTGCTGTCTGTCCTGGATCATCACGGCCAACCAGTATGAGATGGTATAAAAAGAAGTCTTTCGAGAACAATGGAATAAGAGACATGTTTTAAAAAGGAACTGCAGCAATCTTTGGAAGATTTCCAAGGAATGTTAGAGCACAGTACATAATAGGTACCTGCACCCGTGCCCCTTACCCTCCACCCCCAGCGCGTAACCAACATCCCCACATAGCCTCTGCTCAACCTTACAGCCTGCATCATGTGTAGCATTCCATTTTGTGACACCCTGTTGTGCCACAGAGTGTAGCCAGGTCCCCCTGCAGCTAGTCCTAGTGGATCCCACCCCCGAGGCCCTGTGCAGGCCAGCTCCTTCCAGCCTTTCTTCGTCAACTGCAGCTCATCGGAGGCAACCGGTCAGTGTACCATCATTGGTCCTATTGGGCTTGCATGTAATGTGGGAGGTTCCCGTTAGCCCCTTACCATGATCAATAAATGCCGCACACCTTTATGTAGCAGATAAGCCCACCCTAGATATCTGTTCTTTTGGTGTAATCTCGTTTGGTTCGGTTTTCCCATTACTAAGGCTCCTTCCTACCTTCTTCAGACTGCCCAGGACATGTAAAGAAATATGTCAGTAATTGTCCACCAGGAGATAAAAGCATGAAGGCTTTAGGTGGCCTCCTTGTTCATTACTGTTACATGCCTGGGTATGTATAGACAGTTTAGTCCACCTTTGCATTGCAGTTGAAACCTGTAAAACCCTGTTATAAAGCTGTGTTGTTGCTTCCTGTGAAGGTAATATTACTTTTGTTTTTCCCCGGTCAATTGCTATAGTGTTATTTCAGTTCTTTCCAGTTCTTTCCAGTTCTTCTTTGGGTATATTTTCTCGCCTTGACATTACAGACATTGAGGACCTCATCAGGTCAATATAAAAGTGAGCGAGAGGAGAGAACAAAAGTCAAAATATCTTAAAAAGAACTTTAAAAATAATGCCTCTGTCTAGCATGCCAACAAGAATGCACTGATATTGTGAACATTTGTGATATATGTTGTATTAGTCAGCCAAAGGGGTGCTAATGTGAAATACCAAAACTGGGCTGGTCTTTATAAAGGGTATTTATTTGGGGTAGAAGTCCACAGATACCAGGCCATAAAGCGTTAAGTTTCTTCTCTCACCAATATTCATTGCCACGTGTTGGAGCAAGACAGCTGCTGGCGTTTGCCAGGGTTCAGGCTTCTGGGGTTCCTCTCTTCCTGGGGCTGCGTTTCGCTCCGGGCTTAGCTCCTGTTTCCTCCACGAGGTCAGCTGTAGACGATCAGGCTAACAGCTTGCTTCTCTTCTCTTGGGGCCTTCTTTCCAACATCAAAACTGCTTCTCAAAAGACTGCTTCAACTGTCCTTTGCCTTGCCTTTTATATTCAATTCCCCACCCACCAAGGGGTGGGGCTCAATGCCCGAATCCTAACCTAATCATGCCCAGATTAACAGATCAGTTTACAAGCATGATCCAATTATATTTTTGGAATTCATAATTATATCAAACTGCCACATATGTGTTAATAAATAGAGCTATTACAAAAAAGAAAAACAACAATCACAACAAAAAACAAGCAATAATAATAGCTACTGAAAAGTGCCTGGCACATAATAGACACTCAGTGGATATTCATTGAATAAATGAATAATTGTTATGATGATCAAATAAGATAAGTAGAGAAAAGCCACAATCATTTATTTTTTCATTCAATTATTTATTATTAAACAGCCATTATATTAATTTTTTGTGTGGGCCCAGTAGTACAAACATGAATAAAAACTTCTTTAATAAAAAAATGGCAGTTTTTATTCTTATTGTTATATGTTATAATATTAGTAAAGCATCCATAAATACTAATGGATCATTGAGTTCCAACACTCACATGCTTCTTTAAAAGAAAGATATCATTTGGATCAAAATTTTAAGAAGCACATATTTTATAACCTTAGCTTTTTCTTTCAATTAAAGTTTTGGTTACTATTAATCATGGTTTTAAGTAACCTCACCTTTCCCTACTGGGTGAAATGGAAAAGCCCACTACATTAAAGTGCAATCTAGCTGTGATTTGGGAGGCTGCCATTCTGACCGCCTCCTGTTGAGGGAAGCAGCTCCACCAGAATATTATCCCAGTACACCATATTCTCTGCCACATGGTTTCACCAGTAAGGTTGTAGGCAGCTGGACGTGTGGTGGACAATTGACTCAACATCAACCAGTGATCTATGAAGTGACCTAGGTTGAAAGATTTATCCGCAGGGCACTCTATATAGGAAGAGAGGTAATACCAGTAAAACCTCTCTTTTGCAGTGTGAATGCAGCAGTTACTGGAAATGAGAAGTTGGTCAATATGGGTAGAAAAAGGGTAGTGGAAAGAATAGCTAAACCATACGTAGGTACTAGATTGAGGCAAGATGAACAACTTGTGTTAGGAGGAACTACTGGAGTTCAAGTCAATGCCAAACGACTGGAGCCGCAGATGATTACAGAAATCTTGTTCTCAAATTATCTCCAAACTTGAGGAAACATCACTCTTTAGAAGGTTTATTTTTGGTTGACCATGTGGTAACTGGATTTTTCGATTCTCCATAACTTTACACAAATATGAATTCATTAAGTAAAAATAATCTAAGAAACACTATGAAATGCTTGATTCAAGTTTTTAACTCAGAAGCCCATGGCGCCTACTCCTAGTTTTTCAGAAAATCCCACAAGGTATTTCAGAGCAATTACTTTCAATAGCAATTTTCAGCTTTACCTCAATTCAACCAACACCAGAAAAAATTACGACTGTTACAAATTTTTCAAAGAGAAATTATTCTTCTAGCTCATAGGCATTCTTTTCTATGCCATGTGTGCATGGACATGTATATGGTATTGTTCTCATTCAGCAGCATTTTGACCTAACAGGGAAACTTACTGACTTATTAAACTCTATTTCTCCTTAGATGATGGTTAATCACTATTATACTGGTTAAAATTCTTGTCAATCATCAGCAACAATTAGACGTCCTAAACAAAACTCTTTTCTACGTATTTAAAATGAAAGATGTCCAATTTTCTCCCTAACATTAAACAACAAAACAAAACAAAAGCACTACTAGACTACTAGGATTTTAGACAGTAATCTATGAAGATGTCCTCTCACTAGGCTAAATATTTTAACTTAAAATGGGAAAGGAAATGATCTCTTGAAATTATAGCTCTTATATCAAGTATATTTCTTTCAATAAAGTAATGTTATAATGAATAATATCATTTTCTATTATTTTATCACTTTCTAGTAAGTATAAAGGGATTAGTTTATTTAGGTCCACATTTCCTAAAGTGTTCAGTACTTGAAATATACAAGTGAAAAACAGCATGTTGAATGTGTCTAATGCATGCATATCTAGCTGTAAAATGAGAACATTTCTAAGATCTTTTATCTAAATGGTCAATAATGAGGAATTTATACTAGTCCATTTGTATTACATTTGAAGTAGTGAAGTAGTGTAGTATTTGGCAAAAATTTCTTATAATATGAATGACGTAATGTATTGCTTTATGCATCTATCATTGATCCCACTGCAGCATCATGCAAAATTCATGCACAAATACGAATATAGACCAACGATGATTATTATTCTACGATCCATATCCATTCTTCCATACTTTATGCTTACCCTTTAAACAACGATCCATAACCCACAAATGGATCTGGAATAATGCAACTTTGGAGTTTTGCATTCAGAGACAGAAAAATCTAAAGAGCTTGGAACATTAAAGGCTAGTATGTGAAGAGTAAAAAACTGAATCAGTTTGGAAGAATTCTTGTCAAAAAATAATTGAGCCTAATTCTGACTTGTCCTTTAGATTTAACTATGAATTTACAGATAATAGAGAGAACCGGTGAAGTTGTTAACATACATTATGGGAATGTAACCAGCAAAATGCAGAGAGTTTGGTTAATGATAATAACCAAACAAGACTATAATTTATGACTTCGATGTGTCACTCAGATGACAAAGCAACAAAGAAAAGCAAGAAAGTAATAACCTTAGAAGTCAAGTTAGTAAAAAAGGTCAGGATGGTAGTTAAACTTTGGGATTGTCCTTTTGAGACTATGGTTGGGTGAGTGAATGTGGAGGTTTTGGGATGACTTGCAATATCCTCTCCTTCATGAGTGGTGGTTACGTGTCATTACCATACAATAATTCATTAAGCTGCACATTTGTTTTGTGCAGTTTTCTTGTTTTTATATTTTTAAAAGATGCTTTTGCTCTAAGTAAAATTCTGTCTTAAAATTGTGATTTATTAATATATCTTAAATAATAAGTCCAGAAGTAGGCAATTGCAGGGCTGGATAATTCTGTATGTTAATGATGTAAGGATTTATGATCAGCTTCTGTTGGGAATTGAATCATGTCCCCAATAAAATTCATTTTCAGGTCCCCATTGCTAGTCCTATGGGTGTGAATCCATTTGAAAGTAGGACTTTTAATAATGTTACCATCAGTAAAGGTGCGGACTCATTCGTGAATAGGATATTCAAAGATTCTACATAAAAGAGGTCAAACTGATTCAGGGTGGGCCTTAGTCTATACAACCTGAATTCTTATGAGCAGAGCAATCAGGTGTAGTCAGTCAGTAAGCCAGAAGCCAACAGAATCCGGAAGTCAGAAGAAGGCAGATTGCCATGAGATAGAGGCAGACATAGTGACTTGCGAGCACCGGAAAGCTTTAAGCTCCAGTAGAAACCACGGCCTGGTGAAACCTTGGTTTTGGACTTCTAGTCTCTAAAATTGTAAGACAATGAATTTCTGTTGTTAAACCAATTCGTTTGTGGCATTTGTCATAATAGCCCTGGCAAACTAAGAAGGCTTTTCTGCTGGGCTCTGAGATTTCCCCTCATAAATTGCAAGGTGGCTGACTCAGTACCACAAAGCACATTCATAAATGTGTTCAAAGCCTGGGAGAAAGGGCATGGGAGTAATATAATATTTTTTATATGCATTTCTTTTGTTTTCTGAAAATTAGCATAAGATTAGTGTTATTTTTTTTCATTTAACATTTGAAAGAATTCACCAGAGAAACATCTAGTTCTGAGGTGGGAAGACTTTTGAACTAAAAAGTTTAATTTATGTACTAAATATAAGACTATTCAAATTTCTGTTTTATTTATTTCTAGTTGCTGTAAGTTTATTTTTTCAAGGAATTTATATATTTATTTTAGGTTGTTGATTTTTTTGTGTAATGTTGAACATAATATTCTCTTAAAATTCTTTTAATACCAATAGAACCTGTATTAATTATCCCTATTTTATCAGTGATATTTGTAGTTTCAATTTTTCATATTTAAAAATCAGTCTAACTAGAAGTTTACTAATCTTGTTGATATTTACAAAGAACTAACAAATTGACTTTGTTAATTTTTTATAACATTTGTTTCCTATTTCATTGCATTCTATACTTTTATTATTTTCCTACTTTCTACTTACATTAAATTTACTCTCAGTTTCAAGCTTCTTAATGTGGAATCTTGGTTTATTAATTTTATACATTTTGCTATTCAATATAAGCAATTAAAGTGATAAATTTCCATACAAGTAAAGCTTTACCTGCATTTCCCAAATTTTTATATCCTGTATTTTCATTATCACTCAGATCAAAATGTTTTCTAATTCATCCTACAACTTCCTCTTTAACATATATGTTTAGGGGTACATTTTTAAAATCTCAAATATTTGGAGTTTTCCTATACATCTTGTTATTGATTTCTAATTTAATTCCATGGTGATCAGAGAACATACCTTGTATGATTTGTATATTTTTAAATCTATAGAAATTGGTTTTGTGACATAGATATGGCCCTTGAAAATAATGTGTATTTTAAGTTGTTGGGCATGGTATCGTATAAATATCATTTAGGTCAAGGAGTTGATAGTGTTTTTCAGATCATCTATATCTTTAGATACTTTTTAGTTAATTGTTCTAACAATTGCAGAAAGATGTCAAAATCTCCAATTATGATTGTGAAGTTTTCTATTTCTTCTTTTATTTTTTCAAGTTTTACTTCATAAATTTTAGCCTCTGTTATTAGGCACACACATTGACAATCATTAGATTTTCCTGATAAATTGATATTTTGTCACTATAAAATTTTCCCCTTTTATCTTTGTAATACTCTGTGTATTAGTTTGCTAAGCTGCTGAAAGCAGATATAGAATAGGTTAGCTTTGACAATGTGAATTTATTAGCTTACAAGCTTACAGTTTTGAGGTCATGAAAATGTCCAAATCGAGGCATCATCAAGGCCAAGTTTTCTTCCTGAAGACTGGTTACTGGCAATCCTGGACTCCTCTGTCACATGGAAAGGCAACTGGTGGCATCTTCCAGTCTTTCCCTTCTCTTCCGAGTTTCCTTGCTTTCAGCTTCTTGCTTCTGTGGCTTTTTTTTCTCCCTATATATATTCATCCTGTTTATAAAGGACTCCAGTAAGAAGATTAAGACTCACCAAGGGCCATACCTTAATTAAAGTAACCTATTCATAAGTTTCTACTTACAATAGTTTCACACCCACAGGAATGGATTAGCTTAAGAACATGATTTTCAAGGGTATAACAGTTTCAAAACACCACAGTCCACCCTCTTGACTCCAAAAAAGACATGCTTATTGCCCATGCAAAAAACATTCATTCCATCGCAATCTCCCAAAAGACTTAAATCATTTCAGAAAGAATATTAAGTACAAAGTCTCATCAAATCAGCTACAGATGTGGTCTGTCTTGGGGCACAATTCCCCTCCATCTGTGGACCTATGAAACCTAGAGAACAAGTTATCTGTATCCAATATAAAAAGGGGGAGAGAGTCATAAGATAAAACATTGCCATTTCCATAGGAAAGAAAACAGGTGACATGGGTCCCAAACATTCCAAAATCCTGCAATGCATACTCCATTAGACTTCAAGTTCTGAGAATCATTTATGGAAATGACTTATACTCAGGGCCTCATGGACTGGCAGAACCACCCTTTCCAAGTACTTGTGCAAGAGGTCATACTATTTTCTTGAAGAAAACAAACTTTTCCAAGAGCCTAATGTCCCCCTGGATATGGTCCTGGGGCAAAAAAAAAGACTTAGCGGCTGTTAAAACAGCAACAACAACAAAAAATTAGAATTCCATTTTAATTTGTCATTTAGCTTTTAAACTACACTTCTTTGCATTATTTTACTGGTGTTAATATTGGGGTTTAGAATATGTATGTTTAATACTTTTCAACCTGCTTCAAGTTAATACTATACCAGTTCTTGTAAAATATAGAAGCCTTACGACCTCAATGCTATTGTTGACATATATGTTACATCTATATAAATTTTAGCCCCCACAAGACAATGCTATAATTTCTACTTTAGGCAACATATTAAAGAAATTAAGAGGAAACTAGTCCTTTGTATTTACTCAGATATTTACAATTTCTGATATTCTTCATTCCTTCCTGAAGACCTGAGCTTCCTTATTTTATCAAATTCCTTTAATCTAAATAATTATCTTTAGTATTTCCTATGGTGCAGGTCTTTTGGCAGAGAAGTCTCTTGTTTTCTGTTATCTATAAATGTCTTTATATATTTTACCTTCATTCTTTATTATATTTCATTGGTAATGAATTCTGGGAAGAATCCCCCTTACTTACTTTAAAGATATTGGTCTACTATTCTTTTGCTTTCATTATTTCTGAAGAGAAGTTTGTTAATGTTAGAATAGTTTTTTCCCCTGTATATATTGTGTCATTTTTTTCTCTTTGCTTTTAATATTTTCTCATTATCTTCGTTTTGCAACACTTTGATTATGATGGGCTTATGCACTGTCTTCTTTGTATTTATCATACTTGAAGTTCTCTGTGTTCTTTGAGGCTGTAAATTTATGACTTTCACCAAATTTGTAAAAATTTCAGGGATTATTTCTTCACATATTTCTTCATATATTTTTTTCTTTTATAACCTTCTGTGACTGCAATTGACCATATATTAGACATTTTGATATTGAGGTCTCTGAAACTCTATTATTTTTAAATATTTTCTCTTTATCCTTATATTGGGTAATTTATATTTATCTATAATCATCTCATGGTTTCTTTAACTTTGTCACCTCTTTTTTACTGCTACATCCATCCAATATTTTTTAAGACATTAGATATTTTCTTTCTAAAATTTCTGCTCGACTATTTTTATATTCTCTGTTCCTCTGCTAATAGTTACTATCCTTTTATTCATTGCAAACATATCTCCCTTTACCTAATTGAGCTGGTTATTCTAGCAACTTTAAAATCCATGTGTCATAATTCCAACATCTGGGTCACTTTGGGATTGTTCTATATTTATCTTTAGAGGAGTCACATTTTACTGGGTCTTTGTAAAATAAATACATTTGGATTATATCCTGAATTTGTTAGTATTGTGTTGTAGAGAATCAACACCTTGTTACATTATTCCAGAAAATGTTTTTGTTGTTGCTGTTATTGTTGTTTTGGAAGTCAATTTCCTGGTTTTGACTCAAATGGCCAACTCTGTCTTTTGGACAGTGCTTCAGATTTCAGTTCAGTTATATTATTTGTAGCTGGGCTGCTTCAAATCTGCCCTACACTGCAAGTTTTTATTGGAGTTTTAGCCACTCTGGGCAGGATTAACTGTGGCTTGAGTTTGGGATAAAAGGCTAAATAAATGGCAGCTCACACCATGCTGTTTCCCTCTTTTCTGTGTGCATTCCCTTGTGGATTCTGTCTGTCTTGTTTATTCTCCAGTGACTTCAGGTATTTGCTTTGGTACTTTGTCAGGAATTTATAGTTGCTATCTGTGGGAGGGCAAGTAGAGTAGGAGCTTTATTGGCAATGCTAGAAGTGGAACTCATGCCTATTTTTAAACAAGTGGGACGCTCTAATGGATTATTTCTTGTAGTTGGCCAGAATTTGATCATTTCTCCTCTTCTTAAATAAGTATGGTTCATCTTTAGGATTGGGGGAAGATCTCAACTTCCATAACAATATTTCTGTAAAATATTAAGGTCGACTTAACAAGGATTAAGAGAGAAAACTGCTGTTAGAGACACAAGAAATGCCCTCTTACATACACTCCTCATAGATGCAGGAGTCTGTTTTTCTGGTCCTCTCTTGAATTGGAAAAATATATTTTGAATCAATTCTCAGATGAATGACTTGAAATCATTAAACAAACAAATGACTAAGTACTTATTTAATTCTTATATGAGGTTCTATTTAGAACAGACCTCATTGACAACCTCAGAATTGGTAGAAAATCAGATAATTGATTATTGATGCTCATTGTAAATACTTTATGATGCTCAACTATTCACAAGCCACTAGCTTTTCACCTGACAGATGAACTTCTTGCCTCCAATTTACAGACATATTAACAAATAGGGTTTATTATCGATGTTCATATATAAAACAAAAACATGGTGAAAGAGCAAGGAACAATTTTTATGGCTGAGATTCTTTGGAAATAACAAAAATGAGTAAGATAAAAATTGTGCCCTAAGAGTGTTTACAAACCTTCAGGAATTAAAAAAGTTCCCAAACTGGGTCGCCTAATACTGCTTTTAGAGATGCAATGTAACTGTGTAGAAAAAAATAAATAATTGAGTCTGACAGAAAATTTTGAAGAATAATTTTAATCTGTACTCTTTGAGTGGGATCTTTAAAAAATGATGGTGATAAGTGAATTGGGGAAAGACATGACAGCTGAAGAATCATCACAACCTGATCATGGAGGCATTGAAGAGCTGAGGGTTAAAGGAACACCACCTAGCTCATTGTGACAACAGTCTCAAAAATCTTAATGGATTCTAGTAGGAGTAGAAGCTACACATTTGCAGACCAGATCAGGAAGGTCTTGAACACAGACTAAGGATTTTGATATAATAGACATAATCTCTGAAATTAATATCTGGCAATCTAGTTGAAAAGCATTGGATAATAGACAGATTATGAGAAGATTTTAGTAGTAGATCAGAATAAAGGAGTCATAGTTTTGAGACCAAAGAGGATATTTATGATTGGGAAAACCAGGAAAAGCTTTCAGGAGATAGCTGTTGATTTGTTTCAGAATTGTGAGCAGAACTTTGAAAATTGTAACATGTTGAGGCTGGGTGGCAGAAGGTGAACTTGGGTGGAAGAACTATAGAAAAGCACAGAGAAAGAGAAATCCATGTTTTAATGTCCAAGTAAATTGGTTAGGTAGATAAAAAGGTGATATAACGTGAAAGCTGAGAATTTCTGAATACACCATATATAATTTCTAATAGAAAAGTTACTGTATTTCATGTAAACTTAGATGTCATTAATAGCGTTATTATTTTATGTAATGATCAGTAGGAAAAAACTGCCAATTAGACTATTTCATGCCATTAGTTGTAAAGTACATCTCAATTTTAAAGATATTGAAAAATAAAAAATATACAGATAAGAAATGATAAAATATCTAAACAAAAAAAATCCTATTCTCTGTATTTTTCCATGAAAATATTCAGCTTGTTTGTGTCTTTTTTGTTATCTTTAAATAAGCAATTCATTTGAGAGTTACAAAGATGTCAACTTTAATAAAATTTAATGGCTATTCAGGTAGTTTTTCAAATAATTTGTGCCAAAAACCCAGCTGGAGTTGTATATAGCACAACTTTATCAAACAGCAGGCAAGAACAAAATGTTAACATTACTGTGTGCTTGGAAAATGATGGGGGAATAAAGCTATTAATTCATCTCATTTATGTAAAGCTTATATCATAGTATAAGGGTGTTTTTCTACCTCTGCTATATTTAAACAATTCCATTTCCTGAGCACTTCAATACATTGCCAGAAAAATGACAGAAAGCCAGTTAAATTCTAAATGGATGGAGGGATATGGAGTAAAGTAATTTAGAATTTAACAACCATGGGAGACTAAAACTTTGTATTCTAAGTGCAAGTTTCCAATTAAAACTCATTCTCCCTATGACTGACATGTTTTTCCTGTATTTTCCCATAAACTAGTGACTTGTGGGCTTCATTTCACATAATTGATACAAGGGTCTTTACTATACTTCATGTCATTTTTTTCTGATAGTTTGGGATTAAAGGCAGTTTGTTTTTTTTTCTGTAACAATAAGGCAAAAATCATCATTTATTTTCGGAAAGAACAGGAGTTGCACAGGTTGTAATGCAGTTTCAAAAGGTGAATAGTTTTTTGGTAGTTATTATTTTGTTTTGTTTTTGCATTAATCCAAAATTAATAGTAGACTACTCCAGTAGATTAGGTTTTACTTTTCTCCTTTGGAAAAAAAAAAAAAATGCTCTTTCCAAATAGATACAAATGAAAAAAAAAAGTATAGCTAATGGAAAATTAACATATGACAGATTATAAATAGATTTATTCATTCAATAATTTCTGCCCAGGGTATATATAAAGTCATGTGAATAAATATGCATATTGAAACCAGAAAGCTATGGAAGGCTCAAGGAATTAGAAAATCCAGGCAAACTCCCAATTTGCTAATGATATGGCTGTGTGACACTGAAAAAAATGGTTATATTTTATATTTGATCTACACAGCACAAAGCAAACCATTTATTTGCTTTTTCATTGAAATGTTTAAAGACTGCAAAAAATCCAGTATTGCAGACAGATATCTCTAACTTGAGACCAAAACAAATGTAATACCACCTCATCAAGTATAAGGTGCAATTATTTATGCACTTTTAAAAATTTCAGTCTTGTTTTTCTTTACGGGTCTTAAAACTATGCACATACTCCAAGGTTTCTGAATCGGTTGTATGTATAGGATGCAGTTAACTTGTAAGAGCAATCCAAATGTTATATTTATAGAGACTGATAGTATTTCAGGTGAAAAAAAAATGTTTGTTAATTATTTTTAATCACAAAGGAAAAAGATTTACTATATCTATCTTAGTTTGCCAGGCTGCTATGACAAATACCACATAATGGACTGGTTTGAAAAAACACAAACATTTATTAGCTTATGATTTCGAGGTTAGGAGTCCAAAATCAAGGTGTTGACAAGGCAATGCTTTCTCCCAGAAGTGTGTAGCATGCTGACAATAGGTTGCTGCAAGCCTTGGGATTCCAAGTTCCATCTTTGCCTCTTGTTGCATGGTGATCTCTCTCTCCTTGTGCCTGCTCTTTTGGTTTCCACTGACTTCTGACTTCTGGCTACTTTCATGGTTTTAAAGGTTTTCTCTCTATAAAGCCCCCAGTGGTAAGGATTAAGGCCTGACCTGATTCAGTTTGGCCATACCTAAACAGGTTCCTAGAAGACTCTATTCACAAATGAGTCCACCCCCGACTCATCTTCACATATTCAAAGGTATTGTTTATAAATGGTTTCATCACTATAGAAATGTGGATTAAGATTAAGAATATGTCCTTTCTTGGGGTACATAATTCAATCTACCACATACATATCTGCCATCCATGTATATAACCCTTAAAACTCCTTTTGGTCAACTGTATTGCCATTCTAGTATACTAAATCTTTGCATAAATAATAAAATATATTAATTTGATTCCCATATATTTTTGTTTCCCTAGTGTGTTGCCACATAAAAGTGTTAATGAGACTTTTAGTGGATAGACAAATTAGAGGCTATACTTATTTAGATGTGATTGCATGCACATAATAGAAAACTGAACTCAAAATATCTTAAATGATGAAGAGATTTATCACTACACACAAAAAATTTTTTTACCAAAATAGGGCAGCTCTCCCTTTTTTGAATTTAGTGGGTCAGTGACTTCATCAGGATATAAATTTTATCAGTCCTTGTATGCTGCCATATTTCATGAATTTGGCTTTCTTTTCAGACTAGCTCTCCCTGTGACTTCAAGGGCAGTTTCATGGGTCACACTATATTGTGAGACCTGAAATTCTATGTGCTGGCTTGTTGTTTTTAGACTTTGCCCATTTCCTTGCTCTCACCATCTATAGCCCAGGTCCAGCTGGAAAGATCCACCAACTAGTTCTCCTATCACACAGATGCACCCCACCTGGGTCCTCAGCCTGATGAGTTTCACCTCTCTGACAGCCCTCAAAAATATCCAAACAAACCAGTCACATACTTCTGTGGGAACCAAGGGTCACCCCAAAAGCCTGTCTCCAACAGTTCCTGCTTGGGCACTCTGCTCCTGAGTGTGAGTGATCCCGTGTGGCTCTGCAGCATGTCTAGAGTCGTCCTACCCAGGAATGAGTTGCTGTAACTAATAAACTGCTGCCAATGTCCAGTGTTGGTGTCATGTTTTTGGACGTTTCAGAAGGAGGACCCCTCCCTTACCAATGAGGTAAATAGGAGGTGGTCATAACACACATACAGACTTGAATATTCCAGGATGAAGAGGGAGGGATGACTACTCCAGTACCCTTTTTTATGGCATGTGGGAGGAGAGGGGCAAGATATCTTTCCCAGAAGCCCCCAGTATTCCTCTCTACCTTATTGGCCAGAATTGCTCACATGTTTATTCTAAAACTGAGCACTGGCAAGCAATGAAGCACATGATGATGTGGGAGATGCTGGATTGCCTGAACAAAACTGATATTCTGTTAGTAAGAAAGACCAGGGCTGAATATTTGTTGAGTGGGTATGATATTTAATAAGAGGGAGACAAAGAAAACAAAGTATAAGCCTCAAACAGTGCAATTTAACAATTTTACTATTAAAAGGTGTATATATATTCAGCAAATATGTCTGGTGGTCTTGTTACTGATTTAGCATCTATTCCAAACTTCTATACTTTATTCTATACTGACATATTTTATTCCATTACTGCTTTAACGTATTTGTTTAATGCATCCCTTATCCCTCCAATCAAATCTTAAACCTCTTGAGCTCAGTGTGTCGCCTCCCTTCTTCCTTCTCTTTACTGACTCTTTCTCTTCTGCATCCCCTCTTATTTCACTATCTAATTGGCCACTTGCCTATTTTGTGCACTAAGACTCTGATAGACCTTAAGGCTCTGGATACATTTCTCAAAGGATTAGAATAAATCTGTTCTTATCTGCCTTCCCTGTATTTAGCACAGAGCTAAATTGGCTGAAGGTTCTCAAAAGAAATGCTAGTGAAAGCCTTCATAAATGAAAGAGGCCAGCTGGTGGCACTGTGGAGCACCAAGCTTGGTGGTGCCCAGAAGACTCCGTGCCAAAAGAGGCTTCTTATTTACTGTGGTTAGGCTAATGTGTCACCCTGGCCAGGTAATGGTGCCCAGTTGTTTGGTCAAGCAAGCACTGGGCTAATTGTAATACAAGGACATTTCATGGACTTAAATGGCATCTATGACTAATTACAGCTGCAATTAATTGACAAGATTGTCAACAATGAGTGTAGTCTCATCCAATCAGTTGAAGGTCTTAAAAGGAGAAATGATTTCAGTATTCAGGGAGAGAAAATTTCCACCTCTACTTCAGACAGCCAGCATCTCCTGGGATCTCATCAAGGACCTTCATTGGAGACCCTGGCTTGCAGCCTGCCCCAACTTGGGGACTTGTGCACCCCTAAGTTTGTGTGAGACAATTTTATAAAATCTCATACTATTTACAGACATCTCCTGTCAGTTGTTTCCCTAGAGAACCCTGACTAATACATTTACTTTTCTAGTGATTCCAAGTTTTAATATTTCATGATCTAATAAATTATCACGCAAATGCAACTTCATCCTAACTAAAACAAACTCAGTGCAAAATGTACAATCCTGGCATTTTAGTTATCCTGAATTATTATAGTTTTCATAGAGTTCCTGTTCTTGTCACAATTTAGTTTCTTCATTCTATCACTGTTAAAAATTTTATATTAACCATTAAGTCAGGTTAAGGAAGTCATCTGGGTAATGTAGCTGGCAAGGGTTAAACTCTCTGGTCACTTCAAATAAGAAACCAAAATGTTTGTTCTTGATTTGTGGAAGGTATTCATCAGCAAAGAGAATAAAGATTGATGCCAAGTTAACTGAGGTGTGAGAAACTGAGCTTTTTCTGTAAGGGGAAAAATATAGTTAGCTCTGGATAGATGAAACAAGCATTTCTCATGAACTTATCTAGCAGCAGAGTGAAATCTAGGTGCAGCTGTGTGGCTCAGGCTTGCTGCTGAATCACGTAACTTGAAGCTGTTGGGACACATCCTATTCATTTGTAGATATTGTCATCCTCAAACACCATGAAAAATGATGCATGTTAGAACCAACTCTATTCCTCTGCTCCATCTCTCAGAACTTGCACATCTTTAGGTCTTTTAGAAACAGATATTTTAATGTCTACACACTGATGATCCTTTTAAATAATGCCATAACATAGAGACTGAGGACAAGAGGGCTAACATTTCCGAATAAATGGAATAGATAGATAAACAGTATCTGCCAGATAAACCGACTGGCAAATTATATCTTCAGTGTTTTGGTAACTAAGGTTTCCTTGCGTGACTCTTGAATTAAAAAATGAGCAAGGCTATTGAAGCATACAGTCTCTCTAACTTAAGTTTCTCATCATCTCACTCCCCAATTCTGATGTAATAACCAGGATAGAAAAAAACACTGAGAAAATTTAGTTACCAAATCATGGACATGCAAGAAATCCAGGGTCATAAGTCTTAAGAGTCAAGGTTTAAGCTCTATAATGCATTTCTCTTTAAAAAGGAGTAATCATGGGAAGGGCTGTGGCTCAATCAGCAGGGCTCCCGTTTACCATATGGGAGGCCCTGGGTTCGGTTCCCGGGGCCTCCTGGTGAAGGCAAGCCCGCCTGCACAGCGTGGTTAGCTGACCCAGCGAACACAAGCAGCAAGGGGGGGACAAACGAATAAATAAATAAAATCTTTAAAAAAAAAAAAAAAAAAAAAGGAGTAATCATCTCCAAATAAATGATTTTATAGACATCTTTTCTTTTTATGTTTATTGATATAAATTTGTTATTAAAAGTGGCAACAGGGTCACCATAGCTTAATTGTAGGACTGACACATTCCAAAGGCTAAAATTCCAGAAGAAATTATATACCTATTTTTATGTGGGGAGTCAAAATATTGTTCAGATTTATGTCCTTTAGTAGAAGCCACAGAGATTCATCTGGGATTGATTATTCAAGATAATTTTACTATCATTTATTGTAATGTGTCAACCCAAGTCAAAACCTTAATGCGAAAAAATGTTTTTATTTATGTTAATGACTCCCCACACCATTTAAAATATTCTATTTTTCCTAAAAAAGACTTATTGAGTGATTAATTTTTAATTAAGTATTTACATACTTATAGAGCAGTGGTTCTTTACCTTTTCTGTTCTATGGACCCCTTTGTCAGTCAGGTGAAATAATGCTACTGTAATTTATTATTGCATACATTTATAGTGAAGGAAATGCTAAATTTCTGTTAAAGGTCAGAGAAAATAAAGATAATTTTTTTATTTTTTTCCAATTCAAGCTCACAAACCCCCTGAAATCTTCCCATGGACCCCTTGGGGGTCCGTGGATCACTGGCTAAGAACCCTTGTTATAGAAATCCTCTTATGAGAACTTTAGTTCTTCCAAATAAGTTATATTTGAGGGAAATTATTTAGTTTTATATGAAATGGGAAAATAATCCATATCTCACAGAGCTGCTATATGGATTAATTGTTTAATATATGGGAAAGCACTTAAGTATTGGCTAGCATAATTTTTTATGTTAAAAAATGTTTTAAAAAGTATTTTTCTGGTTACTCCTCTGTGGTCGGCTGAATAACGACCTCTAAAGATGTCCATGTTCTAATCCCAGAAACCTGTAAATATGCTGCCTTACATGGCAAAAGGAAGTTTGCAGATGTGATTACATTAAGGTTCTTGAGATGAGATTATCCTAAATTATCTAGATAGGCCTAATGTCATCACATGGATTCTTATGTAAGAGGGAGGCAGGAAGGCCATATCCAGAGAAAAGGTGAAGTGATGACAAGAGAGGCAGAGAGAGAAGATGATACACCACTGCCTTTGGAGATGGAGGAAGCGACCATGAGCTGAGGAGTGCAAGTGGTCTTTAGAAACTGAAAAAGCTAAGGAATTGGACTTTCCCCTACAGCCTTCCTGTGTCACTTGGGTTTTATTCCCATAAGATCCAATTTTGGACTTCCAACCTCCAGGATTCTAAGATAATAAATCTATATTATTTTTAGCCACTAAATTTGTAGTAATTTGTTACAGCAGAAAACAAACAAAATTAATATGCTCTTCTGTGTCAATATTATAGAATTCTAGAATTTCTATGGTACTTTCTCAGTTCTTCAGTGTTAGGTGTCTCCTCTACTTGTAAGTTCATATTTCAGCTTGATTTAATTGCTTTTTCAACCTAAAGAAGAGAAAGCAGAGGAAGGAATGGAAGAAAGAGTAGAAAGAGAGTGAGTGAACCTAGCAGTGATAGAGCTATAATGAAATGATCACATGAGACCTATGATGAGGCATTTTAGGAGATACCAGGCAAACTGAAGAAGCTGTATTGCTACAGGTAAGAAAGATGGATTTCTGTACAAATAGCTACTCCAATGTCAAGTATAATCAAGTCTTCAATTGTATAAATAATATCCGTTGTTACTTTAAGAAAAGAAGAAGAAAACACCTTCATTCTTGTTCTTCTGAGAAAAATTGTGATGGCAAGGATGATTCAGTTATTTTAAGAAGTAAGAGCATTTTTCTAAGGTGTGGAGCCTCCACTTCTGTTTCCGAAGGAGCTCTCCCAGTGTTGATTGTGAGTGAAATTTTGTAATTGTTCTTTTAACCTCTCAGTGTATTTTTATTTCTGTTCTGGGGTCAATAATCCCTGAGTCTCAAGGCAGGGAGTTCAGGTAGATTTAGGAAACACTCTTAGAAATAAAGTTCTTCAAAACAACCAGCAGCTGATGATTCGAGACTGAAAGGTTTCCACAGTTTTGGGGGTTGGAAGTCCAAAAGCAAGGTTTTGACAGGCCATGCTTTCTCCCAGAGTCTGTAGTTTTCTGGTGCTGGCTTGCTGCCATCCTGGGGTTTGTTGGCTTGAATTTCTGCCTCTGTCACTTGGCAATCTGTCATCTTGGTCTCCTCTTGTAGATTTCTCTGATTGCTGGCTTCCTACTTCTGGCTTCTATAGACTGTGTCTTCCAGTCAGGGATTAAAGCCCACCCTGATTCGGTTTGGACTTATCTGAATAGGATTGAACTTTGAAGACCCTATTCTCAAATGAATCCACACCTTAACTAGTAACATCTTCAGAGGCCCTATCTACAAATGGTTCACACCTACAGGAGTGAAGACTTAAGATTCGAACAAGTCTTTTGTGGGGGATATAATTCAATCCTCAGCAAATATTATTGAATTTCCTCATTTTTTTTTCTTTCTTTCTTTTTTGATAAGCATCTTCTCATAGGGAGAACTTGGAAACCATGAGCTCTGTGAAAAAAAACAGTAAGTAACTGAAGATAAAAATGCTTTAAGACTATTGCGAAAGGAAGCTGAGTCACAGAAAACAAATCCTCCCTTCCCCATATTCGGATTTAGATAGAAAAGTATTGCTAAAAATGAGTGATTTGATGCAGATGTTGTTTTTTGTACCAAAAGACAAAGTAATGTCTTTCTTTTCCTTAGCCTGAATTGTCCACAACAAAGAGTTGTGCCTTAGAGAATACTGATTCCTTGGTTCTCCTGACAGATAGATTTTTGTAGCTGACCTGCTCTCTTTTGTCTGCCTGCTTTCCAGGGTTGACTTTGCACTTATTTTCTTCTATATTTGTCATACTTTGAAGAATTTTCAATGTATTTGACTCCATTAATTTAAAGAAGATGAAAGAAATCTCCACTAATTGTTTGACCTATAAATCCACCACTGCTCTCTTATTTCAGTTGGCTGTTTCTGTGTAACAAACCAGTCAAATTTCAGTGGATTAAAATAATAAGCATTTTTTGTTGCCCATGGGCAGTTCTTCTGGTCTGAGCTGGGCTCAGGCATGCATCTGCAGTAAGCTATGGGTTAGGGAGTAGGTGGCTTTCCTGACCTTATCTGAGCTCTCTCAAATATCACAGAATTGGCTGGCTGCACACTGGTCTAGCATGGTGACAGCAGGGATAACTGAGCTCTCTTCCATGTGGTCTCTTACTCCAGCAGACTAACCTGGGTTTGTTCACATGGCAGTGACAGAGATCCAAAAAAGAAAGATAGAGAGAGAGGAAGCACATAAAGCCAGCAAGGCTCAGCTCAGAACTGGCACATCACTATGTTCACTGCTGTCTATGGCCAAAATAAGTCCCAAGGCTAGTCTAATGGAATGGAGATAGACTCCACCTACTGAGGGAGGAACTGCAAAGGATCTCTAAGGGAGGAGTAAAGTTTTGGGGACATTGTAAAAATCAAATTAGCACTTCTTACTATGTGGAAACGATAGTCCATGTCCTGTTGCGACTTTAACAAAGAAAATTATCCTAAACCTGGCTTCTGGCTTTGAACATTGGATTCACTTCAACTGATTTGATAGTTCAATTGTAAATCTTTGAAAACATGGTCCACTACCTATATTCTTGCTGTGGAGATCTCCCCCCAAAAATGGAGGAACTGCTTACCCCAAACAAATAAAAATAATAAATAAAAGAACTCTGATGTGTAGATTCTAATACTTCAAGTTTATCAGAATATACCTTTGCTTCTAGAGTGCCCTTTAATTAAAATAGATTAAAAACAAACAAACAAAATCCCGTTTCTTCAAATTAACAGAGAAGTATATGCCTTGTGTTGTTGCCTTTCAACAACAAGCCTTCTACTAATATTATTTGTTCCCACAGTTCATTTGTTTCTTTCATCAGTGGTCTCTTTTGGACTAGATAATTTCACTGCCTCAAGGTCAAGAAAGGTTGTTTAATTCCTAGAACATCTACTCTGTAACTCAGTGATTAAAAAAAAAACATTTTTTTTTAAACATTAAAAAATTAAACTGCCATTGTTCCTTTTGTGTAAGTGTGACTTTCCTCTCACGGGGCCCTCCAGTGTACACTTTTCACTTGATATTTCAGGGTATTTTCTCCATATAAGGATATCAGACTGGTTTTTGGTCACCAGTTTCTATCCCCAGGCTCCATAGACTTTTTTTTTTTAAAGATTTTATTTATTCATTCATTTATGCCCCCCTTGCTGCTTGTGCTCGCTGGGTCAGCTAACCACGCCGTGCGGGCGGGCTTGCCTTCACCAGGAGGCCCCGGGAACTGAACCCGGGGCCTCCCATGTGGTAAACGGGAGCCCTACTGATTGAGCCACAGCCGCTTCCTTCCATAGACTTTTGATAACTCTCAGGGTAATTTTTCACGTGAACAATTTCTAAAAGAACAAACAGCTCTACATAACTCTTGCACATTCATTTCCCCAGAAATTTGCCATGTGTATCTCAGGAGAAAGTCTGCTTCTTCCATTGTGGACCCATATAAGTGACAGAGCAAGTAATTATTATGTGAAAATGACATAAAAACCTCAACTATGTGATAGCCAAGTATTTCATAAACCCATCCTTTTTCCTCTCTCCTTCCCATATTTTCTTAGAACACTTAAATATTTTTCAAATATGCACACAAAGCTACTAGAAAAAACTTAGTTCAATTGCAGTGAATTCTCCTTAATAGCTTTTAACAATGGACCATTGATCCCTCTGGGCTTTTCTTTATCATCGATTACTTATGGATACACCAGACAGAAAGTTTCACTTAACCAATGGGATACTTTTGATAAAGGCTCTTAATCTTACCAAAGCTAGCTTCTGAATTTCCATTAAGTGGTAAAGGGGATCTTACTTTTTTATGAGGTAATAATACTGTACTGTGATGGATAAACACCTAAATGAAAAACAGCTGCAATACATATTAGAGTTCCTTAATCCTCTCCAAACCCATACTCATTCCCCAAAACCTTAATTTCACAAGAGTAAACCGCCAAAGGCACACACATTCTTTCAGTATTGACTACCAGCTTGCTTTTCAATCCTAAAAAAGCAAGTCTGAGCAATCTTTACTTCTCTTTCTTGAACTGCTCCCTCAAAATGTTCATATAACATTGTCTCTACTGGGCTTGATTTCCTCCTCTAGTATTAAGCAATGTCTTCCTCATCATAAATATAGCGAACATTTCTAAAGTTCTTACCACATGCCAGGGTCACTTCTCAGCACTTTATTAATTTAGTCTTCAGGACATATTTGCCAGAAGTATTATTATTGAATCCATATTATAGATATAGAAAATGAGGTCTAATGAGATTAAGTATTGTACCCAAGCTCACACTGCTAGAAAATAGTAGAGCCAGAAAAACTTGGACCCAAGGTACGTGATTCATCACGAAGGTATAATTTTAATTTTAATGCTAAATCCTCAAGGATCCCTCAGACCTCTGAATTTCCCTTACATTTCTTGTATTTCTAATCTTAAAAATATCCTCAAAATTAAAAATTAATAATTTAAAGTATATGTTATTTAATGTTAAAATGATAACAGAATCAGGTTGAATTAACATAAATTATTATATTAAACATATAGTTTTAATAAAAAGTTATAGTCCCCTGTCCTAAGTCTACCTACACCCAGTCCCATCACCAAAAGGCAATAATTTTAGCATTTCTCTTTTTATTACTCCTATTGGTTTCTGTAGCTCTGAATAATACATCTTTGTCAATCGTTTCTAATTTTGTCTGCAAAAGATGGCCACCAGAACTCCTCCCAAATTTGTATGTGTCTGCAGCTGCTCTCATCAAGAAGTCGAGTCTCTCTGTCCTCCCTCTGAATCTGAAAGACCTTGCCACTTGCTAGGACCAACAGATGGACATGGAAGTGACACTATGCCAGTACCATGCTTAAGAGGACAGGCAGCATCCAATTTTGCTTTGCTGGGGACTGAGTTGTCATGGTATAAAAGTTAGAGTACTGAATGAGGAGAGTTGTGAAGTAGAGAACTAGGTCCAGCCAAGACCTGGTCATTGCAGCCACCCCAGCTGGGGCCCCAGATAGGCAAATGCAGCCATCTGGGCTCTTCCAGGCCCAGCTGAGCTTCCAGTTGAATGAGTGACCTCAGCCAACCCTAATGTGGAGCCAAAGTCCACCCAGATGACAGTCACCAACTCACAGAATCGTGAGAAATAATGAATCATTGTTGCGGTAAGCCACTGAGTACACTCACTCCCCTGCTCTGTGCCCTGGGAGGATGATCCCTGCAAATTGCGGCACTTGAGTTCCACTCCCCTCTGTTTTCTGCTTGGGCTCATGAGTGGAAGGTACCTGCAGGAGACTAGGAGAGGGGGGCAAGGAGAAGTTGGAGTACTGCTTCCTTCTTTTCCCTACTCTGACGCTGTATGTGATAATTGCTTTGTCCCTCCATGAGCACAGCTTCCATGATGTAGTCCCTCCTTCCAGTGCCATTTCACCATTCTTCTCCTGAGCTCTCCTGCCCTAAGGTTGGTAATTAACCCTGACCACACCTGTGTACCTGGTCCTTTCATAAATCCCTTAATTTAAACCAGTCAGGGGATCTGACTGTTACTGAACCTGGCTGACCCTATCTTTAGTCATAATCTGCTTAATGATTTGGAGTTAAGGTAAGGAATTAGCTTACTTATACTATTTCCTACTTCTCTCCTCCACCGCATATTGTTATATTACTGCTTTATTACCCCTCATTGTGCCATCATCCACAGGGAAAAGAAGATATATGCTCCCCCTAGCTTCTATTCACATCTCTTCTGCTTCTTTCTGTTTACTTACCTGTACTTTCACATTGTCAAATGTGTTACTATTTATGGGTTGTTTTGTTATTATAATGGAGACATCTCTTCTATGCCTATAAACAATTCCAAAAATTAAAAACTACTAAAAGAGTTTATAATAGCATGTCTATGTAAATACCATTCATTGTAAAGTAAGTAGTCTACTTTATATTTCTCTACCATTCCTATGTCAAGTTGCCTGTGCCACTTAAAAGGAATGATTTCTACTGCTTAATACAAATGGAATTTTAAAAAAATTACTCCACCAATTGCTAAAAATACCTGGCACATTTTAGTTTGTTTTATATTTGAACCTGTTTTTTTTTTTTTTTTTTTTAATGTCATCTAATCTCTCTTTTTCTTTTTGTGCCTTTATCATAGCCTCAACATTTTCTATCCTTTTACTCGTAGCAGTCATTTTGTGAATACCCTTTTTGCCCAAACAACTCCCTTCCAGTACCCTGATACCTCTTGTTCCAAATTGACTGGTTTCTCTCTAGGTAGGCCTAGACTCAGCTGCCATTATGTAATACCTCTTCTCTGCTTTAATCTGCCCTCATAGTGATCTTTATTTTCTCTAACTTTTTCTTCATAATAGCCTAATCTTGTTTTATGAATTTAATATCTTTCTTTTTAACTTTCTTTGAGGATGCAAATGAAATTTTATATCTACTTTCTTTTTAAGTTCAATTCTAACCTCTGAATTATCTCCCTTTTCTTCAATTTAGTTTTTTTATGTGTTATCTTTGTCTATTTAGTACTGCAGAATTTTTCTCAAATTGTCCATTTATGTATAAGGATAAGGCAGGAAAAAAGATGAATTACACATCTGAAAATGTAGCTACTAGAAGGCCTTGCTTTAGGATGGGATGTTGAGAATCAGTCCCAAGCAGAGGGCAACCATTCCTTCATAGCTGCTTTATTTGTCCCCAAACAATTCTTTAAATCTCTTTGGGAAAGAGCTGACTCTTGTAGTTATTTTTATTGTATTACAAGGAGAGTAAAAGCTCTGCTGTCCGCTATCCAGCAGGTGGTGCTGTGGCGTGGAGGGCATGAGCTCTTCAGGATACAGACTTTCCATGGATTCCCTTTGCGTAGGTCCAGAAGCTTTGCAAGGCCCTGCCAGGCAGCCCACAGCTTCTTCCATCGCAGCCCCTGCTCAGGCCTTCCAGGCCACAACTTCCTATAGTTGGCTTCACCTGCGTTGTCTCATTCAGCCCCCGGCCCCCAGCTGAAACACAATTTCCTCATAATTGTGGGTTTAAACTTTGTCATTATTTCGGAAATTTTAAAAGATAATCAAGAGAGAGATGGTAGGATTGCCAGATTTAGCAAATAAAAATACAGGATTCCAGTTTATTTTCATTTCAGACAAACAACATCTTTTATTCTTTTAATATAAGTATGTCCCAGGCAGTATTTGGAAAACAATTATACTTTAAAAAAATGTTGTTTATCTGAAATTCAAATTTAATTGGGCATCCTTTAGTTTATCTGCCAGCTCTAAGAGAGGCGCCTCACCTACATGCACACTCAGACTGCTCTAATTAAGTAGAATCTTCTCCCAGGTCTGTGACACTTACTTTCATTTCTCTAGCAGTCCTAATGACCAAAATTATAAGAAACTAGGCTCAAGATAAATTTTCTACTTCCTTATAAACTTTTCATTTCTGTGGTAGCTCCTCAGTTATATTTCTTATCACGTTGTTAGAGTAAAATATAATGAGGTTTCTTGATGTGACCTTTCTTCAGCCTTTTTCTGAGGCAATAATAACCTCAAGGCCAAAATAAATGAGCTTATAGAATCATGTTTATTAATGTTTATACAGAACACATTGGAAGTTCATCTCAGTAGAAACAATCCTTTCATGGGGGTAAAACGGGGACATTTCTTTCTCACTTATCTTAATTACTCTTTATCACTTGCAGATTAGGTCATGCAATCTCCACTAAAGTGAATAGAAGGAGAACTTATTTATATATGCAGATGGAATGATTTTCTTGTCACAAAATATAATAGACTTAATTGGCAAGACCATGCTATTTAATAACTGCCTGGGGAAAAAAAAAGACAATCGAGTATTCTAAAATCAATCTCATCATTTTGGTCAGATGCCCATTTATCCAACTTATATACCTAACTGCCCTTAACAACTAATTAATGTTTTCATTTATCTTAGAATTAATTTTACAAACATTTTAATTTAGATGGACACCTTAAATTTCCATTGGTTTCCGTTTGACAGGTTCCGGTGCTTAATGAGGTTTTCTGTTTGTTTGCTTGTTTTTTAAATAATCTGAGGTAGTGATTTTGTTACCTTGACTTTCCATTTTTTTGTGGGGTCAATTTAATGATGAATGCATTATTCTGAAAGTTGGGAGTCTTAGTCCATTGGTTTCTTTGTTATAATAGAGCCAGAAGTCATTCTCAGAGACAGTCTTGGCTTTATCCACAAAATTATTCTAAAATCCTTCCATATGGAAGCAAGAAGACTTTTGTTTAAGCATTTGTCGACATCAGGCTCCTCACCTTTCACAAGAGGTCAGTATGGCGTAGCTGCATTTCAAATTCTCATAAGAGCATAAGCCCTAGAACTTGACATTATTTAATAGTTTGCCAAAGCTCAGGTGAGGGAAACAATGTAGTTTGACAACTATCTGACAGCTATACTTTCCATCATTCCTCTATGCTTAAAACATTAATACATGATGTAAGTCAGATAGTAAAGAATGTGGAGTTTATCTGGGTCATTTTATAGTAGATACCTTAAATTGCCTTTTTTTTTTTCTTTTTATTGGATCACACTTTTTTTTCTCATGCAAATAGCTCCAAAAGAAATCATGGCTGCATTTACTGTCAGGATGTTGTTGAGGAGGTTGTAAACTCTGATGCCCAATGTCCTCTTTTTATGAGTACTCAGATTTCTCTCAGACCCTAATACTAAGAATAATTACGTTTCTCCTTGACAACAAACTTCTTTATATTTCATGAATACTGTGAATCTTATGACATGTTTATATCACTTCATTGGATGCTAGGAAGCTCAGAGCAAAATTCACAGATCATTTTTACCCTTTAAGTCTTAGGGATAGGATCCAAGGCATACTTTTTTTTTTCCTTAATCTCATCCCTTGTTTAATTTTCTTTTTTTTAATTTTAGTTTTCTGATATTTCACCTATTTTGAATACCTTTCCTTATTTTCATGTATGAAAAGAAAGACATTACATGGAGAAATGTTTAAAAATGCAAGCAGAAAACACACACACACACACAAAATTAAAAATTGCAAGCAATAAAAAAATTAATTCAATTAAAATACCAATAGTACAAAAAATCTTTATTCTCCCTCTCTCTTCTTTCTCTCTCCATACACATGCACACACACATACATATAAATTAAATTATATATATTTTTGTGAAATGCTTTTGTTTTACTTTAAAAATCAATTAGTTTCCCTCAGATAATCACAAGGCATTGTATTTTATGAATGTGTTACAATTTATTTAAATATCTGTTATTACGATACATTTGAGTCACTTCCAGGTTTTTGCCTTTAAAAACAACTGTGTTAAACTCACTTTGTTCTAAATATTTGTGCACTTTTACCCATGAGTATGCTCTTAGACCAGTAATTCTGAACCATGACTGAGCATCAAAATTATTATGCCTAATCTCTTTTCCATCTTTTGATATCAAACTTAAATGTCACTTTTTCTAGAGAGAATTTCTAGGGAAGCGTAAGCCACCTAACCTAGAAAGTGTTAATTATATGTTCCAATGGGTTTCCATATATTTTGTTTTTGAGAAATATCAAACTGCTTTTTTAAAAACATACTTATTAAAATAACCATGTACAGTACTAAAATGCTTTATATCCAGAAATAGGCATTAGAATATCACACTTATGGAGTTAAAAACTTACTCTCTAAGTTCTGTTTCCCCTAAGGATCTAGAGAATCCTGGAAAAACGTTACTCCCAATCTGACAATAAAAAAGCTGGATAATCTATAAAATCATAACTAGTGTTTTAGTGCATCAGAGAATTAAGTTTCCTTGAAAACCCACTGAATAGATGGCAAATAGTGACAAGCCATTCCAAGGGAAGAAGAAATACATGTCCTGCTTAACCTTTGCAAGAACATAGGAGAAATAGCAGCTCATACAGAAAAGAATAATAATTTAGCAAAAATTTTAATAAATTTCTAAAGGTCACATGTGGTCTAATAAATTCCATTGGAATGTTTGGGATATTCAGATAGAATAATTCTTATCTAATTGCAAGTTCTTTTCAAGAGCTTCCACCAATTGTTCAAAATTGGGAAGGGCAGAGAAAGCACCCTCAGTGGCACAGGCAGGCGGGAAGTGATCAGTGGCCATAGGAACACAACCATGGAATGCTCCCCAAACCCCAGACCCTATTTTTAGAAGTAAAAATTTTTTGAAAATGAGGTTGAAAAACCCTCTTAGGGCCAAGATCTTATAGTAATACAAAGCAGAATTCTGCTACCTCTTGGGAGGGGAAGGAACATTTATTTTGCCCAAATCCCACCATAAATTCAAGAAAGTAGTTGGTCATCATAGAGAGGAGGAACAAGGATACTGAGAAAATCCCATACTCAATGCCAACGTGCACAAGCTGGCCTAGGAGAATCGAGAATTTCCCTGTTTCTATCTCAAGACTAGCATTTGATAACAAACAATAGTACACAATAGGCTACCATTGAGGAAGGAGAAAGAGCATAGAGAGAGAATCCTGGGGACTGCTGAAAACCAAGAGGAAATAGAGAGAGTGATAAATAGTTTCTGGCACATTGGGATCACTTTAAACACAAGGTAACAGCAGCCTTACACAAGAGGACTTCGAAGTTCGTGGTGCACTGAAGGCAGTGATAGCAGCAATAAAACCCAAATCCAGGTCAACTCTTGGCTAGATTGACTCAAATCTCCTTCTCCATATATACACACACAAATACCACCACAAACAGCCTGTCTGAAAGAAGCAAACCGATTTCTATATATAAATATTATTTGCTAGGTCACTACAGCTATTGTACAGGCAAAACTTAGGAATTCATAAAAAATTAGATCACAAAAAAAGAAGATATAAAAATCACCCACGTGTGCATGATTGTTTTGTAAGTTCACAACTTTTCTAATAAAGATATATTTTAAAAAATAAAAATAAAGGAAAAGAAAAAAGAAAAGGAAAGAGAAGAAAAGAAAAAAGAAAAGAAAAGAAAAGAAAAACATATGTAGGGATAATGGAGCTATTACATGGGGATTTGAATAACTTTGATTATATAGCAGTTTGATGATTTTTATGGACCCCAGAAAAGATCATGTCCTTAGATCTAATCCATTCCTGTGGGTATAAACCTATCACAGTTGGAACCTTTTTTGATTAGGTTACTTCAAAAGGGCATGACCTGGGGTGGGTCTTAATCCTCTTACTGGCATTCTTTATAAAGGGGATGAAAATGGAGAAAGACACAGGAGTCAGAAAGAAACCCACAGAAGCAGAGAAAGAAAAACCACAAGAGCTGAAATCAATGGAACCTGCAAGAGCGGAAGCCAGAGGAAGTCAGACGCTGAAAGTAATGAGACCTGGAAAAGAGAGAGACTAGAGAAGCCACATTGTGCCTCGCCATGTGACAGAAGTCCAGGATCGCTGGCAGTTGATATTTCGGGAAGAAAAGTATCACCTGATGGAGCACTGATTTGGACATTTTCATTGCCTCAGAACCATAAGTTTACAACCCATTGTAAACCATTTCTGATATATTGTTTTGGCAGCTTTTAGCAAACTAAAACAATTGATATGTTAAGGAATTTAGTGGACAAAATGCATAAATTCTTGGAGAATTTCAGCAAAAAGATAAAAGTCACATGAAACTGTTAGAAGCAAAACTCATGGCATCAGAGATGAAGAATTCCTTTAATGGGTTTATCAGCGGACTAGACATAACTGAGGGGAGAAGAAGTGAATTTGAAGGTAGATCAACAGAAATTATGCAAACTGAAATTCAATGAGAATAAAAGGCTGGGAATTAAAACAACAACAAACAGCAGAGCATCCAAAAATTGTGGAGCAACATCAAATGATCTAACATTTGCAGACCTGGATTCCTACAATGATAAGACAGAGAAATTGGCACAAAAGGAATAGTCGAAGAATTTTCCAAAATATAAGGTAACAAACTGCAGATCCATAAATTTTAGTTAGTTATTAAACCAAACAAAATCATACAAAAAGTACCTCCAGACCTATTGACCTGACTCTTCATACAGGGAGTTTGTTATATATAATCTTAATGACCACAGAGGAGTTTTACATACACAGCAGGTTAGTAGCTATAACCCATAGAGGGGCAAGGACCTATTCTGATGTTCCAAAACCTGGCACTGTACCTATTAGTTGTTTGTGAATGAGTCAATAAAGGAAAGAAAGGAAATGAAAAAAAAAAAATCACCCATTATTGTCATTTTGAATAAGACTATTTGGAGCCAATTTATGCTCACCCTTAGAATACTTATATTCTGTTTTCCCCCATTATTTCATTTAGTCATATTTGAATCTCTAAATTGGCAGAAAGAGGAATATTCTTTATGTGCTGTTGGAAAAAGTGATGTGTGTTTGTGTGTGTGTGTGTGTGAGTCTGTGAGTCCCTTAGTTGTAAAAGAAATATATTAAGGTTCAGCTATAGATTCATGAAGCATTCACTAATGAATCAATCCTCATTTATGGCTTATGAGCAGGTAATGAGACATTTGAAAGATGACCTAATGAAGAGGTTTTCTTTTCCCAATCCTGTAATTGTGTAAGATGCTATGGCCCAAGGTGACAGTGTTTTCATTTCAATGCCATCTTTTGTTCCAGAGGCAATTTTTGCTTTAGTCACCCCAACTGACATTGGAATAGACTCAGTGATGTTTTATTCATAAAAGCAGATCTTGTAAATATAGGTCCCAGTACACTAGAGAAACAAAAATAGCCACTACAGTAGCACCTAAACTAATCTGTAGTTGTGTAACAAATTGACACATAAATTAAATTTTCACTGCTAATGCCTATTCCATTCCGTAAATCATACTCCAGTTTGGAATTCTGCTAAAATAATTAGTTTAGCTTAGATTTCCTTATCAAAGATCACTGAAAATCGGAAAATATTGGGACTTCTATTCTTAAACAATATCTGTCACACTCAGGGAAGCTTTTAAAATCCATAAGTATATGACTATTCTTTTATATTTGATTGGATTTAATATGCGACTAGGTACTTTAGTTTTTCTTAAGAATCAATTTATTCCACTGTGGATACATGTTCATCTTCGATACTTTTTTTTCACTTTCTATTGAGAAGTCATCCATGTGCTGAAAAACTTTCTGTCTTCCATATGAATGATCTTTTAGACGTGGGTGAGTCTTAGCTAAAACAGTGGTTAGAAAAATCATATCCTTTCATCTTTGGTTCATTTTTTGAGAGACAGGAGGAAAAATTGAGCTATTTTTACCAGCTGTTGTGAACTGTTCAAATTTCCTCCAGGGGAAAAAAAAAAACCACAACAGTTGCTTTCAAAGATCTAAAGAGTACCAAAAATACTCTCAAGCTCAAGAAAGTACTGAAAAGGCAATTTGGACTTTAAAAGACTGCTTAGTTGGGGGTGGGTGGGAGGGAGGCTAAGGTAAAGTTTTGGTGAGAGTGAGACACATGGAACCAAAAACCTGTGGAAAATACACATAAAATTGGGAAATTAATTTAGAACCATTTACAGTTTTGATGAATTAAGGCTGAAAGAAAATATTTGTGATTCTTTCCAGAATTTGTGAGCTTGCAAGTTCAAGAGATTGACTGATTCATATGTTAGATTTCTAACATGTGCTCTCTTTTAGACCATCTCTTGAATCTATACTTATAGGTTCTTATATTTACAACAGCCTCCTATCTTACTTTTTGAATTCTGGGCTTGCCTCTTCAAATCTATCCTGCCTGCTTATGACAACAACAAAAATTTAAAAAATAAATGAAATTAAATTCACCAAAGTTATTGTTTTCATGACAATAGTTTATGAAATACAGACCCCAAGGTGGCTCCCAATCATCCCCTCTTCCTAGTAATCACACTTTTCTGTATTCCTCTCCTACACTCAATCAGGTTTGTTTTGTGTGACCAACAAATAGCTTTAAAAAATTAGGTTTTAAAAGACTGTGGTTTCCCTCTTGGGTGTGCTCTCTTGCTAGCGCGCTCTCTCTCTCTCTCTCTCTCTCTCTCTCTCTCTCTCTGTGTGTGTGTGTGTGTGTGTGTGTCTCTCTCTCTCCCTCCTTCCTCTTGGAGTGAAGGCACTCAGGTAGCTTTTGGAGAGGATCACATAGTGAATTACTGAGGCTTCCCAACAGCCACATGGATGAGCTTAGAAATGGCGCCTTTAATGCCAGTCAAACCTTGAAATGAGACTGCATCCCCAGCTGACAGCTTGGCTGCAACCTTATCAGAGACTCTGAGCCAGACCATCTAGCTCAGCCAATCCCAGTTCCTCACTCAAAAAAACTATGAGATAACAAATATGGATTTTTTTGTTTCATAAAAACAAATAAAAAACCTGCAACTGACTTCCTATTCCAACTCTTGTAACATTAAAACCTTCTGCCTATTTTCACATCCTTCCACATTTTTACCCTAGCCTTTCTAATCTCCTTTCTTAGTAACCCTCCAAATATTTTCTAGACTGAATACTTTCAACTACTACTGCCTACAGTCCCATTAATTTCATCCATCTCTCTCTGCCTGTGCAAAAATCAAACAAATAACACCTTTCTTCACATTTTCCCTACTATTTAAATAACTGCCTAAAATTAACATCCCGGAATTCTCTTAAGACCAAACCACTTTCTTGTACAATTGTTAGAGATTAATAGTATATAGCTAGCCTTGAGATCATATTTTATACTGGTTATTAAAAATTGCTCATACTCTTTTCTACCATGTGGGTTGGTTGACTGAGTGCTTAAATTAGTCGAAGGAAGGTAAGAGTTTCCAGTACAACTAAAGAACATAAAATCCATAGGGAATATTTGGAATATTTTATCCAAGAATTTTAATAGTCTATTATAAAATATTTTCACTACAGTTTGCTAGAACTAATTATGAGTCCCTACACTAGACATGAGATCCTTAAATTCAGGAATTTTCTTATTCTTATTTGTGTTTCCTTAGTCTAACACAGACACTAGTTACTTAATAACTACTGAACTGAGATGCTTGATCTCTACTATCATTTCTCTTCTTACCTGCTCATTAGTGATGGTGGTAATAATTTGTGAAGTGGCTGAAGGAAAAAGAAACAAATTAGGAGTGTACTTAACCTACATATTGGATTGGATAATCAATGCCTAAAGTGTGGAGAGTAAGATATGCTCTATATAAATATACTTGTCATTGATCTTCAAAGGATAATTAGTTGATTTTATAAATAACCTGGAGCTTTGTGAGACATTAATGTACTTACTTTTTGACAAATAAAGAATATGCTAAGTAGAATAATAATATTCACAAAGCTTCAAACTGATACTTGAAAGACAGAAAATAAATCTCTAACTTCCAGGTTTGCTACTCCATTCTTAAGTTCTTGCTTCTCTTAGAAATATGATTAGTGCCGTTCTTTTACTTATTCTAAAATCCTTACTATAGTATTCAAGGCCTTTTAAGGATGGATTCTTGCCCACCATTCCAGTTCTACCTCCAGCAAAACTGGACCAATTCAGATTTTATTACATACCTCACAGATAAGGTTACCAGATTTAATAAATACATAAGGCACCAAGTTAAATTTGAACTTGACATGAACAGCAGAAGGCTTCTGTAGTATCCCATCCAATATGTGGGATGTGCTTATCATAAACATACTATTTTTCATCTGAAATATAAATTTACCTGGACATTCTGGATTTTATCTGACAACCCTCCTTGTTGGGCTCTATTGTTCTTCCCTTTACGTTTCATAGTGTTCCCTATCTCAGTCTTGGAATCTTACCTTTCATTCAAGGACAAGCTCAAATGCCACATCCATTTTGAATAGTTTAATAATTTTCCTGAAACAAATGAAAGCTTTTCTGTCTCTCAACTTTCACGGAAGTTGTGCATTTTAGAGAAGTTAGAAATAACAGAATATGATTGTCCTCTGAGAGTCAGTACCTGAAATCAACACATAGAAGAGTATCTTGGTTCACTATGAAATATCAGATTGATGAACTGACTATAAGTCCTGATAAGAGTTTATATTAGTTTGCTAAAATAGCCTATATTACCTAGGTGAAACATTAAGTTAACCAGAGAACTCTGCATGTAGTGAGCTATTCACTAGTTCACTGAGGCATTGCAGCTTTTACCCATAGCTGTTGCTTCCCAAGAGCCAGTAGTATTTTTTCCTTCCAACCTATTTATTATAATTATATAATTTAATTAAAATTTATGCAATCCAGTGAAATTTCAGAGTGAGAGTTATTATTCCCATGATAGCTAAAACAAAAATTTTAAAACAAAGCAAGTTGCTAAAAAACATTTTGAAGAGTAACATAAAAATCTGGAAGGCCTTTATATGCAGGTTGCTTCATATGTCTTTAAATTCTTGATCCACTTTAAAGGAGCCAAAACTGGAAAATATAGGTGACATGGTATTGAAAAATGAAAAGGAGATCCAAACATCAAACCCATCAAAAAAGTCCTGGATCATATAGAGCAAAGAAGGGTGAATGAATGCATATTTTCAGATTTGAAGCATTTATGGTACATATGCATTTTTTTTTGCACTACCATTTTAATCCTATTTTTTCAAGTCACTGAAAAACTACTAATCCTTGTCACATCAAATAACATGTACAAAAGTTGAAATATTTATTGGTATGTTAACGCTATTCAATAGTATTAAGATATCTAAATATAAAAGGAAAAAATATGAACAGAAGGCCCTAATTCACAAGGGTGTTTTGAAATAAGGGGGACAGAAATATTGAACTTGATGAGGGAACATTTAGCCTTCATCAGGGCATAAGATATCTTAATTTACGCACTTTGAGTATTTCCACTGACAAGCTCATCCTTCTACTGAACACTCCACAGCCCTTCATCTCTTTCAAGCTATCTTAGGTGAAAGATTTTTGGTCAATTCATCAAAATTCCTTTTCCTCTAGTTCTATTCAACAAGAAAGTCTTCTATTGTTATTTTGTTTTGACTTGCTACTCAACCTGTTGACCAAGAGAGATTGTGACTAAGGCAGATGATGACAGATTTTTTTTTTTCAGTTTTCTGAAAGTTATCTCACCCTCTATGTTAAAAAACTGACTTTCTAATATCTGTCTAAATTTTGTCCATATGTGTGTGTGTGAGTGTTGATCTCACTGATTGTGATGACTTTGAGAGGAATTAGCCTTTTGTTCCTTCATAAAAGGAAACCAGATTCTGCAACTTGTCAACCTCTCTGAAGTACTTCTATTTTCCAGCCACCTTCAGCATCCTTCCTGTAAACAAAACAAATGTCTGCAGTGTAGGTGTCTTTTACAGTGAATATCATAATTGCCATGAACACATTATATCTCCCATCCTGTGTTGTAAAGTGCTTGAAGGCAGATATTTATATGTTCTACATCTTTTTATGCCTCATAAACTCAGCAGAGTGTCTGGCATATAGTAAATAGCATGCTGAATATATTTGAGTTAAACTGAACTGATGGATTTTTTGGTGTCCAAAACCTGGCACTTCAGGCGGGAGATGTTACCCCAAACTTCAGCACAGATGAGCAGTCATCATAGCTTGTCTACTGAAGAGAAACCTTAGGGAAAATTCTTCTCTCTTTAGCATGCTGCAAACAGCATCTTCCCATCCCCCATGCTGTCCTGTTAAAATGAACCATTTTCCCTGGGGGCACACGGACCTGCAAAGCAGCATCTTAATTATAAGACAGTGAAGATTGCCCTTGAACCATCTTGGCCCTGAAGGCTTTTCTCTTCTCTGCAGAAGAACATATAAGAGTCTAAGATAGAAATGAAAGCAAATGTAAAAGATAACATGATTTTATGACCTTTGACCTGCCAATCAGTTATTTTTGTTTCTATTGGAAAAAAATAGATTGTTGGCCAGGATTTATTTACTTAATCTGTGCATAAAATTATAATTGTCATTAAGACAAGCTGGTGCATTCATATTAGAATACAGGTATATTCAGAGAATTTGCACACCTACATCTGTTAATTCAGAGGCAAAATCTCCCTCTGTTTTCCACTCTTCTGTTCTGTCACCTGATGGTAGGAAGCATGACACAATAAGAAAACTACTATAACATTTACACAGATTTCCTATGGGCACCTTATTTCAGATGACTTCCTTTAAGTTCAAAAACTTAAATCTACTTTTATATCCTCTTTCATATTTAATTTAATATCTCGTTTTTCTTATCTTTCCTTTTTTTCTGGTCTTTCTCTAGAATTACATATTTTCTAACTCGATTTTCATTCTTGTTTGTCAATTCTAAAGCATGTCCTTCTGTAGAAATAGAATCAAATTGTTTCCATTTGATTAAACTGTTGATCAAATAGTTTTTAAATATTCCTATCTATTGCTTCATTTTTCTCTATAACTAAACCTACCTATATTGGATTTATTTCTGCTTCTTCTTTAAGCAAATTTTATGCTTTTCTTCATTTATTTCTTTCTATTTCAATTACAGGTAAAATTTGACTGGCTCTCTTTTCCATCTAATACATTAGTGAAAGTGAATCTTAATTTTACCAAATGTTTTGAGTCTAAAGTTCTTGACAAAAAAGAAATTTTGACATATACATATTGACATACATTTACTGAATGGATTTTTGCTCTCTGACACCACATCAATAGGATTTTAAGAACCTTTCATTCTGTATATCTGTCAGTGTTCATTCTGGACAATCTGTTATAATACATATTCCTGGACTCCAAAGCAAGGGATTTTGATTCAGTAGGTAGGTCTGAGGTAGAGTCCATAATTCTCATTGTTTTTTAACCAACATTCTAGGTCATTTTAATGCATATTGACAAACACATTATATAGCCTATGAGTTTGATACTTTCAATGAGTATTAATCACTGCATTCTGCAAGATTATATTTATTTTATTTCATATAAAATTTGTAGAGAGTGCTGGAAATCTGGGTCAAGAGGAGAATTTATTCATATATTCATTTGATAAATATTTGTGGAGTACCTACATAGTGCTAGGCCTTGGGTATATAGTAGTCAAACCAGTGATGCAAAATCCTTATCATTATGAAAGGGATTTGGTGAAGAAACAGAAAATAAGGAAGATAAATTATTAAAATATATAATATGGTAGTGTTGCAAGGAAAAGAAAAATGAAGAAAAGTCAGATGGTAGGGGTTACAATTTTCTATTGGGAGGACAGGAAAGGCTTCAGGGGAAAATGACTTTAGTGTTAACCTAGAAAGAATTGAGTTCATCTTCTCTAAACCAAGAATGATAGTCAAAATGCTAGTAAGAAACATGTCCTGGGTAAGGCACAGACCTCTCTGATTACTCACAATGGAGCCTGGTTCCAATCCCATCTTCTAATATCCCATTGTCCTTTCTCTGACCTTTTCCCACTTGCTCCAGAGCCCATTGTATTCCACATTTCGTCTGGTTTCTTTGGTTGTAAGTAGAGGATGCTGATGGGACTATGATGAGGTAGTTTATAGAATGAGTGGGAAGTCAAGTTCCCGAAGAGGTGAAGGACCGGACGATCAGACAGCACTTGACTGTCTCATCAGAGTCCTGCTTCATGTGGAATAAACTGAATCATTTTTTTTCTTACTAATTTGCACAACACTAAATTCTCTCCAAAGTCCAACAAGAAATAATCTAATAGACCATTCTTAGGTCACATGCCATTCCTTGGCCCTACTGGGGTACAACAAACAGCATTTAGTAGAAGGAGGTATGGCCTTCTTTGTAGAGGCAGGATCTCTAGCTTTAAAGACTCACCTGAAGAAGCATAACTACTGCAGTCATGACTCTTCCCAGCACTCCAGGTTCCATATCAATTTATGCTATCATCTGGTATAATTTCATTAGACCCATTCTTTCTATTAGTATATTACATACACTTTTCTAAGATGAACTTCACCGTAAGAAACCAACTTACATTGTGAAATACACTTCTTCCTCAGGACTTCTTTAGCTATTTAGCTGGGTTAGAATGCTGCATCTGGGAGAATGCCAAGTTATATGATTAAAAAGTAGGAAACAGAAATTTTTAAGAGGGGAGAAGTAGGAACATTGGGACTAGCTGCCTTTTTTACAATAAAAATTATGAAACATAATTTAATAAACATTTTCAAATTTTGTTAACTTACCTTCTGTTATTTCTAACTGCCTAGAAAATTTCACTCTGTTTTGTTTTATTTTGTGCAGTAAGTTTTTCATAACAGTTTTCTGAGCTCAGTGACCTCTCCTTTCTCTGTGTTTGACTTTGTGGAAAGTCTGCTCTGATTCCCACAGGAGTCTTTGCAGCTGTGGCATTTACAATAGATGGTGACGGCATTTCTAAAAATTTCTGCCTGTGCTAGAAAAAAAAGACATATGCATTGACATTTCCAACTGGAGCACAATAGATCTTCATTAATTCTGTATCTTAATGCCACTTCTAGAATTAGGTTTTCTTTGATTTTTCTCTAATTTGTTAATTGCAACTAATTCTCCTCTCTACATAAGAGAACATATATTTATGTTTTGTATGTTTATGTTGGTATCTTTCCTCAGACCCCTTTTATTAGTGTATATTATTTGGCTTAAAGGTAGAAAAACTGAGACATTATATAATTCCTCTGAGTGTTTTAAAGATGGAAAATATTTCATTTTACTAAATTTATTAGCAGCATTAGGACATGAAGATGGTGATTCTAGTCTGAAATATAAATATCCTTGGGAAATGTCAATAAATTCTGACTTAGACTTAATAATGTTCATAATCAAAGAAGAAACCTGCTATTAAAACAAACAATTTGATGGAAGTATTAAAAAAAGTTATATGCAATGAATTGACTCATTTTGTCTCCCTGTCTGAGTATTAATGACTCTTCCTGTCTGAAATTGATGCCTTTAATATCTGAGTGGGGAAAGCAAGTGTTGGGAATTTTGAGAGTGACAACATGTTGAATTTTGAGAATTTGGAGGAAACTTTTCTGCCCTCATTGTCTCTGGGATCCAAGGTCTATGAGATTCTGACCAGCAATGTGTAGTCCACAGAATCAATCTGTGCTAATAGGCTAAGAGGCCACATACCTAAGCCTCACTCAGGGTATAGTGAATCATAATATCTTCATCTTATTTTCTACACTTAAAATTTTTTTCAGATGAATCTTCTGGTCAGTAGAGTTTGAGAACTACTTATAAATAGTCCTACTTTCTCTGTAGCTAATGGCATCTAATCCCTATATTCAGATACGTTCTTCTTGTCTCTAAAATACATTGTGAAAATAATATTTAAAACAGTCAGCACATTAAAAAATAGACTAGGATTCAGCATGAAGTCACCCAGGTTTACTCCTCCCTCAACCTTTTGTCTCTCCGGTGGTACCTATTATCACTTAAAATCTGCCTGGGTTCTGACCAATTCCATTCCCAGGACCACTTTGGGTTCTGAAACCCAGCTCCTAGGTATTTTTCCATTTTTCATTCTCCAGCCATGTTCAAATTAATTTTGTTGGAAAGAGATCCTTCACAACTTGGCATTTATATTAGACAGCATTTTCCAATCTCACAGCTCTTCCTTTGGGTTCCCAGATGTCCTTACTACCAAATCAGCTTTTTATACACTGCATAATATTTCCAGTTGGTGTACAGGGTAAGTTCCCTTACTAGATTTTAAACAACTCTAGGGCAGGGGTCCCTTTGTGTGAATTCCTGTATTTTCAGAGCCTAGGAACTGTTTGGCACATAATAAGCACATCATCAATGCTTGTTGCACTAAAAGGAATTCCACAACCACAGTTTCTTTGCCAAAGAGTGGTTTTAAGGCAGGATACAATTCTTGCTGAGCTATTTTACCATTTAATTCTAATTTTAGCTCTTTGATCATAACTTAACATATTGAAGAATAAAAAAGACCTAAGAACATTTTGTTTTCTGACTACATAATATTTTCTTTAATATTATGGTGAAATGAGGACTTTCATTTTCTTTAGACTTCATGAAAGTTCATGATTTAAAATAACCTGATTATTGTTGAAGTCTAGTCTTAAATTTGAGTGAAAAAATACAATTTTAAAAAATTGTAGTCAAGTATTTGCATAACAATAGGAATAATTTTCTTTTTACTAATTCTGTTAGACAGCACTAACATCCTTTGTCAATAAGTGGACCTCAGGTGGGCACAATGACTGATAATAGTACTGTGGTAATAGCTTTAAAAACAAAACTCATTTGAGTTTTCTTCAACTGTTGTTCATTGTTCTCAAAATTCTGAACCTAACTTTAGACTTTAGCATGTTATATGTAAGTCATATAAGTCAAGTTGAAGTCTATGCTACACAGTTTTTCTTCCTTGAAATATAACTGTGCTTACTCATCAACATCATCAAAGTAAGATGTTGTAGATAGTATAAAAGAACTTAAGCAATGAAAATAATGTAATTGCAAAAACACTAATTTCATCTGCTTTTAAAACTACCTTACTAAATTATGTACTATCTTACTAAATATATTTTAATAACTAAATTTTCTAAAAATTTAAATAAAAAATCTTGCTTTAGCAGGCTCTCTATATAATTCTGGTGGGAGTGAAATTGGCACAACATTTTGGAGAAAAATTTTGGCAAAATGTATCCCAAAGACTTAAATATTCATATTCTTATAAGTTTTTATCTATAGATTTATCCCTAATTGTGTTAACGGAAATGCAGTTTTACATATAAATTTATTTCTGATTATTTTAAAATGATTGTTGGTAAATGAAAACAAAATCAAAAGTTCAGCAGTTGAACAAGATTACCACTTACAACAAGGATTGTGGTTATTATTGGATATCTCAGTTTTTCTTTATTTGTTATATTTTGTTTTGTACCTCTTTTCTATTTTCCAAAATGGCCAGGATGAAAATTTATTTCTTTAGAAATCAAGAACAAATAATATTCAGTCATCTCAAGATGGCAGTGTAAGACACTCAAGAAATCTGTTACCTCACAGAATCTTTGAATAACTAGCAAAAGCTGACAGAGCTATCTTCCTCAAAATTCCAGAAAAATGTTAATGGGTTGTAGTAAGTGGGGAGTGCCAAATTAAGAAAACTCTCTAGAGAGTTTCACAGCAGATTAGAACTGGCAGAAGAGAGAATCAGTGAACATGAAGACAGGACACTGAAATGATTCAGGCTGAGGAGCCAAAATAAAATAAGAAAATGTGTAATGGCCTGTATCCATCATTGTTATGCCATGCAGGACAATTCCCATGTCCCCAAAATGCCCCATGTTACACTTATTCTACCCTCTCCTTTCCCTCAGAACCTTTATATCAATGGTACAAGTTCTTCTAAATTGTGCAGTGCATAGTGTAAACTATAATGTAAACTATAGACCATGGTTAGTAGCAATGTTTCAATGTGTTCATCAATTGTAAGAAATATACTGTGTTAATGAAAGATGTTATTAATGGGGGAAAGTGTGTGTATGTGGGGGGGCTGGGGTATATGGGAGCATCCTATATTGTTGATATAATATTTATGTAATCTAAAGCTAATTTAAAAAGAAGTTTAAAAAAATTAAAAAGTGAACAGAACCTAAGAGACTTATGGGCCACCATTAAGCTTACCAATATATGCATTATGGGAATCCTGGAAGGAAAAGAAAGGAACGGGCAGAAGAAGCATTCAAATAAATGGTAGAAAACTTCCAAAATTTAATGAGATATATAAATATTCACATTCAAGAAACCCAACAAACCCCAAACAGGATGAACTTGAAGAGAACCAGGCCCAGACACATAATAGTCAAATTGTCCAGCGAATAAAAAGGAAAGAGTTGTGAAATGTGCCAGAGACAAACAATGTGTTATGTACAATGGAATCCCACTAAGATTAAATGCCAATACTCCATCAGAAAACATGGAAGCAGGAAGTTGATGGGACAAAATACTTAAAATTCTGAAAGAAAACAATTGCTAACCAAGAATATAATATCCAGTAAGACTGTCTTTCACAAATGAGGATTAGATTAAGTCATTCCCAAATAAACAAAAGCCGAGGGAATTAATCACCACAAGATCTGCCATACAAGCAATGTGAAAGGGAGTTATTCACATTGAAAGGAAAGGACACTAGACAGCGGATGGAAGCCGCATAAGGTAATAAAGATCTCCAATAAAGTAACCATATAGTATAGATTTAGGATGTTAAATTTAAATACCATGGCAACACAAAGAAAATATATGAAAAATATATACAGAAAGTAGTGAGGATTCAAAATGGTATAATATAAAAACAATCAAATAAACATGAAAGTAGATATTAATGGAAGATTTGAGGGATAATAAAGGTAAAAGACTTACAAAGACCAAATAGAATGACAGAAGAAAGTCCCACATTATAAGTAGTATTTTATTTATTTTATTTTTTATAAGTAGTTACCTTAAATGTAAATGATTAAAGTCTCCAATCAAAAGGCAGAGATTGGCAGAATAGATACAAAAGCAAGACCCAACTCTATGCCAAAAGGGATGCTGATGTAAAGTACCAGAAATCTATTGACTTTTTTTTTTCTTTTTTTTTCCCACCTCCCACACCTCCCACCACATCCCACACAAACATCTCCCACAGTGTGGCCCACCAACCTCAATGAACTTACACATCCTGGAGCCTTGCCACCAACCATAGACACAGTTCACACTGTAGACCACACTCTCTCCCACTCAGTTCTGAGTGGTGTGTGCTGATTTAAAATGGCCTACATCCATTGCCACAACAGTACTCAGGACAACCTCCAACTCCCAAAGAAGCCTGTTCTATTGACTTTTATAAAGGGTATTTATTTGGGATAGAAGCTTATAATCACAAAGCCCTAAAGACTCCAACTCAAGGTTACTTCCTTATCAAACTCTTTTGCCATGTGTTGAAGCAAGATAGCAGGTAATGTCTGAAAGGGTTCAGGCTTCCTTCTTCCTCTTAAGGCTCTGTGGTCCCGGCTTCTTCTGATCTCAGCTGCAGGCTGGCGTAAGGCTCGTCTCTCTCCCTGGGGATCATTTCTTTCTGGGCTTGGCTGCTCTGTTCTCTTCAAAAGGTCACTTGTAGACTATCAGGCTCATCTCTCTTCCTGGGGCCTCTGCTATGTCTAATGAGCTGTCTCTATTCCTCTGTGTTCTTCTCTTGTATCTACTTCCACATGAGAATCTATTTTATCAGCCCAAGGGGGCTGGGACTAAACTCTGAGTTGCACTCTAATGACATGGTTGAATCAAAGCTCTAATGTTAACATAATGTAATCAGACATCTCAGCTAAATGTAATACAATCAAAGAGTTATCATGCCCAGAGGAATAGACCAGTTTACAGACAATAAGTATCTCCTTTTTTTGAATTCATAAATAATACCAAACTGTCACACCATTTTAAAAGACTCTTCCTAAATTGAAAGATCCACGTAAGTTAAAGTGAAAAGATGGAAAAAATATCATGCATTAGTAACAAAAGAAAAAAAATGATTGTTTTATTAATATCAGATAAAATAGGTTTTAAGTAAAAAACCACTAAAAAGGACAAAGTAATTTTATATTATTAAAAATAGCAAAAGGTTAATACCTGAAATTGCTGAAACTGGCTATATTTAGCCTAGACCTGCTATTATGAAGGTCATTCTAAACAGGTCTTATCCCTGTATATTATGCAAAACTTAGCCTCTCTCTTGTGTCTAACCACTCCATCTTCCTGTTTGAAATCCATATATCTCTAATCTCTACTCTGTACTTTCCTACCCAGAATGTTGATCTCTAATAATGATTACAATCTTGTAACTCATCCTGGTTTCTACCCACCCCACCATGTTCAATAACTTAATGTTTATTAATGAAGGAAACTGTGTCCAGCTCCACCCCAATTACTCAATAGCATTCCAGTGGTATAATATTAGAATTTCTGCAGTTCAGGGAGATTGATTTGAGATTATACATCTCTGGTCTCCCACCAGCAAATAAACCCTCTTTTCCTTCCTACCCTAGTTCAGTGTGTCTGATTATTCTGCTGTGCCAAGCAAACGAACCCAGCCAAGGACCACCCCAGGTCCTCTTCACATATATAGATTCAGAGGACAATTCAACAAGAAGATATTACAATTATAAATATATATGCATTTAACAGCAGAGCCCCAAAATATGAAGCAAATATGCGTGGTTTTCACATTAATAGTAGGAGACAATAACACACCACTTTCAATAATAGAATATCTTTACAGAAGATAAGTAAATAAATATAAGTCTCAAAAAATACTGTAAATCAAATATACCTAAGACATGTATAGAATACTTTATCCAACAACAGTAGTATACATATTCTTTTGTAGTGCACATGGGTGATTGTCCAGATAGACCATAGGTTAGATCACAAAACAAGTATTAATAAATTTAAAAATATTGAAATCATACAAAATATCTTCTTTAACAATAAAATGAAGTTAGAAAACAATAAAGAGGAAAAACTGGAAAAATAAAAAATATGTGGGAATTAAAATTAAAACACTCATAAACAGCCACTGGGTCAAAGAAGAAATTGCAAGAGAAATTAAAGGTGAATGAAAACAAAGTCATAACATACCAAAACTATTGGTTTTATCAAAGGCAATGCAGAGAGGGAAATTTATAGTTCTAAATGCTTACATTAAAGAAAAAAGATCTGAAATCAGAAAACTTACTTCACCACTAGAGAAACTGGAAAAAAGAAGAGCAAATTAAACCCAAATCAAGCAGAAAGAAGGAAATAAGAAAATTTAGCATGCAGAAAAATGAAAAAATGAAAGAAAGAATCAACAAAACCAAAAGTAGGTATTTTGAATGGATTGTTAAAATTGACAAATCTTTAGCTAGACTGACAAAGAAAAAAGGGAGATGACACAGATAACTGAAATCAGAGATGAAAGAGGGGACATTGCTTTTGATCCACAGAAATACAAAATATTATAAGAAGATACTATAAACAAATGTACACCAACAAATTAGATAATCTAGTTGAAATGGACAAATCAAAGTTCTAGATACACAGAAATTACCTATACTAACTCAAGAAGAAATAGATATCAACAGATAATAACAAGTAATGAGATTGAATCAGTAATCAAACCCTCTGACAAGGAAAAGTCAAGACCAGGTAACATCACTGGTAAATTTTTCAAATATTCAAAAAAAGACATGAATTCTGCTCAAACTTGTCCAAAAAATTAAAGAGGAGGAAATAATCCTAAACTTATTCTATGAGGTCAGTAGCAGTCTAATACCAAAGGCAGAAACAGATATCACAAGAAAAGAAAATTATAGACCAATATCCCTTATGAATACACATGCAAAATACTCAACTAAATATCATCAAATCAAATCCATTAAAAGAATTATACACCATGATCAAGAGGAATTTTCCCAGGTATGAAAAAATGGTTCAAAATAAGAAATTCAATTAATGCAATACACCACATTAATAGAACAAAGGAAAAAAGAAAACACACTATCATCTCAATTGTTGCAGAAAATGAATTTGAAAGACTCCAGCATCATTCTTGATGATACTTAGAAAACTGAAAATAGAAGGAAACTTTCTCTCAAAACTTTATCATATATGATAAAGAACATATATGAAAAGCTAACAGGTAATATCACACTTAATGGTGAAATACAGAAAGGTTTCCATGTAAAAATCAAGAAAAGACAAGGATGCTGACTATCAACATTATTATTCAACATTGTTCTGGAAGTTCTAGCCAGAGCAATTAGGCAATATAAGTAAATAAAGGAAAGTATAAAACATTCGTTATTTGTAGATGATTTGATCCTATACAAAGAAAATCCTGAGAAATATAAAACAAAGTTCCTAGAGCTAGTAAACAAACTCAGCAAAGTGGCAAGGATAAAGATCAATATCCAAAAATCAGTAGTGCTTTTATACTCTAGTAATGAATAATATGAAGAGGAAATCAAGAAAAAAACACCATTTACAATAACAACAAAAAAATTGAATACCTAAGAATAAATTTAACCAAGAATGTGTATATGGAAAGCTACAAACATTGCTAAAAGACATAAAAAAGATCTAAATAAATAATAGGATAAATTAATAATAATAATAATAATAAATCTAAATACTAAGGTGTCAATTGTTCCCAAAGTGGTTTACAGATTTAGTGCAATCTCAATAAAAATTGTAACAGCATTCTTTGAAGAAATGGGAAAGCCCAAAATAAAATCTACATCAAAGGTTAAGGGACCCTGAATAGCCATAGCCATCTTGAAAAAGAATGAAGTTGTAGTACTTACACTTCCTGATTTTAAAACTTATTACAACTCTACAGTAATCAAAGTAGCCTAGTACTGACACAAGAACAAACATATAGAACAATAGAATAATAGGAAAACTTGTAAATAAATCCTCATATCTATGGCCAGTTTATTTTGAACAGCAGTACCAAGTCCACTCAAAGGGAAAAAATGGTCTCTTCAACAAATGGTGCTAGGAAAATTGGATATCCATATACAAAGTATGAAGGTGGCCCCTATCTCACACCATATACACAAAATTACTCACAATACAATGAAGACTTAAATACAAGAACCAAAACTTTAAAAGTCTTAGAAGAAAACATAGGGAAGTATCTTCAGGATGTTGTGTTAGGCAATGGCTTCTTACATTCCACCAAAATCATGAGTAACAAAAGAAAAAAATAGATAAATGAGATGTAGTTAAAATAAAAAAAAACCTTTATGAATCAAAGGACATTATGATGAAAGTAAAATGACAACCTACTGAATGGAAGAAAATATTTGGAAAACACCTATCCCATAAGAGTTTAACATATAGATTAAAAAATAAAATTCTACTGCTCAAAAATGAAAAGTCAAATAATTCAACTAAGAAATGGGCAAAAGACTTAAATAGAAGTTTTCCAAAAAGGTTTACAAATGGCCAATAAGCACATGAAAAGATGGCCAACATAATTAGCAATTAGGGAAATGCAAATCAAAACCACAATGAGATACATTTTCATACCTACCAGGATGGCTACTATTGAAAAAAAAAAGGAAAATATGGGAAATAAATGCTGGATAGGAGGTGAAGAAATAGGAAAACACACTAATTTTTGATTGGAATGTAAAATGGTGCAGCTATTGTGGAAAATCATTTGGCAGCTCCCCAAATGTTAACTATAGAATTACCGTATGGCCTGGTAATCCAACTTTTGGATGTATACCTGAAAGAATTGAAAGCAGGGACTCAAAAAATATTTGCACATCTATGTTCATAAGGATATTATTCACAATTGCCAAAAGATGGAAGCAAACCAAGAGTCCATCAATAGATGAATGGATAAACAAAATATGGTACATACGTACAATGGGATATTATTCAATAAAAAAAAATGAAGTTCTGATACATGCAACAACATGGATGAACCTTAAAGAAATCATGTTGAGTGAAATAAGACAGAAACAAAATGACAATTATTGTATCCACTCATTGGTATGAAATAATTAGAAAAACCAAATTCATAGAGTCAGAAACTAGAATACTACAGGTTACCAGAGGCTGGGTTGAGGGTGGATAATGAGGTATTAACACTTAAATGGTGCAGAATTTCTGTTTAGGATAATGGAAATGGTTTGGTAATGGATTGTGATGATGGTAACGCAACACTTTGAATGAAATTAACACAACTTGATTATATATTTGAATGTGGTTGAAAGAGGAAATTTTAGTTTGCATCTATGTTAATAGAATAAAATTTGTTAAACAAGCCATAAAATTATACAAATTGTCAAGTCTAATGTAAACTATGGAGTATATTTAATAGTATAACTATAATAATATTTTTCACCAACTGTAATAAATTTACCAAACTAATGGAAAGTGTTAATAATATGGAATTCTGTTAGAGTGAGGTGAGATATATGGGGAAATCTTTACTTTGTGCTTGATTTTTCTGTAAATCTACAACTCACTTTGAAAAAAAACTTTGAACATTATTTGAAAAAAAAAAAAAAAGAATTACCGATTTACTGAATACAATTTCACTGAGTTTTTAATCATGGTTGTCCTGAATACTAAAAATGTCTAGAAATCACGTTGTTAGATGTTGGGTCTTGACCAGATATTCATCTTTCAGAGTTAGCAGTTCAAAGAACATAAATCTGATTAACAAAGGTTTTTTGGGCCTTACAAATTATACTAAGCTCTAAGAAGAATTCACAAGTTATAAATGCCCGCTTTTTCATCAGCCACCTCTATTACGTACTTCTAAGTTACCTCTCAATTGCATGATATATGTACTGATATACATATATTTATATATATAATTATATATGTACTGATATATGTATATGTATACGGCACATACACAGTCTCATATCCTTTGAAAACCATGGCTACAAGCTTCATGCACGCATCTTATGAAAGTACCTTGCATGGCAAAGAGTACAGAAATATACCTAATAGAACAACATTGTAGGAAAGCACTGAAGAGTGCTATTGAATTGTCCTTTCAGCAGTGTCACTCAGTTTGAATGGTTCTTTTTCCACTCTCCACTCTCTGCGACACTGTTTACTGCTGCTCATTGGTCACACCAGTTTATTGGAATATTATTTCCCTGAATAATGTGCACCCTTAAAAGAAGACAGTAAGGTTATGGGTTGGAGTAAGACTCTTCCTCTTTACCCATACAAGGTTATGCAGATACATGCATGTTTCTTTATTTCTTTATTAAACAGTTGAGTTCATTACAAAGAGGAAGCTAAAGTATTTGCAAAGGCAGGAATGTCCTCCAGTGCCCCTCCCTGCATATACATATATTAATTTCAGATCTAGAATCCCTTGTTTTCAATTCAAACTTCTTTCAGCAAACACCCTCTGTTTCATTTTATGCTGTTTTACTCCACAGCATGGCTCCCACCACAAACCAGTTTTTCATTAGGAAGTAGCTCTTAAGTGAGGTAAGTGATTAAAACTGTTGCGTTTGGGACAAGAGAAAGAGGCTTGGAGGAGTGTAGAAGTGAAGACTGTCAGAGAGAGTAACCAAAAAGGTAAAAATATGGACAAAAATAAGATATACGTCAAAGTCAAAGGATAAAATGGCTGAAGTAAGTAATGCCTTTACAGTAATAATATTGAATGTTAAGAGATTAAACTCCCCCATCAAAAGACATAGACTGACAGAGTGGATAAGAAAATATAAGCTGTCCATATGCTGTCTGCAGGAGACTCATTTTTGACCTAAGTGTTCAAAGAGACTGAAAGCGAAAGGGTAGAAAAAGAGATTTCATGCAAAAGGCAACCACAAGAGAGCAGGAGTAACTATACTGGTGTCAGACAAAACAGTCTTTAAATGCAAAAAAGTTCTGAGATGTAGAATGCCATCATATATTAATAAAAGGGACAATCTACTAGGAAGGAGTAACAGTCATAAATTTCTATGCACCTAACCAGGGTGCCCCAAAATGCATGAGGCAAAATCTGGCAAAAGTGACTGGACAAATAGACATCTCTAAAATAATAGTTGGTAACTTCAACATGCCACTCACATCAATAGAATAACTAGACAGGAGATCAACAAGGGAACAGAATTTGAACAATACGATAATTGAGCTGGACTTGACCGACATATACAGACCATTGCACACCAAACCAGCAGGTTATACATTCTTCTCAAGTGCTCATGGATCTTTTTTCCAGGATAGACCAAATGTTGGGCCACAACACAGCTCTCAATAAATTCAAGAAGATTGAAATTATACTAAGCACCTTCTCTGATCATAATGGAATGAAGCTGGAAATCAATAATAGGTGGGAAAGTGGAAATATTGCAAATATATAGAGGCTAAACAATATTCTCTTAAACAATCAGGTTAAAGAAGAAATTGCAAGAGAAATTAGTAAATATCTCAAGATGAATGAAAACAAGAATACAACCTATCAAAATGTATGTGATTCAATGAAGGCAGTGCTGAAAGCGAAATTTATAACCCTAAATGCCATTACTAAAAAGGAAGAAAGAGCTAAGATCAAAGAACTAACTGAACAACTGGAAAACTGGAAAAAGAACAGTAAACCAATCCCAAAGCAAGCGGAAAAAAAGAAATAATAAACATTAGTGAAGAAATAAATGAAGCTGAGAACTAAAACAAAAGAGAAAACCAACAAAACAAAAAGCTGTTTCTTTGCAAAGATCAATACAATCAACAAACTCTTAGCAAGACTAACAAAGCAAAAAGAGATAAGAGGTAAATAAAATCAGGAATGAAAGGGTGGACATTATGACTGATCCCACAGAAATTAAAAGCATCATGAGGGGATATTATGAGAAACTGTATGCCAACAAATTACAACATCCTAGATGAAATGAATAAATTCCTAGAAATGCATAAACAAACTACATTGACTCTATAAGAAATACAGTAACTCAACAAACCAATTACAAGCAAAGAGATAGAATCAGTGATCAAAAATCTTCCAAAAAAGAAAATTCCAGGACCAGATGCCTTCACAGGTGAATTCTACCAAACATTTTGAGAAGAATTAATACCAATTCTGTTTAATCTCTTCCAAAAAATTGAAAAGGAAGGAAAATTACTCAACACATTTCATGAACCAGCATTACCTTAACACCAAAGCGAGATAAAGATACTAAATGAAAAGAAAATTACAGACCAATCTTCTAATGAACATTGAGGCAAAAATTCTCAACAAAATACTTGCAAATCAAATTCAACAACATATAAAAACAATTATATATAATGATCAAGTGAGTTTTATTCCTGATATGCAAGAGTGGTTCAACATAAGAAAATCAATTAACATAATACACCGCATTGACAAACCTAAGGAAAAAAAACCACATGATCATCTCGATTGATGGGAAGCTGTGGTTTGAACCACAAATTTCTGAGCATTGGCCGTAATATAAGAAAAGGCATTTGACAAAATCCAGCATCCTTTCTTGATAAAAATGCTTCAAAAATATGTAGAGAAGGAAAGTTCCTCAACATAATAAAGGGCATATATGAAAATCTCACAGCCAACATCATACTCAATGGGGAGAGGTTGAAAACTTTCCTCTAAGATCAAGAACAAGACAAGGATGCCCACTGTCACCGTTATTCAACATTTTGCTAGAAGTTCTAGCTAGAACAATTAGGCAAGAAAAAGAAATAAAGACATCCAAATTGAAAAGAGGAAGTTAAACTCTCACTATTTACAGATGACATGATCCTATATTTAGAAAATCCTGACACATCTACAATAAAGGTACTTAAGCCAATAAATGAGTTCAGCAAAGAGGCAGGATACAAGCTCAACACTAAAAAAACAGTAGCATTTCTATACACTAGTAATGAGCAAGCTGAGGAGGAAATCAAGAAAAAAATTCCATTTGCAATAGCAACAAAGAGACTCAAATATCTAGGAATTATTAACTAGGAATATAAAGGATCTGTATTCAGAAAACTACGAAACACTGCTAAAAGAAATCAAAGAAGACCTAAACAAGGGGAAGGACATTCCATGTTCATGAATTGGAAGACTAAATATCGTTCTACCCACGTTGATTTATAGATTCAATGCAATACCAATCAAAATTCCTTTCTTGATAAAAATGCATCCTACTTTACAGAAATAGAAAAGTCAATTACTAAATTTGTTTGGAAAGGAAAGGGGCCCTGAATAGCCAAAAGCACTCTGAAAAAGAATAACAAAGGGGAGGGGATGTGGTTCAAGTGGTTGAGCATCTGCTTCCCACATGGGAGGTCCCAGATTTGGTCCCCAGTGCCTCCTACAAACAAACAAACAAACAAACAAACAGAAAACAACAAACAAGCAAGCAAACAAACAAAAACAATTCAGGAGAGCTAATGAGGCTCAGTGGTTGAGCACTGGCTTCCCGCATACTAGGTCCCGGATTCAATTCCTGGCCCTAGTAACTCAGAACAACAACAACAACAAAAAAAAATTCAAATAAAATAAAATAAAAAACAAAAATAATGAAGTTGGAGGACTCATGCTTCCTGATCTTGAAGTATGTTATAAAGCTACAGTGGTCAAAACAACATGGAATTGGCATAAAGATAGACAAATTGTTCAGTGCAGTTGAACTGAGAATTCAGGAACAGATCCTCACCTCTATGATCAACTGTTTTTCAATACATCTATGAAGTTCACTTTTGTGGAAAAGAAGAGCCTCTTCAATAAATGGTGCTGGGAGAACTGGATATCCATAACCAAGAGAATGAAAGAGGACCTTTATCTCACTCCCTGTACAAGAATCAACTCAAAATAGTTCAAATATCTAAACATAAAAGCCAGGACCATAAAACTCCTAGAAGATAACACAGGGAAACATCTATAAGACCTTGTAGTAGGTGGAGGTCTCTTAAAACTTACACCCAAAGCATGAGCAATAAAAGAAAAAATAGATAAATAGGATCTCCTCAAAATTAAACACTTCTGCATCCAAAGGACTTTGTGAAGAGGACAAAAATGCATCCTACTCACTGGGAGATAATATTTGGAAATCACACATCTGACAAGGGTCTAATATCCATGATATATAAAGAGATCTTACAACTCAACAATAAAAAGACAAATGACATGACTGAAAAATGGGCAAAAGACCTGAATAGACATTTTTCTAAAGGAGAAATACAAATGGTGAAAAAGCACATGAAAAAATGCTCAGCATCACTGGCTGTTAGGGAAATGTGACTCAAAGCTACAATGAACTATCATTTCACAACTACTAGAATGGATACTACTAACAAAACAGAAAACTACAAGTGTTTAAGAGGATGTGGTGAGTTAGGAACACACTTATTCACTGCTGGTGGGAATGTAAAGTGATACAACCACTGTGGAAGTCTGGTTGGTGTTTCCTAAGGAAATTAGATAGAGATCTACCATGTGACATGGCAATACCACTACTAGGTATATACTCAGAAGAACTGAGAACAGTGACACAAACAGACATCTGCACAGCCATGTTCATAGTGGCATTATTCACAATTGCGCAAAAATGGAAACAACACAAGTGTCCATCAACTGATGAATGTAGAAATAAACTGTGGTATAAACACATGATGGAATATTATTCAGCTGTAAGAAGAAATGAAGTCATGAATCATATGATAACATGGATTAACCTGGAGGTCATTATGTTGAGTTAAGCAAGCCAGGCACAAAAGGACAATTTTTGTAGGACTTTGCTATTATGAACTTAATATAATGAGTAAACTCATGGAGTTAATTGCTGGATTATAAATCATCAGAGAAAAGAATGTGGTGAGAGAAGAGAAAACTGAGGTTTAATCTGTGTAGAATTGGTAAAAGTTGTTTGTAAGTGTTTGGAAATGAATAAAAATGGTGAAAGCACATCACAGGACTTGTAATTAGTAGTGCTAACATATGGGCATGATAGTGGTTTGAGTTTTTGTTGGATTTTTTTTTGGAGTAATGAAAATGCTCTAGTGTTGATTGAAGTGATGAATGTACAGCTACCAAATGCCGTAGATTCTTGAGATAAATTGTATGGTTTATGAACATAAAAATAAAAGGGTGTGAAAAGATAATAAATAATAGTAATTATCTTTCATAATTTGTTACAAATGTTTCACAAAAATGCAAGGTATTTGTGGTGAGGTCACGTATGGGAGCCATGTATGATGTCATGCATGTTTGTTTTCTAAGTTCACAACTTTTCCTAATACACTTATTGTTTATGTACGTTCATGTATGAATAATATACTTTATAAAATTATTTTTAAAATGAAAAAAAAAAAACAGAAAACAAAAACAAAAAAAAACTATTGTTGTTGGGGCCTGGATCTTGCATTATTTTGTTTGCTTACATCACTTTTTTTCTTTTAAAGAAAAAGCTAATATTTCACAATAAAAGGGACTTTAAATAAAAATCTAAATTTCTTACTCTTCTATAAAACCCAGAATTTCTGACAACAATCCATCAGAGTAATGTAGGAATTGGGTCCTATAGGTAGAGTAGGTGCTTTACTCAGTTAATTGCCTGGTTTCTATAGGCATTTGAGTTTGAGACTTTTACCCATGACTCTTTCTCCTTCCCATCTACATTCAAATTGGGACCATCCAACTTACCTTGCTCCCTTGGGCTTCTGGTCCCATGAATTTTAGTTTTTGAGCAAATCCAATCAAACCTTGGAGGGAAAAGCAAGAAGAGAAGAGAGGTAGTGTTCCTCTAGTGAGTGAAACTACTAGATCACACAAGCATATACACATTGCATGTATTAAGGACTAAAATTTCAATTTTTAAGAAGAGCAATACCTCTGAAAGCCTACATAACAAAATCAGCAAGTCCCATTATTTGAGTTTTTGTCCTCTTTCATCTTGGGGCCTCCTGAAATAATAAAGGAGGTATATTTCCATTCCAGCAGTCTCTCCATCAAATTCTTTAGTTTCTTCAGTCTCCCTCTAAGCCTTGGAGCTAGTGCTGTAAAGGTAATATTTCTGGGCTACTTCTAGTCTTTTACAATTCATACAAAGGAATTTTTATGCAAAGCAAAATAAAGAATATGAGGTAAGTGAAAGAGGACAGGTTCAGATATTAAGTATAGTTTCTTCTCATTATTCAATTGGTGGAAAAGCTTTCATCTAGATTTTCTTTCCCCAGGCCATGCAGATGATTTTTAAGTACTCACCCATCTCTTATCTGAGAATGATTTATGCTGGGATGTTAGTTCCTTATATAAGGCCCTACTAAATAAGATTTACTCTGTATTCCTAGCCTGTGTTTATGCCATTGTTCAAATTTCCCTTAAAGTGCCAAGCTTTTATATTGTTGATAAGAAGATTTGTTTTCTCCAACAGCCTTGACGAAATGATCCATTCTTACTTTAATTATTCGTCTGGATAGAGTTGCATAAAGTTGAATGTCTTGAAAATTTGAGGGTTCAACTGTGTGTGACTAGCACTCATTTCTCTGTCTGTTCTCTGACCTGATGGGAAAGCATGCTTTATACTTTTACATTGATGAAGGTATAAAAGTACAATGCAAAGAGAGAAATGCCCACATTGTTACACATAGAAGGGTCTCAGCTGATGGTTCTAATTAGCCATCTTATACTCACTATCAAATTTTCTAAATGGTTTTAAAAGAAATAAATCTTCCTGTTTGTATGTTTTTGGAGTCATTATTTTTAAAGTTTTCCATGGTAGTATAGGAATGACATTATCTTGACCTAAAATATTTTCTGACCCTGACCAAGGAAGACTATGCTTTCATACAGGATGTTTTGATTTTCTGGTTCCTCTTACAGACTGAGAGAAAATTTTCATTAAAATAAAAAATGGGGAGCTGGGTATCAAGTCTCTATTGATATGAAGACCAGGGAGCCAGATGAGAAGTGATCAGTGGAAGGGAGATGATGACTCTGTTAATAAGCAAGGATCCTGGAATTGTGTAAATGGGATTGACAGGGTTGCAATATAGTTAATGAAAATGTTTTGGTGGGTTTTGCTTTGTATAAGATGTATGCCTATCATCAAACTCTGCATTCAAATCTCAACTCCATCACTTGCTAAATGAACTTGGGCAGGTGAATAAACACCAATGAATGTCTGTTTCCTAAGTTATTTAATGGTGGTAATAATAGTACTGAACATATAGGTGAAGACTAAGGAGGAAAATTAATGTGAAGACTTTAGTTCAGTGTCTTGAACATGGTAAATGCTCATTAAATGTCAGCTATTTCTAGTAACTAGTAGAAGTGCACTCAAATAAATGTGTTAAAGAAAGGAAAGAAGGAAGAAAAAGAGGAAGGGATGTAGAGAAGGAATGGGCTAACGTTATGTAACTGTAAATATCTAAAAATAAGCTTGTATTAAGCATCTATACACATAAACTGGAGTATCACACAGTAATCCCATATTGAAAATGAAAGTGTCAGATATTTCCACCTAGAACATACACCTTTTTCTTCTAAGGACTCCTACTGTGTGGAGCAGCTAACAGAAATTGTCATCAAGATCTTATTATGTAATAGCCAATAAATAATTGATACAATTATTTTAGAACTAAACACATTAATATTCAATCCTTCCTTGCTCAATGTCATAAAATGCTTACAAAAACAAATATGCCAACTTTCAATAGATCTCTAGTTCCTTCTTGGTAGACTGTGATCACTCATAATAGAGATTAACAATCTTGACTTCCTTCAATAATCTTATTACTCTCAAAGTCTTCACAGATAGCCAATTTAATTGGCTTGACATCACTGCATGTCTTACATTACCTATTTGGAATCTGCATATTCATCCCAAGTCATTGCTATAGCAATGTAATGGACCCCAGATGTCCCAGAGGAATAACTAATTGGCATTCAATGGATTTAAATATGTCCATGCAAGATGACCATGAATGGTTTCACCATAAATGCATTTTTTTTTAATGAGGTAGGAAGCAAGAGGGAGAAAGAGTTCAAGTGCACATGACTGGTCTAAAGAACATAGGCCCTTGGAAGAAAGGAGGGCAGAATTTTACTATCACAGGGGCTATGATACTTTGGATTTACTGATTAATAAGTCTTGTTCTCTCTTGACTTACTTCCAAATCCACAGGAAGGGACTTCACAAGATCCCATGGAAAGGAGGCCTTAACAGTGTAAGTGCTATTATTGAATCTCCTTAAGATACTGAGGGTACATGTACTAGAATCTAACACAAGTGGTGGTAGGGTATAGCAGTTACTTTTCCTGATTGAGAAGTAACTGTGGAAACCCTTGGATTACAGAAAGGGTAAAGGTAATTGAGGAGCAGGTGATATTAGTTCATACAAAGATAACCTTGAACCTCTCAACCCATAAATAATAAGCGTGAAAAGGTACCATTGACAATGGCATTGCCAAGTGAAACAGGAATGAACTCTGAAAATACGTGGTAGCAGCAAAGCTGATATCCTATTAAGAATTCATGCAGCTCAGAATAAGAAAAAATGGCAGCCAGGAGGTCTACATTTAGGATCACACAAGAATCCTTTGGAAACATTATCATATAGATAGGGTTTGATCAAGGCAGGTGTAGCAGTTTGTTTGGTATTATTTTGAATTTCAGAAATAGATAGTGGATTATGTTTGTAAACTAGTTTGTTCCTCTGGGCATATTAGATTGTATTAACTTCAGAGGTTTCACTTTTACTTGATTAAATTATGATTAAGGCTTTGATTGGGCCATACCAGTAGGAGTTGAGTCCCTACACCCTTGGTGGGCAGGGACTTATAGAGAAAACAATGTGGCAGAGGAGTTAGTTGGAGTTTTTGGATGCTGGAGCTCCAGGAAGTAAACACACAGGAGAGAACACAGAGGACTAGAGACAGCTCCATAGACATGGCAGAGGCCCCAGGAAGAGAGAGACACTGATATTCTACAGCTGACTTTATGGAGAGAACAGAGCAGCTGAGCCTGGAGAGGAATGAGACTTATTCCAGCCTACAGCTGAGATCAGAAGAACCTGGGACCACAGAGTCTTAAGAGGAAGAGGAAGGCTGAACCCTTGCAGATATTGGCAGCCATCTTGCTAACACATGGCAACAGACTTCGGTGAGGGAAGTAACTTACTCTTTATGGTGTGGTAACTATAAGCTTCTACCCAAAATAATTACCTTTTATAAAAGCCAACAGATTTCTGGTGCTTTACATCAGCACCCCCTTAGATGAATAATATAGCAGGGCTATCAGTTTGGGTAGTAAGGAGTGTGGTAGTATGGTGAGGAGGAGATTAATGGTTTTGTGACTTTGTATTTGTTGGATTTTCAAGCTGATATGGCTTAGCAAAATATATGTTACATAATAAAATAATTTGCCCTAAATATAACCTAAAATATTTCCATGCTTTGTACTTTATAGAAACCAAAGAGATACATTAATATTAATACTTGAACTTCAGTAGTTTGGAGTACCCTGCCTTGCTGTTACAGGATTTCATGTCTTTCTCAGAGTTCCTCTTATTTCTATTTAGGAGAACTTCTGAATTTTCCTTCTTCTCTTAAAAGCACCTTTCTGGAAATAATTGACCACACCTGCCATGTTAGTTCCCCCAGGAGTATGCTGTGCAACCAGATATTATGACATTCCCACAATTCTGCAGGGAAAAGTATTTCTCTGGTGATAGCTACTCAGGGCTTTGGGCTGGCAAACTCCATTGTAAACTATGGTAGAATTGAGAGAATGGCCCACTTATCCACTGTCTTAAACTTTCTCACCTAGATTCAAGAAACCAGCATTCCTAGATCTTTGTTTCATTTCCTTTGTCAAAATCCATTAGTTTTATGCAATATCTTTTTTTTCCTGAAAGAATTAACACGAAGACTCTTGGGTTAGATGGAAAAACAGAAAACTAACCTTTTCTTCTTTTTCAGTCATCTTTATAAGATGCCTGTACAGAAGTCCTTTTTTATGATTTTTAAACAAGAAGAAAAACAATATTATCATCAACATCAACGTTCCCAATACTACTGTCTGCATGCACATGCACACACACACACACACATTAAAGAAAACAAAACAAAGTAAAATGAAAAAGGGGTCTTCTGTTTTACAACTCAGAAATCCCCTATGGAGATGGGGGTTTATTCTCTCGTATCCAAATAATCCTCTGCTAAGGCTCAATCAAGCTTACCTTAGCTATCTAAAGTAATACAGTACAACTCTGATTTCTCTCACAGTGTTTATAAACTAATTTTAAAAACTTAGTCTTCTTTGTCTGTTTTCCTTGATTTCAGTTCCATTGCTGGTTGTCTTATTCTGCTACAATATCTGCTCAATTTAAGTTCTTTCTTCATCAATTTCCATGTATTATTCTCTCTTGCATGTGTACTTAAGAACAACTTTAATATGTAAAGTTATATGTGTGCCTATAGATTCTAAAGGATTCTTGTCTATGAGTAATATAAATGATTCAAGATTTCTTGGAGTAAAAAGAGATGAGGCTGGGAAAAGCAAGTAAGAAATGAAAATGCTCTAGAAGGGTGGGCAGCAGGATCAGTAACTAAGTTTGTGCTGTCTAATGTCCATATTAATAGGAATTGTTTCTGTAATGATTATGATATCCAATCACTCTTGCTGTTACATAATTTATTCAAGTCTCAAAGTCCAGACAAAAGCTTGGGATTGGCCCAGCCTCAATCACATTCCTGCCAGCACAAAGATATGAAGAAGTTGTGACAGGCTTGCCCCTTCATCTTTCTATTGCAAAATGTCTATTACTTCCAAAGTCTATATAGATATAAGGGATTTCTCCAAACGGGCGATAGAGGTAATGATCTAAGAGAAGTTTGGTGGTGGATGATGAAAACTTGACAACTGTTCATCAAGTATTGCCAAGTTCATTAGTCTCACGATTTTATTTGTACTTTATCTTGGAAAATGCTATATATCAAATATTAATTATATAAGAAAATATTGATTAAATTATCTATCATTAAAGTGCTAGTTTTATAAGCCTATATTCATCTACATAGACTAAATAAGGTTATGCATGAGTATTATTAGACTAAAGGAAATCATATTTTAAGCTCCTATGTATCTTTAACATTTCCCACGTTTTTATGTAGTTTTCATTTGAACTATTTTGATGGTTACATAATTTCATCAAATAGATATTCATGAATTACTTGTGCCCCCTCCTCGTCCCCACACACATGCTATTGGGCATTTAGACTTTTTCCATTTTGTTGGCTAACATAAGTAATACCATGTTTTAGTTTGAAAAGCTGCCAAAAGCAATACACCAGAAGTGGGTTGGTTTTTACAATGAGGTTTATTGGCTTGCAAGCTTATAGTTCTGAGGCGGAGAAAGGTGTCCAGATTAAGGCATCATCAGGTGATGCTTTCTCCCTGAAGACCAGCTGCCAGAGGTCCTGGACTCCTCTGTCACATGGCAAGGCACATAGCTTTGTAATGCCAAGCCTCCCATACAGATTCCCACACATACACACACAAACACACACAAATTAAAATGCAATATATATAAAGCATTATATTTATTGCATATTATTATAATATATAATTATATATATAATCCTTTATTAGGAAATAACTATATATTACATATTTATTACACAGGAAGGAAAAATAATCTGATTCTGACATATACAACTGTGCAATAATCCTGGAAAATCTGGCCTTGAAGCTGGTAAGTAGTAGCAGGCTAGTCCCTCTAGTCCCTCATTACCTATTATTGATTCTCACATTTGCCGAAAAACCCATTCCAGAAGCATCTGAACCTAAAGAAAATACTCAATCTGTGTCTTGGAAAAACTATAAAAAGTAACTGCATGAAATTAATGGCAACATCTGAGCTTGTGGGACTGCTCATCACATTTAAAGTTGAAAGTAGGTATCTTAGATGGCAAGAGAGTGTTTAGGGTGAAACACTGCAGGTAGTAACAGAATTTAAATACCAAAGATCATTTTACCACAGAAAAGAGGTAGACAGGGTAGCTGAAATAAAGGTTACACCTCACACTTAGGGCATTATTACTTCAAAGCAGTTTCCATTTATAACATATTTAAAAAGAACTACTTTGTAATAATTAGTAGATTATTCTATAAGTTATTCAATAGTACTAAAAATTATTTTGAGTGTCTCTCTGCAACTCAAAATATTTGCGTATAACCACGTAGGATAGAGCAGAGAGAGATTCAAGTAAGTTTGCTGAGAGATAATTTTTCCTTTTAATACTAGAGTTTGCCTTTCTGATTATGAAGATAGAGTGAGGCTACATTTTCCTTGAAAAAGGTCTCTGTCTTATTCATACTTGCTCTCCATATATAATTTCTGACATAATGAAAATATGCTTAATAAATATTTTTAATGAATTAATTATTAGACTTCTAAGGGGATGAATGTAAAAATATAATTTTCTTTTCAACATCAGCAAAATGTCATTGTAGATTATTCATGCCGTTGTTAAACAATTCATTCATTGTTTTAGAGAAATCATTACAATCCAGTTATATTGCTGCTATTTTTTGGATTTATCAAACATGCAATGAGATAGAAAATTTGTGCAAGCAGGATTAACAAAATGGTGTCACAATAATATTTTCAAAATACAAAAGCTTATTTTCATTAACAGTATGCATTAAAAACATCACAATTAATTAATTTACATTCCTAAAAAAATTAACAAAAGAAAAATAGCTCTTTGGACTAATGTTTCTTTTTTTTTTTTTTTTAGGAGTTACCGGGGATTGAACCCAGAACCTTGTACATGTGAAGCAGATTCTCAATCACTGAGCTACACCCACTCTGCTTTTTAAAAAAGTTTTCTTTCAGGCTAATGTTCATTTTTAAAACACATTCTAAAACTAATGGCTTTAATAATTTCATGTTGTGTATAATTTATTTAATCTCTAGCAATATATTATTCCTGATTGCTTTTAAAAGACAAAAGAATATTATTTTTTAATATTTTGGCAAGTTTTTTTCTTTATTTACAGGGTATATTCCTCTTACATAAAATATAAGTAAAACAAAAATATTAGGAAAGGTAAAAAGCTGATATAATAAATACAGAGAACAATCAATAAATGAATATATACATATTTTAAAGTAATTAAACTATGAGAGGATTCCATTCCTCAATGCACTTTTATTTACATTTGGATAAAATTAACTAGAACCAGCAGCTCATGATTTTTAACAATATAGCAATGAGTACCCTAGATTATAAAATATGACAAACTCAATATGTAAACATCCCATATGAGAATTAGATTTAATGTTGTATGTTATATTTTTTTAAAAAAGCATTGACAAATAAGAACAAGAATTTATCAAGTGGTACCGACATGCTTTCCTAGAGGAAGCTAACAATTAGGAAAATGACAGTTTAAAATTTTTTTTGAAATTCTTCACAACAGAAGAGTGAATTATGTTTATAATGAATGAAGCAGTAAAGCTAATGTGTGAAAGTTGCAAGGCAATTGTTTCATTACCATAAAGAAAATATTTTCATAATCTTTTCATCATTTGTGTAGCTGCCTCAAGGTGAAGCTAAGAGACTCTGAACTGCAGCTCACAGTTAAGGGGATTCTGATGCCTCAGACCAGATGACTTTAGTTCCTTGTCCAACTTGTAGGCCCCATGATTCCATCACACATGCTAGATCATCTTTCACAACACCTGATGATACTATTGAAATGGACTGTTTCATCACTTCTTTACTTAAAATGGAATCAAATTACTGAAATATTGTAGCATATTTTCGACCTATGTAAGGGTCAATCCCACGTCCACTAGCCAATAGAGTGGTGAAGGGGCAGTCCTTACTTTGGGAGTTTGTTGATACCTCTGAGCAATTGCAAGGGTGAGAAAGATATTCTGTATTCTCAGGGTCAGTGTAGCTTAAAATAATTGGCATTTTATGATACACCCAGCTAACTGACAAGTATTCTCAGAAGTCTCCCTTAAGCATCCTAATAGTAGATAAGAACTCACATTGGATGGATCATTTTCATGTTGCAGGTGAATTCTAGTTTGAACCTGTACTTCTTTAATGAGACTGCCCAGTCCTCAACAATATTTATTGTTATAGTTAGCAATGTCGATTATTTTTGCCTGATGTATGGTGAAGCAATTATATTGATAAAAGTTTCTTTTTCTTTTTACTTTCTTCTCTTTTTCTCTGCTCTTGTTTTCCTTCTCTTTTTGATTGAGTCATCTCTTTTTTTTTAATCCCAGTGCAGATTAAACCTAGGGTCAAGATTTATTTTTAGTTTAACTGTTGGAATGAATAAAAAATAAAAATAGATGTATCTGGTTTTAATAAAGATGTCAGGAAATGGCAAGGATGTAGCCTGAAAGAAAAATAAAATAAAATAAAACTCAGATTTGTGAAGACCAAATCTGATTTTATTCCTAAAAGAGGATTAGCTAAGAGAGTGTTATTGAGATTTTATACTTCTAGGACAAATGGATGGGATAGTTTATATATGCAAAGCAATGGTAAGAATATGGGCAAATATACATGTGTCAAATGGAAATTGTGTGCACAAATGTAGGGGCAGATGTTAAAGAAAAAACTGCGCTGGATATGAAATAGGTATTGATGATGTTATTCAGGGGACTGCAATAGCAGGGAAGAGAGAGTAGAATTCAACTCTGTCAAAACAAAGGAAGTCAGTTTCTTAAGGGCTTGGAGCGGGATGGAGGAAAAGCAGTGTGAGAGAGTAAGGGGGTTGATCGCTGGGATGGGTGAGTGATTTACTGAGGTGCAATGAGGACAGTTTAGTTCCACGGAGATAGGTGAGGGATTTACTGAGGTTGCGATTTGGGTCGCTGGGTTCAGAATGTTTTCCTTTATAGTAATGAGGCCACTGGGAGTCTGTGCAGGCTGGGGGAGAGGAGGAGGGAGAAAAGCAACTGCCTAGTTAGGAGTCTCTCAGGTAGCCATGGTGAGAGGGGAAGGAGGGGAGCAGGGGGTGAGATTGATCTTTTTAATAGTTAGGGTTTGAAGTTGTCATGTTTTTTTTTTTCCCTGCAGTTTTAGTTAGTTTTCTTTGAACTCGCACAGCTGCAAATAGGAAGTTTCAAGGTAGTCAGGACAGGGAAGGGAATGGATGGGACACATAAAGCGTTAAGCTGGCAGCTTGGTCAAGAAAAAGAAAAATCGCCTGAGTCACAGCATAGTACAAAGGTTATGGGCATTTGCTCCAGGATTAGACTACTCTGTCTGACACCTGACACCACCATATTTTATCTCTGTGGACCAGTCACTTAGGTTCTTTGTGCCTCACCTTTCTCCTCTGCAAAATATTGGTAATAATATTTGTTGCACAGGTTATTGTTAAGACTGAACAAACTAATGGATATGATCCTCTTAAAAGCATATATGACACATAGAGAAATGCTCACCACTTGCTAGCTATTAGTGTGCTTATTATTTTTATGCATAGAGTTGGCAATGTGCATTATTCTGTTACTGTGCACTGAGAGCCCTGAGCTTGAAGCATTACCCACATTAATCCCTAGTCAGGTTCCTTTTGTGCTTGTTTCTCACTGGAGCACTAAATGGGTTCTTAGAATTCTGAAGGTAAGCACACCAGAAGAGGGTCCATGGTGAAGACATGCTAGAGGTGAGTGGGTCAGGACTGGGACAGAGTTAACTGAAACAGCACACTCAAAGTGTAGCCCAGGGAATCCCATGGTGGTGTTAGATGCTAGTTTGATGGCTGGAAGGCAGACTCCAAGGCAGACTTCAGGGGAGCTGTCAGGTTGCATCCAGCACACTGGGCACAGCTCAAACTGGAAGGGCCTTTAGGAGGTGGACCTTACCAAGAACCATTTTCAGAGATCCACAGGCCAGCATCTGCCCTACTGGTCAGCGGGAACGTTGCATGGTAACCTCAACCATGCAGAAGTCAATGAGGAATGCAAAAATGCCAAGGCCTGGAATATTTTAAAGATGTGCAAGATTCCCGAATTTCCTTACGCTTTTACAACAACATAATGAAATTGACCAAATCTCTTAAAGAATAAAATGGAATACAGGGCCTAGTTCAATGATTTGCTGGTAATGTTAGGTATTTAGGTAAAAGTGTGAATTTAATATTTAGTGTTTCAATCAGATATTCCAATTAGTCCTTCAAATTCAGTCGGTTTTGGAAATTTGTCACAAACTGGTTGGTAGCTTGTGCTGTTGAGCCCTACAGCTTGGAAAGGTGGTGTGTCTCTCTTCATGCCTTTAAATAGAGAGCATAATTCACTTGGGAAAACAGAACTTACTATAAACCCCTTATATATTTCACAGTACCTTTGTTTACCCCTTCTGCTGTTCCTATAAAGAGGAACTGCCAGAAATTTGACTCTTTTCCAAATTGCTCAAGTCCTATTTACTTTTGCGCTATGTGGAGCTACACCACAACATAAATGCAATTTTTTAGTTCTAAAATAACATGGTTATACTTTAGGAACCGCATTACAAAAATTGTGTGTGCATGGAAGAATCACTATATACCAATTTTCTCAAGAAAAGATCTTTATTATAAATGAATTGCCTGGCTATTACTTAAGCCATTTTAATTGGATAAGTACCAGAGAAATAGCATGCTTCAAACTCTTTACACAGCTCTCTAACTTCTCTTCGTGTGTGTTTTCTTATGAAAAATGTTGTTTCTTATATTGTTTACAACTTTCTGCCATGGGAAGAAAATATATCCCTTATTTCTGGCCAGTTTCCTATGATAAATTTTACGCTCTGAGTGAAAATTCCAAAGACATATGGGAATAAGAGTGACATTGGACAACCTAACTTCTGATGATCTTTTCTTTATTTAAGAATTCACCTACATGTGTCTACACTGTCTATCTAGCTCTAGGGAGATGAGTGATTGTCAGCTCTTGTAACACTACTTTAATAAAATTATTTGATTTTTTATATTATTTTCAAAAATATTTATTAAATAAATATTTTATTTTTGGAACCACTCTAGATAGTGACAGAAGTATGTGATTAACTACCATTTTTAAATTTCTCACTTTTTTGAAGTAACAAGATATACTTAATTAAAAGAAGCAAATGGTATAATCATAAAAAATGTATGTAATGAAAGACCATATTTCATAAGAATTTAAATGTTCAAATCAGTGGATAAATAATGAGAAAGTTCACTGAGCCTGGAGTGTTTTCTAGGCACAGTCTAAGGAGAATACAGGCATTGAGATAGATAAGGAATTCTAAGTAGAGTAAAAAGTCATAATCAAAGGCTTAGTAAGAGTGCATATATTCATGTATCTTGTGTATGTAAGTTAGTTTCAATATGCCAAAAGTTGAAGTGTAGTGGAGAATAAGCTAGAGAATTAAAATGGACTTAAACGATTGAGGTCCTTGGCTCATGTATGGAGGAGTATAGAATTGATCCAATAGGTGATAGGTAAAGGGAGTGATCGACTTTTAGTCAGGGTTTTCTAGGGGAACAGAACAAATTTTATATATATATATATATATATATATATATATATATATATATATATAT
>JAKSZT010054524.1:24545918-24577140 GCA_026826555.1 Tolypeutes matacus
ATATATATATATATATATATATATATATATATATATATATATATATAATGAAGTTTTTATGAGAATTGTCTCATATGAATGTGGGACTGGGCAAGTCCAAATTCCATAGGCAGGTTTCAAGCTAGGAATGCCAATGAAAGTTTTTGATGAATTCCTCCAGAGAAGCTAGCTGGCAGAAGTAGAGATGGAAATTCTCCCCTCTGACTGCTGAAGTAATCTTTTTAAGGCCTTCAACTGATTGGACTAAAGTTCTCTTATTGTTGAAGGCAGTCTCCTCAGTTGATTGTAGATGTAATCAGCCATATATGTAATCAACTTACTGATGTTTTAAATCCGTGAAATATCCTCATAGTAACAATCAGGGCAGTGCTTGCTTGACTAAATGATTCTACACCATAACCTGGCCAAGTTGACACATGGACTTAACTATCCCACATGATAAAGGGAATGACATGGTTAAAAACAGCTATTACGATTATCAAATGCAATGATAATGTGCAAGATGCCTTGACTTAAGAAACACTGTAATAAAGAAATCTTGTAACTTTCTACATGTATGTGTTCCATCAGAGCTGGGACCAGAATGAAATCATGGCAATTGTGAAGAAAGTGTCAAAGAATGGAGATGTCGTTAATGAACATGATTTCATGATAGCTTTTCTTGGAGGAAAGCAGATCCAATTATGATTTCCATATTTTGTACCTGAAGTATAGTGTTTCCAATAACAGAAGAAAGAAAATGGGGAAAGAAATGCTAAGAAGGAAAGACAGTGAAGTCACTGTCTGGCCTAATGAGATGTAATTAGGGGATAATTGAGGGAAATATTATAAAGGCAAAGTAAATACAAATGGAATGATGTCAGGATGGCAATATTGACTTGGGAGAAGTCATCAAGATACAATGTCTATGTGAATAAGTTCACCAAGAAAAAGAGTATATATAGAGAAATGTAGAGGGCAATCAATGATTGGGTTAGTCATTTCCACCATCAGGAGATGGATGGGAGATAATACATCAAAGGGATCATAGTTGTAGAAGTAGAAGTTCTACAACTTTTACTTCCAAAATAATGTCATGGATGTCAAAGTGGAAAAGAGTTTTGGGAAGGAGTATTTGGTTAAAAGTATTGGCCTTTTGATATGGTGCCAAATAAGGAAAAGTGAGAAGAAAAGTCCCTTGAATGAGACAAGAGAGTGACAACCCCTGATATTTAATAGAGTTATTCAATATAATCATGGAACAGAATCCTAATATCATGGTGTAAAGAAATAAAGGTAAGGTGAGAAAATGGAGGTAGTAGAAAGAGACAACTTATATTTGAAGGTGTTTATTAAAGATGTGGGACAATAACTAGAGAAGACATAAGATAATGAGTAGACATTTTTCCCCCAAAAATGACGGCATTTCTTTACATGTTTGAAAGTATACAAATGGAAAATCTCTGAGATGTTGGAAAGATTTAAAGCACAGGCAGAAGAGTGGGTTGTGTCTGCTTCCCTTTTCCACGTTAACTTTTTATACCTTTAGTGCAACTTTCTCCGTTTCTTTCAAAACTTTTTCTCATCAGTTATTGCCTTTGAGGCTTGCATTCTCAAGCAGCATTCTACACTGGTTCTTTGCCTGTGTCTGCAAACATATTCTGGTCTCCCCGTCGAAAAGACTGTTTCCCTTACTCAAGCTACCTTTCAGCTACAGGCTATCTCTCTTCTCTTCAAACCAAACTTAAAGATTTTTCTTCCTTTGCTCTTGTTGCATCTTCTTCCAAGTTCCACATCCATTGCTATAACACCTTGCCCCACCACTCCATGGACACTGCTTTTGTTAAGATCAGTAATACCCTCTTTGTTAGCAAATCAAATTGCTGACATCTCTTTCCTTAAAACATTCTTACACTTTGGTTTTATGATACCACGTCCCAGCTTTTCTTCTTACCTCTCAGGTTTCTTTGCTGACTCCCCTTCTGCCCTCTCTTCTTCTCACTCAGTCTATACTTCTGTGCTTTGTTCCAGTGTCTTTAGTTAGCATCCTTATGCAGTTGTGATGGTTTGTAACTATGTACCCCAGAAAAACAAATTCTTAAATCCAATCCATTCTTGTGGGTGTAAATCCATTGTAAGTAAGATCTTTTGATAAGGCAACTTCAGTTAAGGTGTGACCAACCTCATTCAGGATGGGACTTAATCCTAATATTGGAGTCCTTTATAAATGGAATGAATACAGAGGGAGAGAAAGCCACATAATCAAGAAGCCAAAATCAAGGAAACTGGGAGAGAAGGGATGCAGCCATGTGCCTTGTCAGAGGAGCAAAGGATGGCCAGCAGCCAGCCAGTCTTCGGGAAGAAAGCATCACCTTGATGCTTTTGCAGTCTCACAACTGTAAGCTACTAAATTTCCACTGTTCAAGCTGACCCATTTCATGGTTTCTGTTCAGCAGCCTAGTAAACTAAAACAGCATTGAATCTTAATTCTGGATAATTGCCAAGCAACTCTCTCCAGAGAGTTCAGGCTGGATACCCACTGCTTACTGGATGCCTAAAGATTCCTTAAACTCAACATGTCTAGTGCTAAAGTCATTTTGTCCCAACATCCCCAAACCTGCTCTTCTTCCTGTGTTGTGTTTCTCAGTAATAGCCCACCTTCTACCAACTGATGCAAGCCAGAAATTCCACTGTCATCCTTGCTCCTTCCTTCTCCCTATCTCTCATGTTCCATCATTATCAAATCCTCTTGATTTTCTTTCCTAAAAATCTATTGAATCCATGCATGTCTTTAGATTGTTGCAGATAGTCCCACAACTGATGGCCTTGATAATGGCTTTGGTCCCTTTCTAGGTCTTTGCTCACATACTTCCTCCAATCCATAAGGCAGTACTAAAATATGAATCAGGTCAGGTCATTCTCTTGGATAGAATACTTGCAGAGTTCCTTCCTATCCATTGCATACCAGGTATAGCAGTTTGAGTTATTTTATGACTCCCAAAAAGAGAAAGTTTATATTTGAAAACTGCTCCAGTCCTCCGGTTGTAATACCCTTTGATTCTATTAAATGTAGCTGATTGGCCTTTGATTAGATTACTTAATAAGATTGCTTTAGGGCTTTTTATTGGACTACCAGTAAGGTATGACTCAGGTTGAGTTCCTGTCCCCTTGCTGGATCTGATATAAACTGATACTCAGACAGACACAGAAAGAGAGAGCTCTGTCATTTTTGATCCTGCCATGTGGCAGAAGGGAAAGTCTCAAACAGGTGAGGCTCTGGGGTGAGATGATCCATTTGCCTGATAAGTTACAGCTGAGATTGGGAAGAGAGCAGAACAGCCGAGACTGATATAGGAGGCCTGGAGAGAAACAAGTCCTATGCCGGGAGAGAGGGGACTACTGGATCACTTAAGCATGAAGTCTTAAGAGGCTGGGCCACAGAGCCCAAGAAGAAAGGGTGAGCCTGGGAAGGAAAGAGAAACCTGGGCAGAGATTGGCAGGCATCTTGCTTCACCACAGGGCAATACGCCAGTATCAACAGTAGCTGACTTTGGTGAGAAAGCATGTCTGTGCCTGGGCTTGGACTTTTCATGGCCTTGGAACAGTAAGCTTTTACCCCAAATAAATACTCTTCGTAAAAGCCAACACATTTCTAGTACTTTGCAAAGGAGCCCTTTTGCAAACTAATATACCAGGCAAAGTTGTTAACATGGGTATAATTACTTTTTATTTTTATTATTATTATTTTTAAGACAGGCTACATTAAATAAAATTAATTAATTAATTAATTTTTAAACAATTTATTGAAGTATACCATTCATACATGAACATACATAAACTATAAGTGTTCAGTAAACATCGTGAACTTACAAAACAAACATGCATAACATCATACAGGGCTCCCACACATCACCCCCCCCACAAATACCCTGCATTGTTGTGAAACATTTGTTAACAAATCATGAAACAGCATCATCAAAGTATTACTACTAACTATAGTCTGTATCTTCCTCCCCATACACTTTTTAAAAAAGCTTTATTTATTTATTTATTGACTTTTATCCACTCCCGTTTTTGCTGTTTCTCTGTCCATTCGTTGGGCAACTCTCTGTGTCCGTTTGCTGCCCTCTCTTCTCATCTTTCTCCTCATGTCTTCACTGGGATTTGATCCTTGGATCCGATGTGGGAGAGAAGCATCCTACTGCCTGCGCCACCTTAGTTCCTGGTTTTTCGGTACATCTCGTCTTGGCTCTCCCTGTGTCACTCTCCTGTTACGTCATCATCCTGCTGCATGGCTCGGGGGGCATGACGGCTCACCCATGCACAGGGCCCGGCGGCTTACCCGGGGCCTGGAGGCTCACCTGTGCATGGGGCTTGGTGGCACACCCACACACAGGGCCTGGTGGCCCACACACATTCTGTATTTTTCTTTTTTTCTTTTTACCGGGAGGTCCCGGAGATTGAAGCCGGTTCCCTCCATAAGGGAGACAGATGCCCAACCACCTGAGCCACTTCCATGCCCCAGTTATATCTCTTAAGTTTGACCAAAGATACCCAAAGTTACAGTCTTTTCCCATACAGGATGATCATATAACAAATCAGGCTTAGTTTATCACCAGCATTCTGAAAACCAGACTAGGTCTGGGGACTCATGCATGGTTTCTAAAATAGCAAAAGTTTAGCCTACCCTGATTATCACAAAATCAGGACAGTGAGAATATTCGCATTAATAGTAACTTTTTAAATGAATTAAATACCTATATGCCAGGCATTATCTCACTTAACCCTTAGGATAACCTTATGAATGATTTGAATCAGATCTGTGTGGTTCTAAGGGTCTCTTTAAAAACAGCAAGATTTACTGCTTTCCAAGTTCTTTATAGCAGATCCATGCTGATATCTACAGACACATTTCTTAACACTCCACCTTCATTTCTTGTGCCTCAGGCAGATTGAATCTCTTGTCATTCTCTGTGCATGTTCTCTTTTGTGAGTTCCTGGAATTTTTCCCCCATCCCTTTGCCAGAAAAACTGTTACTTAACTTTCAGATCTTAACTTGGATGTCCCTTACTTTAAACTTTCACTAATCATGCCACAAATCCCAAGTTGGTACCAATGCTATGTGCTTTCACACAATCCTTTTGTTCAACTCATGGTGTTTTTGACACTCTATTGTAATCACCTGTATATCCTATTAGGAGGCAAAATCTAGGAGGGCTTTTTGTATTGTTCAGCATTGTATCTCTCAAAACAGTGCCCAGCACAGGTTGAGTGTTCAGGGAATGCTCACTGAGTGAGTGGAGAGAATGCTCATTGAGTGAGTAGATGAATAAATAATATAGATGCAGACTGATTCCAAGATAAATGAAGATAAATTAATAAATTCAGTTAGGAATGTGTTTCATGGAAATACAAAGTAAGAGCATCTGTTCAGAATAAGAGTTAGGCCACAGTGAAAAGGAAGAAAAAGAGGAGAAAAAGGAAAGGTCTGGATGGTCTTAATGATCATGGAGAAGCAATATGATCGTTGAAAAATGCAAGGGAGCCAAATTAAAATTGCATAGCATATATGAAACAACAATGATTTCTGCATTTTTCTTTGCATCCTTCTATGGATGTTTGTCCTGTAAAGAAAAAGCCAGTAGTTGGATGGTAGAAGTCCAAGGTTGAGAATCTAGTCGATGCTTGTGGTGGTATAGTGTGAAGTGGGGGTGGGTACTGTGAGTTAGGGGTTAAAATGGAGATGAAGTTGATTGATGAAGACAGCACTTACCTAGTCAATCTTAGAATTTGTGCTAAAATAAACTCATTATGCTTGGACAAATTGATGGCTATGTGAACTGGGGGTTTGTAGTAGCTAGAACTTTGGTTGAAGACACAGAGGTGGAGTGGAGGGATCTGGGAGGAGACAAAGCATCAGCAGAAGAAATTATTAAATTCCGTATTTCCGAGTTGATCCTGTTGCCTGTAAAGATAAGAATCTACTTTTCAAAAATGTATGTGTTGCTATCAAGAACAAAACTGGTCATAAGTCATGGGAAGCAGAGCATATTGTTTATTCATTGGCAAAATTGTAATCATTATGATTGTTAGAGTTTCTTCAAAGGGAAAAAATTAATATCAGCTGAGGAACATCTTCCTATATCATCCTCCTTAATTTCAATCATTGTGGAAAACTAAGACTGGGAGACAACTTTCCTTATGGCTACTAATTATCCATCTAATTCACTTAATTATGGATGGATCAATCACTCTCCAAGCATTTTGTTGATCAACATGTTGATTTTGTGTGCTCAATGTGGTGCTAAGTACTGGAAGTAAACAAGAAAAATAGAAAGCATGATCTTTACCCTGTCAATCTGCCAGTGTACCTCTGTATCAATCTGCCCTGATTTCAATGCCACTTCACTCTTATATTAATTGTATTAGTGGTGACACAATGAACTTCATTGATAATTCCTTTCTCTTTAGCTGTTCTTCCATAATTCCCTTTTGGGTCAACCATAATTCTTGGCTCTTTTATGTAGACAAATCTCATAATTTTTTCTCTAATAAAATACTAACCTGGCATTATGTCCCAGATTATAGTAAATTTCTTTTGTATTCTAATATCCCTTATGTTTCTTTCTTAAAGAAAAATCTGATCTGCAGTTTTTCTTTCCTGAATTTCCATCATTTGTAGCTTTTGTTTCACTAATATTCTATTTAAAAAAAATCTCTTTAGTTTTCCCTTTTCCTCTTCTGAAAATTCTACAATTATCATTATTTATCAGAAGTTTATGTAATTTCTCCTTAACTGATTATTTTTTCCTCTTCCTCCTTAAATATAGCTATCATGTTCATGATTTAGAATATTTTTTCCCAAATTTTACTACAATCTTCTTATTTTTAATATAGGACAATTTCAAATTAAATAGATTTTAATGACATTTTCTGGAATTTCATTATTTAAAAATTTAGCTGCAGGACTGTGATACTGCCTTTCATTTATGAGTTGATATTGTCTTAATGAATATAGACTAAGAACTGCAACTTCCATAACCAGTATTGAAATTTGTATGGAAATATTTATTTTTGATCCATGGACCAATGCCAAAGCCACGGAAGATAAGTGGCAAGACACTATTTCATGTGGAAATGTTGTTACTCCATGAAAGAATGAAAATAAAACAGATTAAAAACACCCCTGTTTGATTTCTGCATTAATAATATCTTGCACCCCTCCTCTTAACTTACAGTGCATTGCATGTCTTTCCTCATAATCAAAGTATCATCTCTGTGGATGTCTCCCTCTGGATTAAAGTGGTTTGGAATTCTCAAACTCTTCTGAAGTACTAGAATGGGTTGCCCAAGAGCCAATGTTATTCCTTCGGAGAAAGGTTTGCAAACTGCATAATTACCTATTTGTGTAGAAAGGCTTATGTGAGACTTAAGTAGAGTTTGGACTCTGCAAAGTCTTCTGGAGATAAGTCTCATAACTCTCATATGTTCTTTAGTATTTGGAAAAATCCTGACAATAAGAATTTTTAGGATCAAACTTTATGTCCTCCCTTTCCTTTATATTCTGCTTTGATGGCTGAATATAAGAGATAACTCCTTATACCTGTTGGTGACCAGCACAATAGAAAAATCACTGATGATCCCATTCAGCAATTTGCAAATTGATAAACATATGATCACACAGGGCCTTTCAATACGCCCACATTCATTGGCTTATTCTCTACAACACCTGTTTTAATTTGAGCCTTTTTACCATGCAGCCATATATGGCTCCCACCAGTCCCTTGCAAGGCAGGGAACTTAGGCTGAATATTTAATAGGAGTATCTCATGGAAATACAACTAAGGCTCTGATCATGAGGATAAACAATGCATACACTTTTGAAGTCTGGCTGATGCATCTATTTTTATTTTGTACAGTAGCCCATACATGCTTCTGTGTGCTATAATCTGTTTACTTTCAACACTATACTCTTCTCTCCCTCCCTTTGCAAAGTGATTCAGCAGATTGAATTCAGCATTTCACAGTTACATAACTATAAATGCTGGGCAAGGTTTGTAGATTTATATGCTCTGCCCCACAGAACAGTATAACAAATTAGAGATTATAAATCAATTTAGTTACCTTAGGTTGGAGAGTTTTAAAAATGCATTTATTTATGTAATAGAATTTTCTGTGAACATTTGAATCCTTTGCCTTTGGTATATTTGTTTTTCATGAAATATGTGGAGGTATTCAGGGAAAGAAAATATTTATTTGGAGTTCAATTGTTTTAATTTTTTATTCTTAGAACATCATCTGGAAATGAAGTGTAAATTTTTTTAATGAATAAACATTGTACATCAATCTGTCAATCAAAGAATCCTTGAATAGAAGAAAAATGCTAATTTAGCCATCATCTTTGACATATGAAAATTTTGTTCAATTCTACCTTCCAGTAACATAAATTTCAGAAACTAAGGCCCTATATCTAACATATTAATATAGAAATCCTAATGGAATTATCTATTGTGCAATCATATAGAAGGGTTTTTGCTTGTCAAAAGAGATGGTACTCCATTTAAAAAAAAATACTTAATTTTTTTTCTTCTAAGTACTATGGCAAATTAGAATATTCATTTCTAATATGACCTTTGATGTGCCAGGCACAGCCTTTAGGACACATGTGCTGGTCTATGCAAAGAAATTAGTCCACTTTTAACTCTGTCTCATTTTCAGAAACAGAATCTGCACATCAACCGCACTGATGAGTTTCTTAATTAGAATTTGTGGTTTGTGGGTCTGGAGCAAACCATCCCATGTTACATTAGCCACTTCCAGGCTCAAGCAATAAACACAGGCAGGTTTGTTCCAGTTTTAAGTCCCACATTTCTACTGTGGATGTAAACTCTTGTAGAGATGAATTATTCAACTTCTTAGTAGTTCACAAAATTAGTTTATTGGTTCACAATCAGGTTTAAATTTAAGAGGTATTGCAATATTATAGAAATAGAGTGTATTGCAAAAAGTAATAATTGTGTGTTTTCTGAAAATTTTAGTTACAATGTGAGTGTGTATATGTGTGTACATGCTGTACTAGTTGCAATTTAAAATATATGTATATATTTAGATAAGTCTATAAATATATACACACTTCTTTTAACTGTAGATAAAGTTAAAAAATATCACAAGCATTTCAGTTATTTGCTTTTTAGAATCAATATTCAACTGTATCAGTTGCACAAAATTATTACTTGTATGAAGTTAATATTACTATTATTTACTGAATGACAACTACTCACCAAATACTGAGAGTGCTTTCCTATTTTTATCTATTTTTAGTCCTGATAACTCTGTGAGATGATATGTAGAAATAAGTCCTTTTTACAAGTTAAGAAAATGAAACAGAGAAAGAACTGATTAGAACGTGGAACGCTGCAACAAATATACTAGCAACATTTTCCAAACTTGAGTTTACTGTGTTTTTAAAAAATGCTATTTCAAATAGTTGAGTTCCATGCTTGACTGGATTTTGGAAATGCTGGGTTAAATCAAGTAACTTTTTTTTTGTTTTTACTGCAGCAAGTCTTTTGGGTTTGACATTAATATTAATGCTAATGGGTATCTTGAATTACCAATTGAGAAGAAATCGATATAGCATGCATATCTCAGACTTATTTGACATAGAACCACTTATAATGTAATTTCTTCAGAATATTGTATACTGGAATACACTTTGGGAAATGTTGAATTTAATGATGTCAACTGAAGTAAATGGAATCAAGCCTTTGTAAATGAAGTTGGAGTAGTGTAATGATAAGAGATGGTGCTTTCTTGAAATCAGACTGAACTCTAATTTCCCTATTAGCAGGAATTTGAACATGGGAGTGTTTGGTATTTCCAAGATCAATATTCGACTTAAATGTATATACTCTGGTCCACTGTCTATAAGGAACTCATTTTAGTGAATTTAGCAGTCGTAAAGGTGTTGTGTTTATTTGTCTTTCTTACAATTAATTAATAATCCAAATTAATCATTACAATTTGTATATAAAAATAATGTGCTACAGCCAATTATCAGACTTTTTGTAGGCTGTATTTCTTTAAGTCACTCCATATTGAAGTTACAGCAGTATAAATGAAGGAAACATTATTATTTACTTTGTTCAACCCCTTCTCATAGATTTTGAGAATAAGAGATGATCTCAAATCCTTTTAAATCAGTGCACTGATTCCCAAAGAATGGCAAACCCAGCAGTCCTTTTAGCTGCCACTTACTGCAATCAATATATTTTTATTTGTACTTCTACCTTTGACTTAAAATATACATGAGAAGTCCCCAGCAGAAAGGTTCTGCTTCAGTGGCTCTTAGTATTTTTTTGGAAGAGCCATGTATTTCCTGGGAGGAGGACCACAGAAGGTCTCTCATTTCTGCTTTAGAGGAGCCTCAGTGACCTGGCCGTTGGGGTCCTTATTCTCTGCTCCCCCCACCTTTCTAGTGTGTTGTGTACCTGCTCTTTTCCTCTGGTTAGCGTTCCTGTGTCTCTCCAACGAGGGTACCACATGAGCGAGGCTGAACTTCAGCCCCAGTGTGTGCCCCTGTCCCAAAGCGACAGGTCTACATCCACAGAGACGTTTAGTGGGGCAGCTGTCTGTTTTCCACTATTTCTTTCTTATAAACATCTTTCCCTAGGGATTGGCATGAATGCAGAATACTGGGAATGAGAACTGGCTGCATACAGTGGCCTAAAAACTCTCTTTCCCATAAAAGAACAACCGTTACCTTCGGACAAAGACCATGAAGCTTTGAGGATCATTCTTGCTGATTTTCATCTGGCAGGGCAGAACAGTTCATCCTCTAGACGTGCCTAGATACGCTTGCTTCTCTGGTTTTCACAAAGCTTAGGATATATCTCTGAAACACCAGACAAAAACTATACCAATTAAAATGCTACTACTGATTCTACTCTCTTGACTATTACAACTAACACTGAAATGTGCTTTACATAATTATTTCACTTGAGCTTAACAAGGTACTTTAAGAGAGGCGTATGCAATGCTCATTTCTCGAATCATCCAAGTGTGATTAGATCATTTTCAAAAAGCTACTCGGCCAAAATTTGAAGCAAGAGCTATGTAATTCTTGGGTCTTGGTACAGAATGAAGCTTATTTAGTCACCATGTGACTTAGCCTCACCTAGTCTCTCATTTCAAAAGAACAGCTTTCATACCATCTTTATAGTCTGTTTGGGCCTGGGGAGTAGGACAAGCTTAGCCATCTCATCTAATTGACTAATAACAAATGTCGGGAGAATCAACAAAATGTGCAGAATGGTAAATATGCCTTCTATGAGAAATGAGAAATTAAGGGAGGGTGTACATTTGGGGGAGGCTTTTAAGTACTACATGAGTCACTGAGAAAGACAAAGGGAGGAAGAGACTAATTAAAGAGGAAGGGAAATGAATCAGTTTAGAATTGCAAAGAATTGAATTAGAAGACAAAGATGTGAAATGAGAAGGAGAAATTGTATGTTAAATGCACATAATCATTTCATAAGGCCCTGAAACTTTTTGCTGAAATTCTGGAATTCATTTATATTCACAGATTCAATTACATTTACATAATGCCAAATTAATCCAATGAAATATACTACTATTGTCAAGTCAGTGCCACATATGCAACACATTTATTTAGTATATATTGAACACTTACTATATAAAAAATATTGAACCAGTGCTGGGCCAAACAACACACACACACACACATTCACATATCACAAAGATTTTATCTCTGACAACTTAAAATCAACATAAAGAGAAAGAACCCACATATAAAAAAATACTCACCATATAACTCTAGACTACTGAAGAATTTATTGATTGTTGATCTATATAGATATATAAAAACATAAAAAGTATATTCTGACAGGTGCTGGCTTGAGAATAACAAAAAAATGCTCTGAAAAGGCAATCTAAGGTAGAATGCCCTCTGGGACTAATCCAGGAAAACTTGAAGGTGTTGGTACAATTTGTTCTTGATCTTCAAATCACAATTATGTTTGGGGAAAATGAATAATTCCATTTAAATAAAAGACACTTATTGGTTAGAAGTAAAAGTATGGAAAGATATACCATGAAAACACTAATCATAAGAAAACTGAAGTGGCTGATATTAATATCCAGCAAAGTAGACTTAAATATAAAGTATTACCTGAAGTAAAGAGGGTCATTTTTAAATGATAAAATGATCAAGTCATCAAAAACACATAACAGTTCTAAATGTGTAGCAGAGTTTGAAAATAAAACAAAAACTAACAGAAATAAATTAGAAATAGACAAATCCACAAATAAACTGAGATTTAATACTTGCTTTTCGGCAACTGATAGAACAAAATACTAAAAATCAGTGTTTATATAGATTTAGATAAAATCATCAACCAAGTTGGTCTGATTGAATATTTAAATGTTTATATAATGCTACAACCAACAAATATAGAATATACAATTTTCTCAAGGGTACCTGAACACATTTACCAGATAGACCATATAAATATGTATGTGTGTGTGTGTGTGTATATATATATATATATATATATATATATATACACAACAATTTTCAAAAATATAATAGTTTCAAAATCTTGTAGAATATTTTTTACTGACCTAAATGAAATTGAATTTGAAATATAAAAAATCCAAAACAAAACTTTCTGGAAGATCCCCTTATTTAGAAATTAATATACACTTCTAAGAAACCCATGGTTTGAAAAACTAATGCAAGGAAACTAGAAAACATCTTGAACTGAAGGTAATGAAAACACAATTCAATTTTTCCCCCACAAATTAGCTGAACTAGTTCTTACAGGGAAGTTTAGAGTTTTAAATTATTATATATAAAAACTTTTAAAATCAATGATCTAATTTCCCACCTTAAGGATCTATAAAGAGAAGAGTAAATTTAATTTAATAGAAAGAAGGAAATAATACACATGAGATCAGATGTCTATGAAATAGGAAATGCCAAGCAAATCAGAAAAAGTTGAATTTTGAAAAACTGCTAAATAGACTGTTCAAGACAAATGAGAAAACACGAATTGCCAATATGATGAATATCAAATTTTATAAACATTAAAGTGGTTATAAGGGAATGCTATGGATTATTTTATACTTATAAATTGGACAACTGGGAAGAAATAAGTAAATTTTTTGAAAGAAGGAAAATTTACTAAGTCCAATGCAAGAGAAACTAGGAAAAATATGAAATAACACTACATCAGTTAAAGAAATTTTATTAAAAATTAAAATAATCCAACAAAGAATAATCTAAGTATTATAGCTTAGATGAATTCAAATATTTACAAAAACTGAAATGTCAGAAAAAAAGTAAAAGGAGAAATTCTCAGCACAGACCCAATATCAAATACAGACCAATATACTTCATGAACATGCATGCAAAAATCGTAACAAAAAAATTAGCAAACTGAATCCCACACTATATAAAAAATATCTAACAGATCATGGCAAGTGATGTTTATTTCAACAGTACAAAATTGTTCTTTTTAAAATATTTTCACCATTTCTATCCATTTCCAAAGATTTACAAACAACCTTTTCACCAATTCTGCACAGATTAAACCTCAGTTTTCCATTCTCTGCCCTCTTCCTATTTTCTGGTGACCTATACTCTAATCATTAAATCCATGAGTTTACACAATATATTTAGTTCATAATAGTGCAATCATACAGTATTTGCACCTTTGTGTCTGGTTTGCTTCACTCAGCATAATGTCCTCCAGGTTCATCCATGTTGTCATATGCTTCACGACTTCATTTCTTCTTACCACTGCATAATATTCCACAATTTGTTTATCCATTCATCAGTTAATGGACACCTGGGTTGTTTCCAACACAAAATTGTTTTTTAACATTAAGAAAATCAATCAATGTAATTATACATATTAACAGTCTAAAGGAGAAAAAATATAAAATCATCTCAATAGGTAAAGAATAATGTTTTGACATAATTCAACACATCCATTATAAACATTTTTGCAAAATAGAATAGAAGGAAATAGAGTTCCTCGATTTAATAAAGGAATCTATAAATAAAAAACTATATCTAACATCATTCTTAATGGTGGAACACAAAACACTTTTTTTACCTGGAGCAAAGGTAAGAATGCTTCCTCTCATTGATTCTATTCAACCTTGCACTGGAAGTTTCAAACAGTTCACAGGAAAGAAATAAAAGGCATGAATTTATAAGAGAAAAACTAAAACTGTCTTTACTCATAGACTACATGATTGTATACATGGAAAAGTCTAAGGATTCTACATTTTAAAAAATATTTTTCAATATGAGCAACGAGAATCAGATCATTTAAGACCCTGCCCAACAACCAATGACTCAATAGCAGAACTGTGCCTAGAAATAAGGTCCTTTTGGACCCATTCCCTGCTTTAGTCCAGGACAGGCAGTGGAGTAGGATGAAGTGCCTTTATCAACTATCTTCTCTGCTCTGAGACAGGTAGATGCTTCAGGCTGCAAGTTGCCTCAGCTCTTCTCCTGCCTAATGGTGCATATGGCAGGCCAAGAGGAAGGAGGATGGGCATGCATAGCTAAAGTATTCCACCTTTGCTTTTGCACTCTCAGTTTTAGAATTTCTTCATTTAATCCTGCATGTTACGTGTTTTGTTTGCTAGGTGATATTTATCCCAGGATAATCCCTTCCAATATGTCTACCCTTTCTTTCATTACCCAATTTAAATGTTACTAAGTCCATTTCAAAAATCTTTCCAATGCACTCTTCTTTCTACAAGTATGAACCTTTATTAAAAGTACATACCACATATGTCTAATCTCCTCTGCTGGATTAAAAGCTCTGTGAAATGAGGTATCATGCCTTAAACTAATTTAGGAATATTGCCTAATTCATTGCTAGATAATTGTTTGTTAAATGGATGCACAGAGTGAAGGTTGAATGCTATCCTTTGTAGTTTCATAGATTCAATTACTTGTGCAGATATGTTTTTCAAGGTGTTCCACACGTGGCCTATATATTTTACAAAGACATATGTGCTATTATAAAATGAGTCAATAATTTATATGAGTTTTGCTCTGAATGTAAACATTTAATTGACAAAATTTGAATGGGTGCTTGAACCAGGGAGAGTAGAATTTTAAAATGCTCATAAGGGAAACATTACTTTAAAATGAAACTTCAAGCTTGGCTGCAGTACTAGTATTTTTAAATGAAAGTCACTGATATGGGGTTCTTTCACACAAAGCTTAAGACTCTGTTTCTAGATGCTTTCTATTCATGGAAAGAATACTTGACTAAGAGTCAGGACTTTGGGGTTATAGTATCAAGCCAACGAATAAATAGTTGTGTCATTATAATGCTTTTTGGAATTTAATTTCTTCTCCTATAAAACGAAAAGTTACACTAAATGTCACCTAAGGTCCCTTTTAGGTCTAATGTTCTTGTATCGTATATAGTTTAGATTAGAGTTTTTCACTTGAAGCATTGTCATGGACCAACAGCACTGGCTTCATTTGGGAGTTGTTGGAAATACAGCCTCTCGTCTAGGACACTAACACAGACATAGTAAATCAGAATTTGCATTGTAACATAACTAGGTACCAGGTGATTGGTATGCACACTACAATTTAAAAAGTACAATTCTAGAAATTATGAGCTAAATTGTATCAAGGCAACCCTAAATGTGTTGCATATTTTTCTTTAAAGTTAAGAGAGTTAGGCATGGGCACAAACAACCTGTCAGTTATCTTCACCCCTCTACACCTACCCCAGAAAGCTATGTGTCAGAAGGAGGACATTAATCCTGGGGTATATACTTACCAGCTTGATTTTCCCTCTTTTTGCTTTCTGCATAGGGAAGTACAGCATCTTACTCTTCCAGGTTTAGAAAAGAGAAATCCCTTCATTTACCTGTTTCAGATACAGGGATTCTTTGGAGACTTTACTCTTTTTTAAAATATACTTTTTAATTTTTTAAGATACTTAGATTACATAAATGTTACATTAAAAACTGCAAGGGATTCCCATATGCTCTGCTCCCTAGCCCTCCCACATTTTCCCACATTAACAATATCCTTCATTAGTGTGGTACATTTGTTACAATTGATGAACACATTTTGGAGCATTGCCACTAAGCGTGGATTATAGTTATATTATAGTTTACACTCTGTCCTGCACATTTTTGTAAGTTATTACAAGATACATAATGACCTGTATCTGTCATTGCAATGTCATTCAGGACAATTCCTAAGTCTTGAAAATGCACTCAAATTACACCTATATTTCCCTCTCCCTCCTCTCAGAACCTCCAGTGCACTGTCTCCACATCAATTATAAAAGTTCTTCTATTGCTAGTATCACAATAAGTCTATAGTAGAATAACAGTAAGTCTACTCTAGTCCATTGTCCATTCCCCAATCCTGAGGATTCAGTGATGGTGATGCACATTCCATCTCTAACTGAGAGGAAGCTTAGTTCCCATAGAGCAGATAGATGGGACTATCTTTCTTGCAGTTGCAGATTCTCTCTGTTCCTTGAAATATTCATTGTCCATGATCATCATCTTGTCAGTTGTCCTAGGTGAGTCCAATGAACTGGAGATGTTGCAAATCTGTTGCGATTCAGGACCCAGCTGGCACATGGACCACTCAAAGATTTAAGTTTCTTAGACATATTCCAATCAATTCTAGCACTAACTATAGGTTCAAATAGAAGGGGCAGAAGAGCCATGTGTAGGAAAACCACAACAGAGTCCAATGCTGTTACACTGGGGACCACAAATTCCAAAGTATGGCCCAGTGGCAGAGTGCCAAACTTCTGAGCTGTCTGCCCTGCTTATAGTGTTTGGATGTCTCCAGAGCCTTTAGGAGCCCCATTATTTGAGGCAATATTTACTTTGGCATTCAATGTGATCCTACTGAGATGTGCATAAGTGTAACCTCTGGGATGACCTCCCGACTCACTTTGAAGTCTCTTAGCCATATAAACTCATTTGTCTTTACCCTTTCCCCCTTTTGGTCAAGGTCTTTTTCCAGTTGTATTGCTATTTGGTGCTTGGAAGAAATCCCTCAGAGCCAGGGAAGCTCATCCCTGGGAGTCATGTTCCATGCTGAGGGGAAGATAATGCACTTATATGTTGAGTTTGGCTTACAGAGAGGCCACATTTGAGCAACAAGGAATTTACTCTTGAATGGACAATAGCACTACATGGAGATGGCAATAGTTTATAGCTTCAACCCAACAAGGACTGTTGTCTCTATTTCCTCTTCACATCTTAAGTGAATAATAAACTAAAATATACTGGCATGTTTTTCTGAACTTAACAAAATATTTGGTTTAATTATTTTTTCCTGTTGCATTGCTTGGCAATATCTAAAATTAAGGGGTTAAACTGTATGTTACTGTTCAGAGTATCTTAATAACAACATACTTGGGTCTCAGCCTTTTCTTTCCTCTCCTCTAGGACAGAAGGCTTTATTAGGTATTTAATGTTTTGGTGATTTTCATCATGTTATGATAATTCCTTCACTACATGACATTTCTTTATTCTACCAATTTCTTAAAGGATGTACTATATGACATTTAGAAAGTAAAGAATTTGATTAAATATTTATTGATTTCACTGTTAAAAAATGGATATTCTTAAGTGAACTATTTATTTTATTGATTGAAACAGCAAACTGATTGATGGAATGTTTTGACATTATATTGAAGTTAATTTCTCCTTTACCACTATCACAAACTGAAATGAGTAAATGCTTCAGCCTGGCTATATTTCTGTCTTTAAAATTTTCATGTTTGTCAATTTGTTGACATTTTCATTATTCTTCAATTTATACCTCTTTGTTGCTAAACAGTCAAGTGAATTTATTTCAACATGTTTCTACTACCAAGATCTTCCTTTTTCAACAAGATTCCCTTCTATCAGTTCAAGTGCAAATGAATTTGTTACAAGGCACAGTGTTCTGTAATAGAGAACAGTAAGCATTGTAGTTTAAAAAGCCAAAAAAAATAGATTTAGCTAATTACTGTACAGGATGCCTTCTTATTAAACCAAAGGGCTAAGAAGGTCGGTGGGCTACTGTTCCCAAATCATCTACATAGGTAGCATTTCTCTGGATTTGGAATGCATCTATCTTTTCTCTCTCAATCTCCTTGATGTCTAGAAAGGAAATTGTAATTTTTCCATTTCATTAGTTATAGCAGGCCAAAGACTCATTTTTATTACCACTCCACCCTTATATGAATTAAATTACCATCACTCACTCACTATATGTTATGTCCATCTGGACTTTGGAGACATGTTTTCACATCACAGGAAATGAGAGAGCTCCAAATACAGTCTCTAATTGACCGAGTTGCCTTTTCTGCATTCACAGGTGATAACTACAATAAATGGGTCTTGTCCCCATTTTTTTAACTGGTCTATAAATAAACATAAATATAAATTCATTCTAATTAATAATCAGAGATAAAATATAGTTCCAAACTTACAATATGTGTAATGATTTAGAATAATAGCATCATCTTTCTCCTCTGTTACTAGTTAAAAAACATATTAGATTGATGATAGAGGTCCTGAAAAGGACCAGCTGGTAAGAGAGGCTTACTCAGCATATGGGAATTGATAAATGAGGTGGTAATTTCAGCAGCAATTGTCATCAGTTCAATTCATTTTGAGGTATCCTTCTTTCATCCTAATTTAGATTTATATTGGCAGCTGACTACAGACTTTTACTTTGAAGAGTTGTCCCATTTTCCCATGTGGCTTCACTAAATTAAAATCCATCATTATTAGTATCAGATAGTGAGCTAGATGACCTATAGAAGTACTCATAGTATGCTTTAAATCCTTTATTTGAGTTGTGTATACATGTTCTAGGACAGTATGGGGGGAAACTTGTTTTCTAACTGTTATATTTTAAAGAATATTCAATTTTTAATATATCTTGGGGAAGTATCTAGGTATTTTTATATGTGCATTCTACTTTAAGCATTTTTAATCACATAGGCACTTTAATGAGATATCTACCGAGAGTATGAAATATAAGATGTTGTTATCATTACTCAGAAGCCAAAGTGAAATAATAAGGGTTGAATGGGAAATACAAGAGAATTATAATTGTATTATTTTACTTGGTGTAATTTTGTGTGGCTCACAGGGTCTCTCCCTACAGCATCATCTGCATGGCAATGATGTTCATGTTAATAATTCTCCCTTTCCACAATTCCTCAAACTCTATAAAATTCCTCCATATCAATAACTTTCACCCCCATTCCATTTTATTGTCTTTTATGTACCATGACTTGAACTGTTTTCTTTCCATATCTTGTGCCACAACATTCTTCTATAATAACCATTTCAGACACTTAATTCATTTTTCCCCTAATGAACTAGGATTCCACTCTCACTATGCTCTTTACTTCTTTTATAGATGTCTTTTCTTCCAATCTTTTAGGTCTTCCCTGAATTTACTTCTTAATATCCTGCATGTCACAATCAATCATTTCAGAAATGATTTTGCTAGGGATTTAGAATCCCTTGTCTCCTAACCTTCTGCAATATCTTACATATACGTACACAATCTTAGATAACTATTCTTCTTATATATAACTAGGCTTTCAAGTATTACTATGAAAAAAGCAATATAAAGTTAAATAAATAAATCATCAACATGCCACTGACAACATCAATTATCATGATTTTAAAATATTTTACAAGGTCTTCTGGTTTTCTCAGTAATTTCATTGTATCCCTGTGACAATTAGTTGAGTTGATGCTTTGTTTTGCTTTAGAAACACATAACTCCCGAACACTACTGGCTTAACATAACAAATGCTACAGATCCCATGCTAGTTCATTCTGATGGGGGTAGCTCTGCTGACCCAAACTGGTGGAGTCTCTGCCCTTTAATGGTGATTTCATCACAGCAAGGCTTCAGTTATTATATTAGGCACAGTGTGCCATAAAGGTATGAGCTAGAAGGGGAACTGCAAATGTTGGCAGTTTCTAGTAATGTATTTCCAAACTTTCTCACTTTTCCCATTCTTTCCAGACTCATTTTCATTCTCCTTTCTCTCAGAAAATAATGCTGTTCATCACTTTATTGGACAAATGGATGCCAAACAATGCATGTCACCCGATTTCTTTCCACTCCACATTCCTCTGTACATTCACCCATTCTTCTTTCTCCTCTAACATCTCTGATATCACTTCAATTAAAAGTACATAGAACCAGGGGTGTAAATGGTTGATATTGGAAAACAATGAGTGGCTTATAGCATAATAAGACTAGCCTATGAATCAAAAAGGGATGAGAACTAATACGGTATAATAAAATAATTTCACTAATAAACCATTTAAGTGAAGTATAAAAGCTGTGATCCACAGGAGGAGTAACTGTCAGTGACTGGGACATTTCTCTAATGCTATTGTTGACAGGGACATGGGAAGAGTAAGCACTATAATGTTGCCTTCACAATAGTAAGCAGTGCCCGAAAAATGGTGTTAAATTTGTAACAGATTCTTGGATTGGCTCTGCCAATGTGCATTCCAACCCTTTATAGTATGTATGATATAGAAGGTGAAATTAAAAATTCCTTTTTATCACTTGTAACTAATGAGGGTTTGTGCTCAGATTTTAATACCACCTTACCTTACAGAGGCACTTCTATGAGACAGAGTAGGAAATGAATCACAGAGACAAGCATGGAATGAAGTTTCCATTTTGTTGGCTCATATCAAGGCAGGGATGACATGTTTAGCAGCTTTTTGATTCCTCATATTATTATAGCAATAACAGCTTTGCCAAGCATGTTCAACATAATGCAGTTTAACATTTAGCAGAAGTCACAGCTTCCTGATTGTCAGCTCCCTGCAATGGAGATGGAAACTTCCTGGAGGTGGGGTTTTTCCCTAGGAGTTTTGACTAATGACTTCTCTAGCCTTTCAACAATGTTGTAAACTCCTCGATGTCTCTATTAAACACATGTCTGTTTAAGCCAGCTAAAGTAGATTCTAATGTTATAAACTAAACACTGATCAACAGCGTAATTAATAGGAGAACAGGTCATAGGCAATAGCCCTTAGAAAAATGGGTATTTGGGAGTGTCTGTCTTAACTTTTTGGATCTGAAGGCAATGAGAAATCATATGCTCTTGGAAGACAGGACTTTGGCATCTAAACTGGTATGAAATGCCTAATAAAGGCAAAGCTTTGGACAATGTTACTACTAGAACAGGCCACAGGAGATTGAATCATATTCCTCGAAAAACACATACTCAAGTCTTAATTTGTGTTCCTAGGGGTATTAGCTCATTTGTAAATAAGATCTTTGAAGATGTTACTATTACATAACGTGTGGACTCTGTGAATAGTATCTTCAAAGATAATTTTACATGAGGCCAAATTGAATCAGGGTGGGCCTTAATCCATATGGCTGAAGTCCTTATAAGGGGAGAAAATCTAGACAGAGACACAAATGTCTGAGCTGGAGAAGTAGAAGCCAGAAGGAGAAGCCAGGTGACTGAGGTAGAGATGCAAGTCAAGGAACCCCAAGAATTGTGACAAGCTAACACCAGAATGCTACAGACTGTGGGAGGAAGTATGGTCCATTGAGATTATTTTTGGATTTCTAGCCTCCAAAACCATGAGAAAATAAATCTTGTCATTTATGCCTTTTATGTACCATCATAAAAGTAAACCCAGTGTATGGTATTTGTCATAACAACCCTGAAAAATTGAGACACGTGGACTGAGACAGAAAGTTTTAAGATAGAAAATGACAAAGTCAACAGTTTAAACTCTTGACTGAAGGCATTATCAAAGAACCTAACAATTGAAGCAAGCCAGGCACTGAAGGATGAACAGTACATGACCTCACTTAATTCATATCAGAATTAAGCAAATTGATCAGACTCAGAGAGCTATTGCTTGGAAGATAAGTTTACAAGAAATAGAAAGAGAAAAGAAGGTTGTGAGCCAACACCCATATGGATGTAATCTATGGTAAGGCGAAAGTGTATAGTTGAGTATGGAAGGGATATGATAGGAGGCTATGATATTATTGGGTTGGGTGGTGAAGGTTTGACAGGTGGGTAGATTGGGAAGGGTGGGTTGGAAAGTCCAGTGTACTGGGGAGAGGGTGTGTGGGGGGGAGTAATCAGGTGAACACAGGATTTGCAGGTTTGTGGTTGAAGGCACAAAGTTGGGAATGTTCTTATGGCAATATGACAAGGAAGGGTTACTGGTTTAGGGTGTTGGAATAGGGGGGTGGCATTTGGGACAGGGTGCACTGGAGCAGGCTTATAAGGAGTGTGTGAGTGTTCATTCTGTCAATGTGTTATATCAGTGGGTGGAGACCCACATAATTAGCGGGAAGGAGTTGGACTCCCATCCTCAGGAGGATAGATTTGTTCACAAATAGACAGGCGGGTGTCTCTTGAGAGCATGGGCTGTTCCTAATAGGGGAGGACGAACCAATGTGTCAAGGCCTCGGTCTTGTTGCATGTAACTATGAGTCTTGTCATCCAAGGAATGAAGCCAGGGGGTCACTGTGGGCCCCGAGGGGAGGGGGAAGGAGGAATAGAATAGATCGAACAGGGTTTTTTAGTGGGTAGTAGAAGTGTTCTACATGATCTTACAATGATGGACACAGGACATGGTAAATATCATCAAAATTTTAAAAACTGTAAAGTCTAAAATGTAAACCATAATGTAAACCATTGACCATATTTAGTAGCTCTGTTTCACTATTTGTATATCACTTACAACAAAGGTACCATCCACATAGAAAAAGGTATTAATATGGTGGGAAGGAAAGGGGGAGGATGTTGGGTATATGACAGTCTCCTGTATTCTGTGGGTGACTTTCTGTGATCTAAAACTTCGTTGAAAACAAAATGAAAAAGAGCAAGACACTGGGGAATGAGTGGGGGAAGGTGCCACAGTACAGACAGGACACCAGATATAAAAATATTTTTTTTAATATTTGTCATTTTTTAAAATATTCCAATCTTTTAATTTTATTACATTTTTAGTTTTTAAAAAATTTTATGTATTTCATTTCTTATATTGAAACTTATCATTATTGTTTCATTTTCCTATTAATTGTATTTGGTTATTATAATGGCTTCATTTTTGAAGAAGCTTTGGATCACAGAAGGGTTACAACTTGGGTGGGGGAGGATCATTAGTGTGGGGTGTCAGTGATGGGGAATGCATGGGAGGAAGTTCACCTGATATACATATAAGGCATATAAAAATGTTCAAATGTTCATGGGGCATTGTCACAGTGGGTGGAGATTCACACAATGACCGAGAGAATACTGAATTCTCATCCTGAAGAGCTCTGCCACATTCTCTAAGGTAGCACCAACAGTCCTCCAAGTGCAGGGGCAGTGACTGGTGAAGGAGGATGATCCACTGATGGGCCCTTGATATTGATGACTATGCTTATGAGCCTTTGCTCTTGAAATTGAAACTTAGCCTATAGTTATGGGGTGCCTAAGGGTTGCTTCCTGAGGGCCTCCTTGTTGCTCAACTGTGGCCTCTCTCTAAACCAAACTCAGCATATGAATGCATTACTTCCCCTCCCCACCCCCCAGCCTGGTACATGACTCCAGGGGACAAGCCTCCCTGGCACCAAGGGATTATTACCAAGCACCAACTAGCAATGCAACTGGAAAAAATACCTCGAATAAAAGGGGGAAAAGGTAAAAACAAATGAGTTTATATGGCTAAGAGACTTCAAAGTGAGTCGGGAGGTCATCCCAGAGGTAACTCTTATGCACATCTCAGCAGAATCGCATAGACTGCCAAAATGGATACTACCCCAAATAGTGGGGCTCCTGATGGCTCTGGAGACACCCAGGTCCTATGGTCAGGGTGGATAGCTCCAGAGTTTGGTGCCTTGCCAATGGGCCCTACTTTGGAGTTTGTGCTCTTGAGAGTGACAGAGATGGCCTCAATTATGTCTTCCCTGAACATGGCTCATCTGTCCCTTCTATTTAAACCTATATTTGGTGCTGGAGTTTGTAAGTGTATGTCCAGAGACTCAAGTCTTTGGGCTGTCCATGTGCCAGCTAGTCCTGGAACCTCTGCAGAGATGCAACACCTACTCTACAGCACATTGGACTCACCCAGGACAACTGGCAGGGACAGGATGATGGACAACTGCCATCCCAGGGAATGGAAAGAGTTTGCAGCTGCAGGCAGGATAGTCCCATCCATCTTCCCCATGGGATATAAGCTTCCTCTCAATTGGAGGTGGAGTGGATGTCACCATCCCAGAATCCTTGGGATTGTGGGAAGAGCTATGGACTAGAGTGGCTTAATGGTATTCTACTCTAGACATATTGTGATTCTAGCAATGGAAGAAATTACAACACTGATGTGGAGCCAATGGCCACTGGAGGTTCTGGGGGCAGGGAGAGGGAAAAAATTTGCAATATGGGGACTTTTTCAGGACTAGGGAATGGTCCTGAGTGACACTGCAATGACAGATATAAGCCATTTTATATCATCACACAACATGCAGAACTGTATGGGAGAGAGTGTAGACTACAATGTGAAATATAGTCCATGCTTAATGGCAAAGCCCCAGGATGTGTTTATCAATTGCAATGAATGTGCCACACTAATGAAGGATGTTTATGTGGGAGGGTGTGAGAGGTGTAGGAGTGAGGCATATGGGAATCCCTATATTCTTTTGTGTAATATTTATGTAATCTAAGTATGATTTAGAAAATAAGAAAATTAAATAAAAAATACATTATTTTTTTAATTCTCAAGTCTTGTGTAGTGAAATATTAACAGTCTGATCATGTTGACTGCCAAATTGTAACATAAATTGAATACATATGTTAGGCTACCTTTGGGAAACAGAGTGACCTTGAACATTGGAATGGTGATTTGAGAACATTTTGAAGACTTAAATAACAAGGTGACCCAAATCCCACCAAGAATGGCAACAGAAGCAGATCCACTTGCTCTTTGTGAAGGGGCTGGTCCTATATTTCTTGAAGGCCTAGTTACAATCTCACCTGGAATAATATATTTCAAGGGGATTCTATTTCTCTTCATGCTTCACCCCTACCCATCACTATTGTTTCTAGTAGACTCAGATATCAGCAAGCTCCAGGGGCCAATTAAAATTCAAGCCTAGGGAGAAAAGTGCTTGGTACCATGATAATTGTGGGTGAAAATGAATTCTAAGTACTACACTAGAAATGGAGGAACATAATTATATTTTAGAAGAATTTATTAAAATGGCTGAACTTGTTCAAAACTATAGATTCAATGTGCTGGCTTGGGCCAACTGAGCCAGGTTCTGATTACTTATTCATTTGGTTGCCTGAAACCTGGCCTTAGTGGTGCATTTAGCTGAATGAAGTTGAGATGCCAGATATTCACTGGTATAATACAGAAGAAGTAATCAAAATATTAGGGGAATGTTAGAGTGAATTTGTCATAAATAACTCTTATCTTTCTACCAACTATGCCTTCTGACACAGTTCAGAGGGTACTTCTTTCACCAATTAATTAAGAGTGAAAAGGGTTATAGGATCTCTGGTATCCTTGATAAAATATTCAGAGATTGTGCTTTTTAGTTCATGGATAAAGGCAGGAAATTGGCCTTTGAAATCCCATGGGGGTAGGAGCCATATTGTATCATGTAATTAAAGTTATGTTGTAAGAGACAGCAAGGCTGAAGTGACAATCAGAAGGACTTATCTCCAAAGATTTTTGGTGGTAGTTAATTGATTACAGGATCCCTTGCCCTGAAACAGAAGGCAGCATATTGAAGGTGAAATTGTATCATGGAGGAAAAACCTAGCATTGTAAATAGAGGACTGATTCAACATGATAGAATTATGGCCTATTTAATCTCATACTGTTAATCTATTATTTTATAATTACTATCCCTGGCTGTATTTTGATATCTTTAATATGGGCAATTTTAAATATGTACAATATTTTGAGTTAAGAATCAAAGAAGAGCTGTAAAACAAAACCAATCAACAATAAAACCCTAGGCAAGAGAGAAATTGACTATCAGAGAAAACTCACAAATGTAATTAGATGCCAAAACATCAGCAAAAATGTACAAACCATACCAAGAAATAGGAAGATATGGCCCAGTCAAAGGAACAAATTAAAATTTTTGATGAGACACAGGATTTGAAACAAATATCAATGATGTTCAAATAAATCTCAGCGAGTAACCCAGGCAGTTGCTACTGTTGGCACCCAACCCTCACACTTGGATCAGAAAGTGTTGGTTCCTTCAGTCACTGGCAGACCACTATACTGAGAGAGCAGCAGAGATCCACTATCCTGAGAATGGGAGAGGGAGTGACAAGAGCTACTGATTCAGCTTTTGGCTAATGAATGTGGTCTACTGGATCCCACAATTTCCACCCTTCTTGGCCATGTGCATCTGTATCATTTTCTTCACCTGGGCAAAGAGCTAAGAATAGCCTGCCTTCTCAAACAACACCCATTACTGACTGGGAGTGACTGCTTCTAACATAGAGGGGAGTGGAAATCTCTTTCCTTCTTAGGAAAAGGAAGGGTGTTCCAAGGGAGAGGAGCAGCTTTGGATCAGTAAGTTTGAATTGTGAGGCTTGACTCTAAATAGCCCAAGCAGAGGGGGTTCTTTCCTGGATATTGCATTATCACTACCCACCTGGATGTAGATCCTGGGAACACATTCAACCCCTTAGGTTTGAGCAGAAAGAGTTGTTGAAGATCATCATCTACTGGAAGTCCAAGAAAGTGCTCCTCTGGGAATAAAAATAAAAAAGTCTTTTAGTGCCTTTACTGTCTCCTTCCCCAAGGCACTTAGAAACCGGTCTGCACTCCCTGGTCCTGTTTTGATCAGTTGAACAGGGGAAATTTTAAAGACCCAGAATTAGTAGAAATAAGACTAAAAGAAGAGCCATGAAACAAAGCCACAAAGCAATAAAGTCCTAGGCCAGAGAAAGAAATGGACCATCAGAGTAAACTCATCATCATAATCAGATGCCTAGACATCAGGAAAAAAATTATAATCCATACTAAGAAACAGGAAGATATGGCCCAGTCAAAGGAACAAATCAAAACAACAGATGAGACACAGGATTTGAGCCAAATAATAAAGGACAGTCAAGCAAATTTCCCAAATCAACTCAAAGAGCTGAAGAAAAATATGGTTAAAATGGTAAGGGCATTAAGAAAACAATGGGTGAGTACAAAGAAGAATTTGAAAACTTGAATAGAAAAATCACAGAGTTTATTGGAATGACAGACACAATGGATGAAATTAAAAATACATTAGAGGCATAAAAAAAACAAATTTGAAATGGCAGAAGAAAGTATCAGTACATTAGAAGGCAATGCAGCTGGAATTGAAAGGATAGAAGAACAGAGAGAAAAAAGAATGGGCAAAATTGAGCAGGGGCTCAGGGAATTGAATGATAGCATGAAGCATGCATGCCTTAGGATTTCTAGAAGAAGAGAAGAAGAAAGGGGCAGATAGAATATTTGAGGAAATAAGGCCAAACATTTCTCAACTCTTATGAAAGAAATAAATATACATATCCAGGAAGCTGAACATATTCCAAACAGAATAAATCCAAATAGACTTACTTTGAGACACATACTATTTCCAGAATGTCAAGTGCCAAAGATAAAGAGAGAATTCTGAAAGCAACAAAAGAAAAGTGATACATTGCATACAAGGGATATCAGTAAGACTTATTGCAGATTTCTCATCAGAAATGATGGAGGTGAGAAGACAGTGGTATAACACATATAAGATAATAAAAATGAAAAACTATCAGTCAAAAATTATTTATCTGGCAAAATTGTCCTTTAAAAAAGAGGGTAAGTTTAAAATATTTACAGATAAACAGAAACTAAGAGAGTTTGTAAACAAGAGGCTGTCTTTAAAAGAAATGTTAAAGGGAGTTCTGCAACCTGAAAGGAAAAGAAAGGAGAGGGAGACTTAGAGGAAAGTGAAGAAATAAAGATTATCAGAAAGAGTAACCAAAGGGTAAAATGAAGACAAAAATAAGATATGACACATGAAAGCCAAAGGATGCAATGGTCAAAGTAAGTAATGCCTATACAATAATAAAATCGAATGTTAATGAATTAAACTTTCAAATCAAAAGACACAGATTCATGTAACGGATTAAAAAATATGTACCATTCATCAGTTGTCTACAAAATACTCACCTTAGGCCCAGGAATACAAATAGGCTGAAAGTGAAAGGCTGAAGAAAGTTCTTTCACATACATAATAACCATAAAAGAGCATGGGTAGCTATACTAGATTGGGCACAACAGATTTTAAATGCAAAAAGATTATAAGAGACACAGAAGGCCATTATATATTAATAAAAAGGGCAATCCACCAGGAAGAAACAGCAATCATAAATATCTATACATTTAACCAAAGTTCTGCCAAATACATGAAGCAAACCTTGGAAAAACTGAAGGAAGAAATAGACATCTCTACAATAATAGTAGGAGATTTCAATATACCACTCTCAGCATTGTATAGAACATCTGGACAGTGGATAAATAAGGAAAAAGAAAGCCTAAATAATATGATAAATGAACCAGAACTAACAGACTTTTATAGAACATTACACCCCAAAACAACAAGATATACATTCTTTTCAAGTGCTCATAGATCCTTCTCCAGGATAGAACATATGTTGTAAAAATAGTTGGAAACTTCAATATGCCACTAACATCATTAAATAGCATAATTATACAGGATCAACAAGGAAAGAGAAAACTTGAACAATATGAAAACAAGCTAGATATAATGGACATATGAAAAATATTTCACCTGTAATCAGAAGGATATACATTCTTTTCACATGCTTATGGATCTTTCTCCAGGATAGACCTCATGTTGGGTTACAAACAGCTCTCAATAAGTTTAAGAAGTTTGAAATTATACAAATCACCTCCGCTGATCATAAAGGAATGAAGTTGGAAATCAAGAGTAGGTGTGAAAGGGGAAAATTCACAAATACATGAAGGCTAAACAATATACTCCTAAACAATCAGTAAGTCAAAGAAGAAATTGTAAGAGAAATTAGTAAATATTCCATGGTGAAAACAAGAACGCAACCTATCAAAATGAATGGGATGCAGTGAAGGCAGTGCTGAGAGGGAAATTTATAGTCTTAAATGCTATAGTAAAACAGAAGAAAGAACTAAAATCAAAGACCTAACAGATAAATTGGAGGAACTAGAAAAAGAACAGCAAACTAATCCCAAAGCAAGCAGAAAGAAAGAAATAACAGAGATAGAACTGAAATTATTGAAATTAAGAAGAAAAATAGAACAGAGAGAGTCAACAAAACCAAAAGTTGGTCAATAAAATTGACCAATAAAATTGACAAAACTTTAGCTAGACTAACAAAGAAAAAAAAAGAGCTAACAGGTAAATAAATAAAATCAAAATGAGAGAGGGAGCATTACTACTGATCCCATAGAAATAAAAAGGATCAGAAGAGGGTAATATGGAAAACTGTATGCCAAACAAATTAGACAATCTTGATTAAATGGAAAAATTCCTAGAAATGCATGAACAAACTACACTGACTATAGAAGAAATACAAGACCTCAACAAACCAGTCACAAGTAAGGTGCTTGAATCATTTACTGAAAATTCCCCACAAAAAAATATCTAGGACAAGATGGTTTCACAGGTAAATTCTACCAAACATTTTGCAAATAATTAATAACAATCCTGCTCGATCTCTTCCAAAAATGAAGAGGAGGGAAAATTATCTAACTTTTTTTTATGAATACAACATCACCCTATTACTAAAGTCAGATAAAGATACTACATGAATAGAAAATTACAGACTAATCCCTCTAATGAATATAAATGCAAAAATTCTCAAAAAAATACTTGCAAATCAAATCCAACAGCATATTAAAATATTATACACCACAATCAAGTGGGTTTTATCCCTGGTATGCAAGGGTGGTTCAATATAAGAAAATCAATAATGTAATACCCCACATTACCAAATTTAAGGGAGAAAATACACAATCATTTTGATTGATGCAAAAACCAATTAAACAAAATCCAGCATCCTTTCTTAAGAATACTTCAAAAGACAGGAATAGAAGGAAACGTCAACATGATAAAGGACAGTGTGACAGTTTAAATATGATGAATCCACCAAAAAAGATAAAGTAACTAACCCATTCCTGTGGGTATGGGGCCCTTTGGACTACATCAGTGAATCATGACTCACATTGGACCTCTGCCCTCTTACTAGAACTTTATATAAATGGAGAAACAGAGAGAGACACACAGAGAAAGGAAGCCGTCATTTTTTATCCTGCCATGTGAGAGAGAGGACTGCAGGAAAACAGAGAGGCAACAAGAGGCTTAGAGAGGTCCCAGGGTCTGGAATCATGAAAAGAGGCCCCCTAGGGGTTGAGCCCATGGAAACTGAGGAGATGAGCCCTACGATATGCCTGATAGTAGACTGAGAGAAGAGGCCAGGGAAGAGACAAGCCCTATGCCTAGTTGCCTAGAGCTGGAGGTTAAGGCAGGAACCTCAACAGAGATCAGCCACCATCTTTACCACGTGGCAAGACACCAGGATCACCAGGAGCTGACTTCGGTGAGAAAGTATCTCTGATGGAGCTTTTTTTTTTTTTTTTTTTTTTTTTAAACAAACCAACCTTATTGATACATATTAGTAAACAATAAATCCATCCAAAATGTACAATCAATAGTATTTGGTATAATCACATAGTTGTGCATTTGTAACTCCAATCATTATTAGATCATTTTCATTATTCCAATAATAAACAAAAAACAAACAAACAAAAATCCCTCACTTCTCAATCTCTCTAAGCTTCCCCTGCCATATATACCTGCTATTGCTTCCATCTCTCTAGTTTATTTGTATTTATATTTTGTAAAAACAGTTTTATATACAATATTACTCATATTTGTATCTCACATGAGGGTTCACTATGTTACGGTCCCATGTTACATTTTTTTGCTTTCCATCTAGTAATACACATGTTCTTAGAATTTCCCTTTCAACCACTGTCATACCCACACAATTGCTCTACTATATGCAAACACTATCATGTGCTTTCACCATTTCTATTCATTTCCAAAGACTTACAAATAAACTTTTTACCAGTTCTGCACAGATTAATCCTCAGCTTTCCATTCTCTACCAT